>CALNVZ010003430.1:4178896-4193722 GCA_940671915.1 Paracentrotus lividus
TGAAGCAGACTCAATGCAGACTGCGAAGGAGATATGCTAAAACTCCTCTAGCTATACGTTTAATGAAAGTATTTTGACATTGCTATGAGGAATTTAATGTAGCCCATATATATTCTGAATAGATGTGCCATGTTATACAGTAGTATTAATAAAAAGAATTGCTTGTTGTGAAGATTGATTGTTCTTTATAATATCTATATTAATCAATAATAATGGTTATCTGATATAATATCTTTCAAATTATTTTAAATACATGATAGTCATAATATTTTTTATGTTAATGGGCAATTCCACGCCAACTAGACATGTCAAAAATTTAAAATGTCCTCTCTGATGACATTATTCTATGACCTATACTTATCTAAGTGCCATAGGTGTTAATGCTCATAACAACTCTATATATAAATCATATTATAAAATTTTACAATCTTCGTTCGCATCATCTATGATGATAGAACCAATCTCTCTCTTCTTTGAAGAAGCTGCAAAGTCCATTGTTGGCGACATTGAGGGAATTTTTTCTTCGGCTGAAGACAAAATAGTAGGCCCTGTGGCTAACACATATATTTTAACCAAATTTCACTCTTATCGCACCGATACAAAGACAAAAGACATCTTTCAAGGAATGATGGGACCTCTCTCAGATGAAGACCTAGTACATGCATTGTTTCTTCAGCAGTATATTTTGCGAGTTGTGTTAGAACGTCTTCTACAAATGTGTAGTGCAGAACCTAATATGGACAAGGAGCATGCAGCATTCACAGTGCATGGTCAACAGGTGTTGCGACATGTGGCGGGATATGTCCCATATGCCCTTGTAAAGCGGTACAAGAAACAGGGTTCAAGAGCTGCCAAAGTGTTGGGAGTATTCCTGCACATCAAAAAAAGGGGGAAGAGGTGATGATAAAGCATTGCTCCTGAAGGATGGAGGTGAAAGTTTAGAGTCGGCTGCAAAAAAAGAATTAAAAAAAATCCATGCCGACTTGAAATTTACTGTCAATTTAGACTCGTCAATTGCCTACAATTCCAGCAAAATAGGAATAATAAACCAAATCTACAAATAGTTTTCAAAAATGGTAGGTTTTTTGTGAAACGACAAAAGTGTCACATTTAGTGCACATATGTGTCAAAAGTTTGTTAAGCTACACAAGGTAGAACATACCTAGATTAGTCACGCAGCAAAAAAACCAAGAATTCCATACTATTTTAAGCAAATTACAGATCAAAAAGTGTCAGTTTTAGAGTTGCAAACTTAACTGTGAAAATGACCATATGTACATCCATCAAAACATATTTTGATATCAAAAGAAAGCCCATATTGTTCTCATTATCCTGGTGAGATTAAATCCCGGTTGGTGTAACATGCCTACAGGATTACTACAGCAAAATCCAAATTATCCTGCACGTAATTATTTAAATTAATCTTGTATAATTTCCAATTTTCTTTACAGCAAAAGTACTTGTCAGAAGCAGAAGCACTGCAGAGTCGCTGCCTTCAGGGAAATGTTATAGAGAATATGTAGTACAGACCAACAAGAGGAGCCACCGAAAACCAAGGCAGAAAGTAAGCATCCAGTTAAGACGGATATGTGCTGCCTCAATCGGGAAATCAACGGACAGAAAGGTGAGTAATGTGTACTTTAGAATGATAATAAGAAAATAACAATCAAACAAAAAGCAAATTGTCATGATGATCTGTCCTAAAAAATCCAAAACGAACAAGAGATGAGATGGAGCAGCAAAAGTTGTAAAAGAGAGATACATGCAGATAATATCATTTTTATAATGGATTCAAACAACCTGACAGATCATGCCTATCATGAGTTGATACAAACAGTTCCGTCTCTTCCAAGATCGTGGAGCGTAAAAAAACATCGTTATGAGATTAATAACACATAAGATATAAAGGAAACTGATACATATGAAGGGGTTTTCAGATCATTGCAATCACATTTAATACAAACATTGAGTGCACCTGAAAACTTTGCCTTGTACACAAACAATCTTAAGGTAAAGATTAAAAAGTGGCAATGGGACTAGAGCTGGTAGCAAACTACATTTGATAAACCAGCTCTACACAATAATATGAGATCATACAAACTGCACATCGGAGCGTGGAAACTTCTTGCTTGCCATTGTTAAGTGCCCAGAGACAGGAGAATGTATACAAGCAGCTTTGAAAGAATTGATTAATAAAAAAAAAAAGTTGATCATGCAGGGTGTTGAAAAGACTGGCAAACAGACAAAGAAGTATCTTCACAGCCTGTGGGATCAAGGTATGAGGGACACAAAGTCAGCACATGCCACGAAGTTGATCCTGCAGGGTGTTGAAAAGACAGGCAAACACTCAAGGCAGATCAAGGTATGCCAACATTTTGATTTCATCATAATCTATCATCATTTTCATGAGATATTTTCAATGGGATTTAGTTGGGCGCATGTTCTCTACTTCAAGTAAAAAAAAAAAGTATTATAGTACAGTAGCAGGGTTTTCCGTTTTTTTTTGTGCACAGGTCTGTCTTCTGCCATAGACTCTTCTCTTTTTAAGAGAAGTTTTTGGCAGTGAATATTCAAGCAGGGCAATCAAATGGCAATTAAGGGATAGGTAAGAAGAGGCAGTGGCAGGATTGTATTTGACGATTCCCAGGCTACAGTATATCTTTTCAGATATTAGTGACCTATCTTTTTGAAATTGTTGAGCAAGAGTACTTGATTACTTTTATCATATAATTTACTTGTACCCCATTCACAGTGGTTTTCAAATTTATCCCGGTGCTGTCGCGGGACGGCAACACCGCTATAAACCCGCTATAAATGCATTCACAGTGGAAAAGTTATCCCGGGACAGTCCCGGGATAGATTTCATGTACCCATTCACACTGCAGCGTGTGATTTTTATGACCTCCGTAACAAAATACTTGCATTTCTTTTGTATTTCTTTGTTTTTCTCCTTTTTTCTTTTCTTTTCTAACATTTCCTATGTATTTCTTTGTTTTTCTCCTTCTTTCCTTTTCTTTTCTATAATTTCTTATGTATTTCTTTGTTTTTTCTCCTTCTTTTCTTTTCTTTCTTATCATTTCTTATGTATTTCTTTGTTTTATCTCCTTTCCTTTTCTTTCCTATCATTTCTTATGTATTTCTTTGTTTTTTCCTTCTTTCCTTTTCTTTCCTATCATTTCTTATGTATTTCTTTGTTTTTCTCCTTCTTTCCTCTTCTTTTCTATCATTTGATATGTATTTCTTTGGTTTTTTTTTTCATTCTTTCCTTTTCTTTTCTATCATTTCTTATGTATTTCTTTGTTGTTTTTTTTTCCTTCTTTCCTTTTCCTTTCTATCATTTCTTATGTATTTCTTTGTTTTTTCCTTCTTTCCTTTTTCTTCTATCATTTGTTATGTATTTCTTTGTTTTTTTTTTATTCTTTCCTTTTCCTTTCTATCATTTCTCATGTATTTCTTTGTTTTTCTCCTTCTTTCCTTTTCTTTTCTATCATTTCTTATGTATTTCTTTGTTTTTCTTCTTCTTCCCTTTTCTTTTCTATCATTTCTTATGTATTTCTTTGTTTTTCTCCTTCTTTCCTTTTCTTTTCTATCATTTCTTATGTATTTCTTTGTTTTTCTCCTTCTTTCCTCTTCTTTTCTACCATTTCTTATGTATTTCTTTGTTTTTCTCCTTCTTTCCTTTTCTTTCATATCATTTCTTATGTATTTCTTTGTTTTTCTCCTTCTTTCCTCTTCTTTTCTATCATTTCTTATGTATTTCTTTGTTTGTCTCCTTCTTTCCTGTTCTTTTCTATCATTTCTTATGTATTTCTTTGTTTTATCCTTCTTTCACTATCTTTTCTGGAAATTCTTATGTATTTTATTGTTTTTTATCCCGGTGCTGTAGCGGAGTGCCTTCACACTGAAGGCACTCCGCGACAGCAGCGGGACTGTCCCGGTGCTGTTACTATGGTTTGAGCGCGATAGTTTATCACGGTGTTGTAGCGGGTCGAGGTTATCCCGGGATAGTTTATAGCGGGTCCGAGCATTCACACTAAGGGCAACACCGCTACAGTCGCGGGACAGTCCCGCGACTGTAGCGGTGTTTGAGGCCACTGTGAATGGGGTATTGCACTGTTTATTTCAGATATGCTTGAGCTTGAGAGGAGGAGGAAGCAAGCTTTTCTCTATCTATGTAGTGCAAAGAAGATTGCAGTTGATAGGCAGGACATCGTCAAAACTGTTCTTGAAGGTCAAACAAGCAGTAGATGGTGCCGTTTCTTAGGATTACTTCATGCTGGAATCTTATACTGAAAAAGTGGCAATTATTTCTTCCTTTTTCAGAACGTATCTTCACAGCCTGTGGGATGCAGTCATGAGAGACACAAAGACCTCAAATTCAAAACAAATGATCCTGCAGGCTGTTGAAAAGACTGGCAAACACCCAAGGCAGATCAAGGTATGCCAACATTTTGATTTCATCATAATCTATAATTCTCATGTAGGTCATGACATATTTTCAATGGGATTTAGTAGTGAGCATGTACTCTACTTCAAGGAGCAAAAAGTATGTTCAAAATATGTAACCTGAAGTTGGAGCAAAACACTTACAAGACAGCTATAATGCAAAGTCAATGATAGTGTTCGTCGGTTTGCGTTTGATTTAAATATTATGCGACAATGTCCAATATGTAGTATACATTTAGTCACATTCATAATCGGAGAAGTCGCGAGATGAAAAGAGTGCAGCGCGGAGTAGATAAGGGAATGGAAACAGACTCATTGACATTTTCCTTTCAAAAGAAATGGTGAGACTAATTGTTTGGGCATACACTAAATAATTCACTTTAAAATACTGATGTTATATTGAATAAAGATCAATACTTCAAAGATCGGAGGTTATACGAGACATCTTGCCTCTAGTGTTAAATATTCTTTTGGTGACGTCTTACTATTTGTAAATAGTATATTTGTAAATTGTTATTGTTTGTATCATCTTGAACTTGGATATAATTATTAAGCCATACATGAGTACATCGTTTTGCTCATTGTGAGAAAACTAGCTTCCTCAAACATTTACCAAAAAGCACATGTGGAAGGAGTACAAGTCAGCAATAATCAAGAGGGGCAAAGCAGAGGATGACATTATAAGCTACACATACTTTGTCAGGATTTGGGACAAAAGCTTCACGAATGTTCAAATGGCAGATGTAAGTTTACTTTATAATGATAATATTGCTGTAGGATTATGCTCATAGGGAGGGAGAAGGCATATTGACTTATCAAGACAAATGCAATAGTGATTGAATCTCACAGCTATTCGCGAGCTGAGGTGTAACATTTTACTTTAGCGTAATTGTACACTGTAGTCTAACGTTACAGCTGCATGGTCTAATCAGATTTGGGAGAAAATTGGAGGGTATTGACAATTCACAATTTTAAAACCATTAGTATGTTATTCATATCAGGCATGAATTTTATAGTTCTTTTTCTCTCTCTTTTTTTTTTAACATTTGATATTAGGTATATGCAAGGCCATCAGGGACGTTCTGCAAGAGACAATGATTCGCATACCTCGAGGTGATGCTGCTGTGGAAGTTGTATGAAGGTTCAAAGTGAAGTGGGGATTCCCTCAATGCTTTGGCGCCATCGATGGAAGTCACATACCAGTGCTCTCTCTGAAACAGTTTAAGAGGGACTACTACAACAGGAAGGAATACCATTCAATGGTACTTCAGGGGCTTGTAGATCTAGATTTATGAACATCAACTTTGGATGGCCGGGGAGTGTTTGGAAACTCAAGCATGATCAATGATCAATGGAACTCAAGTCCCAGTCGTCATCCTTAGGAATAGTGCATATATCCTTTGCTGCCTTGGCTGCAAAACCCCTTTAATGATAACGGGCAAATGACCAGGGCAAAACGCCTGTTTAATTACAGGCGAGAACAGTGGTAGAAAAAGGGGGAAGAAGCCCTGCAAAACGAATCATCAAACAGAGTCGCTTGGAGTTTTACCTACCGGCAGTTATAGCGTGGGGGCAGAAGACCGTTCCCTATGGATCCAAGTGGCGAGTTGCTAATCCAATGGGATAAGGACTCTACGGAAAATGTGGTGGCGTATAGGAACCTGTTTTTTACTGATCCTGGCACTATACCAACAATTGGCTCACAGGTCAAAATGCCATGGGGTAGATCTAATTACTGCCACCACACTGGTTACAACAAATTTTTCATTCTCTCCCAAATAAGATGATGGATTTAAATCAAGGCAGTTTAATTTGATTCAAATCTTTTTTTTTTTTCATTTATTTAAATCATCCCCTTCGAGAAAAAAAAAATGACAAGCCCGGTTGGGGACACAGGACCCACAATTATATATTTTTTAATGGATAATAAGACTATTCTGGGCTTTCTTTTGTACCATTGTAAGTTTTCGTCTTTCTCTGTAGTTTACAACAGAGGGTGGGTCAGTGGTACGTATGCCAGTGGATGATGCCGACATCACTCCAATCAGCCAGGAGTTTCCTTCTGTCAGTATGGACAACCTTGCTGAATCAATCCAGCCGCTTCTCCACTCAACGCCCAGGAGACCCAGAATGGCGTTGCAGGAGTCGAGGAGAAAACGTCAGAAGGTGTTGGGATCATCTCAGAACAGCACACAAAATCATGAAGGAAAATTCAAAGGTAATGTGAGAAACAAACCTTGAAATGGTTACAGCAAGTTGTGCACAAAGCAAAGGCAGAGCTACAAAACTGGACCACACTTCCAGATGAAGCGAAGGAGTGTGTGAAAGTCTTTTGCCAGTTCTTCTGCAAAATGTATCCTCTTGTGAATTTTGCTGAAGAAGTAGATAAATTCCTAAATACCTTCAAAGATATGTTGACCTCTGGAAAGCATGTGTACACGCTGCAAACAGCAGAGTCTGGCGTCAAGAAGCTTAGTAATAGTATTGATATTGAGCAAGGCTTTTCACCGTCAAGGACATGACAAGTCAGGTGTGGAGGACATGTTCTCTTCCTACTTGTCAACCTGTGGATCTTCGAACAATCTTGTAGACTGTCTTGGGAACAGAGCAAACGCATTGCTTGAAGGTGCTGCATCCCTGTATTTCCAAATTGCTCACAGAAGTTCTCAACGAAGAAGAACTGCTGTTCATAGACAGCCTTATCAAGGAGGCAACAAACTTTCGTCAATAGCCATTCGAGACAAGTTGAGACAGCAATTTGGAAAGGTATGAAGTCCTTGATTACTGATATTAAAACTCATAATCATGGACATATTACTTGACCCCATTTTGCACCAAATACCGATAGTGGCTCATTGCTAAAGTTTATTCGTTGCTTCAATGTTATTGGCAATATATCTTTTTTATTTGTATCATGCACGTCCAATGTGGAAAGTATAAGGTGATTTGATTCTTTGTGGTCTTCAAAGTAACTTGGATTTGGACTGTGATATTCTTTGTTCCAGGTTATATCGTACAATCATTGAGGTCAGCAATCAATATTAAAGCAAAATTTTTCTGACATAAGCGCTGATGTAATCAATGAAATCTATTGCACGATAACTTATTCAATAGTAGGACCAGGACAGGACTGCCTAAATAGATCTTTTTGTAACTCTGAGAGAAATTTACCCAACTTCCAAAATATTATTTAGTGCAATACTTCCACGCCGGGATCGCCAGGATTTACATGACGTTAGTGTGAATTATTATCTTACTAGCTGCACCCGGCGCTGTTCTCTTCCATCTTGTAAGCCTGTGGATCTTCAAACAAGATTGTAGACTATCTTGGAAACAGGGCAAACATATTGCTTGAAGGTGCTGCATCCCTGTATTTCCACATTGCTCACAGCAGTTCTCAACGAAGAAGAACTGCGGTTCATAGACACCTTATCGAGGAGGACAATAAAATTTCGTCAATAACTATTCGAGACAGTTGAGGCAGCGATTTGAAAAGGTATGAAGTCCTTGATGCTTTATATCAAAAGTCATATCATGTACACATTACTTGACCCGACTTTGCACTGATAATGGCTCATTGCTAAGTGACTCACAAGTTACGTATACTGATGCAGAGACACGAGAGCTGCTCTTCCTAGAGCAGAAATATAACAATCGAGAGATTGAGCATGAGAGCATAAAGTGCAGCTGAGAGCTCCAAACATCATTTTGAAGCTCTGTTGGAAGACCCCTCACTCCTCGTGGGAAGAGAATAGATCATCTTTCAATGTAAGAGGAAAAAGCGATGATTTAGTGGGACTGTTTTGAGGATTGCAGACATGAAGAAGATTAAATTTAAAACACTCTATACTGTCGATTATGATGCCGAAACTGAATAGAATGTTATCGCTTCTAAACACCTTTCAAAAGCAGAACTGGTCATATTCGTGTAATTTTACATTTTTCATTTTCAAATTAGATGCAATTGAAGTGATGAAAGTCATACTTTGATGGTGCCATTGTCTAAACAAAGTAAAACAAAAGAATGACTTGACCCCTGGTCAATAATGGCATGTTTGCCTTTCATAAAGTGACATATCTTCGCAATGATTCAACCAATTTCAAAATTTAAATATTGTGAATGGGAAGAGTAGGGCTTTCCTCTAACCTATTTTCTCTGTGTTTCCTGTATTATTTGAAAAACATCTAAATGCCTTTAAGTTTACTCATGTAAGTTAAAAAGCTTCAGGACTTTTTGCGTGATAGAGTTTCAACGCCAGGTTACAACAAGGAAAGACTAGTGAAACTTGCCACTGTGGATACGGGTCTGAACCTCTGTAAACCGTACTTGTCAGGCCCGTCGCACACCGTGGACGTTACCCTGCGTGACAAGTTACACCGTGCAGGGTGCAATTTGCAGATACAACCAAACCTGCCAGGATTCCACAGCAACCTCGAAAATATTCCAGATTTTAAAATCTATGACATCTTTAGCTGTTTTGTTTGAATAGAACGGACTATGATAGGAGAAAGTTAAAGCTTCAAATCGTTGAAGACTACAGATTGTTTGTGGACGGACATGTGGAGGAACTTGAGGTGGATCAATCTTCCGTTTGCGTATTAAAGGCAAAAGTGAACCCACGCAAAAAGAAGAACTTACTTAAACAACCTATGCTGTCTTGGCTTGTTATGTCAAAGACAACTGAGAAGTCAATGTTGCTATTGCGAATGCCCTGGGGGGTGAGTTAACTTATTCTAATAAGTGCCCATCTTCATTAAGTCACAGCCTTTCAGCAAACTTAAGGATTTTCATGTGCTCGGGTATAAATTAACATCCCCTTTTGTTCAAACTAAATGGTGATCTTTACTCACTCTTCTTTTTTATTGTGTTTTCTTTGAATTTTTTCTTCTACATGCTATTTTTAGTTTCATAATACACATGTAAATTGATTTAGACTTCTTGAATTTGTGTACAGGTATGGAGGAGCCTGTCCAACCCAACAAACATCTGCAAACTTGTAGGATGCCGATGATTGCTGCACTATTGTTCAGTTTGTATCACCCATCTGAACGTGAAGGAAAGATCCGCGAGTGACTCCAATGATGCTATACTAGACTCCTGGTCTATACATCGAAGTGGCGTCAGCGATAGAGAGGGAAAGAGGCAAGCTACTGAGAGTCTGACTGCATCCACTTCCACTCATTCTCCACTCAAAGAAGAAGGTGGAGGAAGCCTCACAAAGCGCATCATAGAAGGGGCCGCATGGAGCATACAGGCAGCTATAGCTTGAGAGCAGAAGAAAGACCACGTCAAGCAATTAGAGAGAGAAGCAAAAGTTCAGCACAAAAATTGTCTGTTCATGACAGTCGATTAGTGGTCATGGAGAAGTTTGGATTGTGGAGGCGAGGCAGATGGAGTTGCAACTTGTAATGTAAAGATTGTAAAGGAAGAGTTATCATTGACTGCAAGATTGTATCCAAGATTGGATGTTCAACAATTGCACTTGTTCTTGCATTTTGCAACAGGGTCAACAATTTACCAGGTGATGAGAGGACAAATTGCTTTCAATTCCGATCAAAACAAACATGAATTTGTTGTTTCGCAAACTTGCTCCAATACTTTTGTTATTTCTCGACATATGTATAGTTATGAATTACTTTTTGAAATATTAACAAATTAACCTTGTAAACCATGTTCTGCCCATGACTCATAATCAGAACTAAGCCAAAAACTGATCTATGTTGGCAGTGTTTAAGGAACAATGCAGGCCTAAAAATTCGACGCGAATCCGCGAATCGATTCGCGTGGAGATTCCCGTCGGGTCAGTACAGCGCGAATCCATGTGGATTCGCGTGAGGTGAAGGTGGAGGTTGACAAAAAAAAAAGAAGTTTTCAATCACTCGATTTACGATTTGGCAACAAAAAAAGTGGACGATTACCATATTCACATGCATACAGGCTTCACATTTATTTACAAATTGCAAACAAAAAAGTTGGGGTTAGATTCTAGATCGATTTATCCGCAAACACAACTTAAATCCGGCCTCAACCCAGCTATAACTTACACAAAAATACATGTATAGTACACCGGAGCGCAAAAAATTATGGGCGACTAACTTACTATTTACTTTTCTTACGGTGCGCGCCGGTCGATTATTCAATAATGGAAAACATACGTTTTGTTAAGGAGCCGATGATTGGTAGTTGACACATTGTTTACATAAAATATAACCAATCATATTAAGCGATACGTACTGCGAGTTTAATACTGCGAGTTTAATACTGCGAGTTTAATACAGCAACGTGATGGGAACTGTGCACTTTTTATGTGGTGATTTTAGACAACTCGACGGACAATTCACCCTCCAAAAACAGGGCGAAATATTTCAAGAGCGATAGCGAGTTGTTTTTAAACGATTTAGCATTTTATCCAAGAAAGGAATATTAAAATCTGGATAAAATGGATTAAAATAAACAATGTGTCAACTACCAATCATCGGCTCCGTAACAAAACGTATGTTTTCCATTGAATAATCGACCGGCGCGCACCGTAAGAAAAGTAAATAGTAAGTTAGTCGCCCATAATTTTTTGCGCTCCGGTGTACCATTCATGTATTTTTGTGTTAGTTATAGCTGGGTTGAGGCCAGATTTAAGTTGTGTTTGCGGATAAATCGATCTAGAATCTAACCCCAACTTTTTTGTTTGCAATTTGTAAATAAATGTGAAGCCTGTATGCATGTGAATATGGTAATCGTCAATTTTTTTTTTTGCCAAATCGTAAATCGAAAACTTCATTTTTTTTTGTCAACCTCGTCCTTCACGACTTCATCCACTACTGTCATAGACATACAAAGTATTGACCTAGTAGTGAAGGTGGGACTAAGGGTGGCAGGTTTTGCATCTAAATTGGTCCATTGGTTTTTCCCCATGATTTTTTCTACTTTTTGCAAAAGATATTGATTCTAAATTGAAGCCTTCCTATTTTTCTATGTAGACTCTAGGCCTATTTATATTTATCATAAAAAAGAATAAGAATAGGTTTTCAATCAATTTGATTTCACTATCAAATAGTATCATGAAAATGAAAAATAAAAAAGCACTCCCGATTTTTCTCTGACTTTTGCAAAAATGGTTTGGAATGCATTCAGTCTCCACACAAAATTTTTGCCACAGTACCGACATAGCATGCTGCTAGCGTGACTTCATCCAGACCATTCCCGTCTCTTTGATATTTGCGAGAATCTAGATTCTCGCAAATCACCACTACGAGAATCCATACAGATTCTCGCCACCCGGCACGAATTTTTAGGCCTGCAATGCATTTACAAAGATGACATAGGCCCAGAAGCTTTTTAGATTTGATCAAGTAATAGCTGAGCAGCATCTTTCTCACGAGGCAGCAGAGAGCGATCTCTACCCGAAAATGGTGGATGATGCTAAGAGGTGAACACAGCCTTCAAAAGCCTTCAAAATACAAATATTTAAAAGGGCCATTTCATGCGCTCTTGTCACAGGCCTGGATGACCACTGTCATGTCCAAGATGATAGGAAAGGAGTTACGAAATATCAAAATAAACCCCTCAAAAAATGTCTTGCAATTCAACTTTGAGCCCTCATATCTTTTTATTTGATTGTTTATGATGGTAAAATTTGATATCATTGGAAAGTTGATTTATTCCTTGTCGTATTGATACCCCATTTGTGATGGTTATGTTATGCTTGAATGCACAGTACTCGCAAACTCGAATGAAAGTCGCCAAATGAATGGCTATTGCTTACATCGAGTTCTTCACTGTATAAAAGTTTTTTGTGTTTCTTTGTGTTTGTTTGGTTTGTGCGTTAGGCGCTCAATACAATGTTGACGATACTCTTGGTTGAATGTCAAATAATGTTTCAGGTAATTCAAGGTAAAAAAAAATAAGCACTGCCAGCAAAAAGCTTGGGCAAGGCACATTTCATCTCCAAACAATAATGAAAACATTGAGGAATAATGCATGACCCATTTAATGATACTCAATAGAAACTCTGCCTTTCAACAACAGCCATTCATTGGCAACTTTCCACTTCTGACTTGATTTGGTATTCGGGAATACTGTGCATTCAAGCATAGCACAACCTTTACAAATGGGGGTATCAGTGTAAGAGGAATAAATGAACTTTCCAATGGTATAAATTAATGAATTATAGACAATTAACAAAAAAGATACGAGCGACTCAAATTTGAATGCAAGACATTTTTGAGGGGTTTATATTCTGAAAGAGCGATAGAACGTTTTACACCAGAAACACAGAACTTTATATAAATCAAGAAATGCAAATTTACCAATGGCTACAAGACTGTATTGAAAGATTAGATGTTGAACAACAACATAGTGTTTTGCCATTTTGCAACAGGGTCAAACAATTTACCAGGTGATGGCAGGATCAAATTGCTTTCAATTCCGATAAAAACGAACATGAATTTGTTGTTTCGCAAACTTGCTCCAATACCATTGTAATTTCTCAACATTTGTATAGTTGAATTGATCTTTTAATTTTAACCAAACATTGTAAATTCCCTGAAGGGTGTGGTACCATTTTCCAGGTGTTAGATCTTCTCCCAATGATCGCCTGCATTGACGCTTACAACCATAACTTCAAGGAAGTACATGGAGCAATATCGCTGTTAAAGTCGTAGGTGCCAATTTTTAAGCCACCACATGTGCTAGATGAGCTTGAGCGGAGCTACATCCTGGAGGCAGCATCCGCTTTCAGCTGGAAGTGACACTGATTAGATTCATCACACTCCTGTGAAAGCAGAACACACCCACATAGAATTATGGACCTCTGTCACTGGAACCACAAGTGTTGTCTGCAGTGTGGGAGTGCACCAGGAGTTGGAGCTGCCATGTCCTATTTGAAAGGGGTGGAATGGCTCTATGCCTATGCCAAGACACTGAGAGGAGCTCAGAGGTGTGGTCTGGATCCCCATGGTGACCATCTAATCGTACTACAATAAAAGATGGTGCCAATGGCATGGGGGACATTAGCATAACGAAAGAAGCCAGCGCATTGGATGCTGCCAGACAAGGCTTTCGCTCTGCTTTGCAGTAATCAAGTGTGGGATGGTGGATGCCGGTGATAGATTCATCGTCAGAAAACCCCAACTCCATATTTGTTACCCGTCCCTCTTAGAAGCGATCGCAGACGAGGAAACAATGTGCCAGTGGTGTGGGAATGTTACACGCAATGGAAAAGAGCAGGGAAGTCCTCAAATCAGCATGAGGGTTCATGCCAACGGTTGGTGGAGGGAAACACAGCTGGTATTCTCAACTCCATGATAAAGAAAAGTTGGACAAGGCTCAAGGAGGTCTCTGAGGGAGTGATCGAGGTTTCTTTGCACTATGTGCCACGCCACTAAGGAGACAGCCAAATCTATTGTTTGCACCTTTTCATAGCAGGTCGTATTGAGGACACGCGGGATACGGCAAAGCTACAGCATGAAAACCTGAAAATTTCATGTTTTTTGCAGATTGTCTTTTTTTTTTTTAATGACAATAACATTTAAAAATAATTATATATATCCATTCTATGCATCAATATCAAATTCAGAACCTTTTATACATGTTTGTGGGGCAATAGAAGCCTAATGTAGGCATATATATTTTTAAAATTCTAAATTTTCTTCTGGTCAACTTCATAGCAATGGTAAGAGAAATCTGGTATGTGTAACTCTTCCGCGGTTTGGTAGAACCAGTATCAAAGGAAATTGCCAGACCTCGTTACAGTTCATAGAGCATCAGCCGTTGTCATTGACCCAGTAGTTGTCTGAAATTACCTGGTACATCAATGAAAACAGCATTCAGCCTGATTTCAAGGATGTTCCATCCGACACTCAACCATCTGAGGCATTGCATTCACATGTACAGCCTTCAGATCCTAGTCGAGAGCCAACCGTTAGATCCGCAAGCTGTGTTCTATATATAAACTATTATAGTTTTATAAATGTTTATTTAGAACAAACAAAATAGATTGTAACTTCAGTTTTTGATAACATTCTTAATTATTGTTTGTGTTACATTGGAATCAAGTAACTTTCTCCAGCCTGTCTATTTGATTAAGTGGAGCGTCAACAACATCATACAAATTAACTGCGCAAGACTTGAAAGTAAAAAGTCAGCAGGCGGTGCGATCCAAAAATTTCGCACTGTGAATTCATCGCGAAAAATTAAGCCCCCCCCCCCCCCCAGGTAAGTTAGGGTTAAGGGTAACATTATAGCAGGCATACTCAGTGAGTCTGTTGATCGATAATTTCTATTGATCTCCACTACTCGGATCCATGAACTACGACATTGCTTGTCACTGCTTGTCCAAATGGTATGTTTTTTATTTCAATGATAAACTATTTTTATCGAACTTT
>CALNVZ010003430.1:4195373-4212123 GCA_940671915.1 Paracentrotus lividus
TCCCGGCGATATTTTGCAGTCATAATTCTATTAGGCCTTGGGCCTACATGAAATAAAATAGAAATTATTATGGTGCTAATATTTGGTAATTGGTATTTTTTTCCCCAAGGTGTTCCAGGACCGACAGCTGACTTCTCGATGCTTACTCCAGTGCAGCTCTTCTTCTTGTATTTTACGCAGGAGGTTTGGACGCTGCTCGTTGACGAAACAAATCGCTATGCCTCCCAGACAATGAACGAGTGGTCAGATGCGAAGAAAGCTGCGTTCAAATGGACAGATGTAGACAGACCATGTATGCAGGCATTCATCGCCATTATTATGACAATGGGTGTCCTTGTCCGGCCAAGATATAGACTCTATTGGTCCACGATTGAGCAATTCCGCAACTCGTTCTTTCCATCTATCATCTCACGAAACAGGTTCATGGGCATTCTTCGCTTCCTCCACCTTTCCGACAATTTGCTACCCAACCCAGAACATTGTAAGACTGTAAAAGTGGACCCCTACTCAACTTGGTCATCCCGCTCTTTCAGTCTGTTTACCAGCCTTCAATGAACATTTCACCGGATGAAAGTATGATCTGTTTCAAGAGCTCATTTTTCGTGCAATACATTTCCTGCTAAACCCATAAAGTGGGGCATGAAGGCACGGGCACTCTGTGAGAGTAGCACAGGATATACCACGAATTGGTTGCTGTATACTGGTGGAGGCAATAATGTTCCTGCAGCTCCCGTTCCTGCCGCTGCCGGACTAATTGACGGGGCCACTTCTCACCCTGGAGAAGACACAATTTACATGAGTGGGCGGGTGGTTCTGGACTTGGTAAGAGGTCTCGAGAACAAAGGACACCACCTCTACTGTTACAACTTTTACTCTTCGCCAGCATTGTTTGCAAAGCTGAAAAAGCTCGGGTTCGAGTGTTGTGGAACCGTGAGAGCCACAGCTAAAGGCCTGCCAGATGCCGCAAATCAAAAGAAAAGGAAAACAAAGAAAGGAGATCCTCCGTTGTTTCTCACGAAATTGGGGCAGTTGTGCATTGCCTGGCATGATAAAAAGCCAGTTGTTCTTCTGAGCACGAATGGGAACTGCACTGTTGTAGAGAAAGAGGTGAGAACATGACTTGTGGCGGGAGGGAGGATTGCCCATCTTCCTGAGTACCCAGCTGAGCTCAAAGTAAACTACCGTCACAATCATCAGGTCACCTGTGCGGATGCTTGAATGTTCTGTGATGTCTCGAAGGCGACAAGAGAAGTTCTCATCCCCTTCTATATAAAAGGAAGTATGGCCCAACACAGGCCAGGGAGAATCAGTTGAGCATATATGTAGTGTAGTTTGGGTAGGGTTATGTAGTACGAGGTACAGGTTTGTGAGTGGGCGTCTGAGAGGTAAAAGAGTGTTGATTATGTCACGTTGGGGGTATGGGTTATTAATGATAGGAAGGGTAGAGGGGAGAGATTCATTTGGCATCCAGCGTAGGGGAAGAGAAGTTGGGCCAGCTACAGCTAGTTCGCTCCAAGTAAGGTACCTACCCTTACCCGGTCTGTTGGAGGTCATAAGTGGTGGTCTGCTTGTCAACGAATTTAATATCAATGAAATATACACCCAGACCGTAGTGAATGAATACGTACACCAAGCCATGGCTCAGTCCTGCTTTGTAAGATTACACAGCCTACCACGACGATCGGGCCTAGCACGATCGGATGACATACAGGTAGGTTATTTTCATTATCTGGTTATCCTGTAGTATACCACTGGCTGGGGGGGGCCGAAATAGCAAAATATATATTTGGGACTTGTTTCATGTATTATAAATAACAAGCGTTAAGTGACATTTTTAAACTGCAAAACAACAAAATTTGCATTAACAATTATTCCTGAATAGAATAAGTCCTGAAAATAAGTCCTGAATTTATATGGTGAATCCAGAACGATTATGCAGTTACGCATGTTCACTAATAACTTTGGGTCTATAAATGTGCCATCGACAATTTATGTAAGTATTGCAGGAGTTCCTATTTTTATATAACCAGACCACTCGCGTCTCATAAAGATATATCGCCGACACGGTTGGCCTGTCATGACTAATTGTTTTGATCTGGTTCGGGCACGCGGATATCTATATCAAAACAATGGTGTCATAGTAACGAAAGCTGTTTGAATTAATTCAAGGCAGAGAGAATGGGAAATAACTTTTGCTTTATATTCCGCGATGTTTTTTTCAAATGCGGGGTATAGGCCTGATATTTCTTTAACTGTCCTTCATATTGTAAATTCAAGAAAGATAGACCAGGGTGTAAAATTACTGGCGGCAGCCCGTACACGAAGTGTACAAAGAAGAAAGTTGTTCTACTTGTGAGAATAGCCTATTAATTATTCGATTAAAAAACAACCAATTTGAGTCGATTACTCAAACACATTTAATTGTACCTTGAGATTGAGGAGGCCACAAGAGGGCAATGTGAATTCAAGAGATTCTCAGACAAATTGCTCATCAACCAAGATTACACAGCACTAACAAAGAAACGGTATCATGCAAATTCAATTTCATTTCCGAGGAAATAATACGTTTGCAAAGAAGCCTGGAGGTTTATATTTAATGTGCACTCCAAGAAATTCAACAATTGCCTAGATAGGCTGAGGGCTGTACATCGAAATGTCAGCCATGGAAATGCTGGAGCAAAGAGATGTAAGCTGAAGACAACACAGGCACGAGGCTGGATGCAGAAGAAGTTTGACCGGATTGAGGACTACAAGCCAGATAGCGACAAGGCAATTGGTAAGTAGATATATTCTACCCCAAAGATTCAAAATTACAATTCTTCAAAAGTGTATTCCAATCAGCATCCCCTTACTTTAAAATAAACACTGTTTGGCTTCAGCTGTGGAAATATACTATATGAAATGTCTCATTAATTCTGCCGATATATATTTGTTTCACAGGACAATAAGGATGATAGGCTGGCGAGGGAGAACACCATTCTGAAAAGGAGAGTGGCCCAATTGGAGAGGGAGGTGGCAAATCTAAAAAACAAAAAACAAAACCAAAAACACGTCTTCTCAGTGGGTAAGAAACAGTCTACTTCAAGTTACATTACCAAGGTAAACTAAAAATGTCTTCAAATGTACCACAAATACAACTGACAATGGCATAATATTTTGCATTTCTTCAATGCGGACACTTAAAGAGAGCTCTGGCATCTGGCTGGATGAAAAAAAATAGTTTGATCGCATTGGCGATCAGACCTTCCGCAGCCGAGATATCAAAGGAGGGGGCAGGCAGATTGACCCTTAGTCAAAATCAAGAGCCAGTGCTGGACAACCAAGAAGACTGCATTTACATTGAAGACGTATTGTTAACTAAAGGTCTATAAAAAATGAAAGAATGAAAGTAGTTTACATCTCTAAAAGAGTTTTTTTCCCCTGCCCTCTATGATCAAGATTGAAATAATCAAAAATGGAAAGGAAAAATGTTACAGGCTCCAGGATTTCCCTGGAGGTGCTAATTGGCCTGTGTCGGTGGGTATCCACCCGAAGCAAGCCAATGTGTACCGCGGATCTGACTGGGACCACTTCCAACGGTTGCTGCAACACGAACGCGTTGTTGCAATCAGTGAAGTGGGCCTAGACCATTCCGTGCCCTCGTCGCGGTGGCCCGCCCAACAACGTTTGTTAGACAGGATTCTGTCTACGGATGTGTCTGGTAAGATCTTGGTACTGCACCTAAGGGACCCCCGCCACACCTTCGACCTGCGAGAAGGAGTACACTCTCAAGTTCGCAAGGCTCTGAGGGATAACCTAGGTTCATACCAACCCCAGCTTCATTTCCACCGTTATGATGGGTCTCTCCGTGAGACGAAGCTTTAGAGGCAAGACTACCCGACGGCTCACTTCAGCTTCTCTGCGAAGGTTGGCAGTTTCAATCAGGACCAGAAGGAAGCGCTAAGAAGCATACCCTTGGACCGGGTACTCCTGGAGACGGATTCCCCAGGGATCAAACCAGATAACTGGGTGAATCTGCCTACTCCGGCGTATCTCGGGGAAGTAGCCAGTAAGGTAGCGCACATTCGTGACGAGTCCCCCTATCAGACCCTGGCTTTTGCTTCGGCTAACGCCCGAGCTCTGTATAGGGTGTAGAGCGGTTATGTTTTTTGTTTATGAGTGACTCTGAGATGGTGTTCATTTAAGTTCAAGTCCAGGTGTATTATGACTTCCTCTTCGATGGTCCAGCTCTTGGTTTGTTACTCATATTACCCTGTTCCACCGTGAATTTGTCTGAATTCTCGGCCAAGGTGTTCCCGATTAAATTTCCTTGGTTTTTGTTCCGGATCATGTCGGCCGAGAGAATAATTAAATTCCGGGAAGATCCCGAGTCGAGACTGGCGGCGATATTACTGTTTGGAATATCCGTCCGGCTGTGTTGTCTTGGGGAATGGAACAGTGAGAATTGCTGAGGATTACATGCTATTGCCAGATAAATTGTGTTTTCCTCCGCAATTACGAATTTTTGCTGTGGTTCATCATCAGGGCAAAGAAGTTGAGCTCTGTGGGGTCAAGAGATATCCGCCTACCCCTGGAAAGGGCACCTTCAGTTGTGTCTTCAGACTTTCTGCCTCTAGGTGCTTCCTAGGGAAACTTTCCGTTCATTTAGTCATTGGTGATCTGATCGACTAACTGACTGAAGGTATTTTAGGAGCCTAAAGACCACTGCCCCTATTTGTCTCTGTGTAGGTTATGGATGAACAGTTGATGCACAAAGGTCGCACTGGGTCGCGGTAGAAGAATAACGATACCTGTTGTTTGACGACCTCACTTTTCAGCGACTTTTTGTTTTTGGAGAACAGAGAATTCATTTTCGAGTTCCATTCTGAGATATTGTTGAAGTCCCTCTGGGATTGTTTTCAAGGTGTCTCAGTACAGGATTCATTTGAGTTCACTATTAGGTTAGGGATTGGTCATAGGGATTGCCCTATTCGGGTTTTAACTTGACCAACTCATTTCTGACCTACTGGGCTGGGACCTAACACGTCGCCGCCCTCCGAGAGAGGTGGAAAACTTCGGGATTCCTTCGGGATTGTCCGGTTTTTTCTACAGGCTGCCCTCACTTCTATAAAACGGGGAGGAATGTTGTAGGAATGGCTGTCTGCCCATCCAGGCTCTGTTGTACTGAGTACCTGGTGAGTCTAGCGCCATCTCTCGCCTACAACTAGCACGTAAGACCGCATATATGCGTGAACGGCGGACACGTCTGTGCGCGTCTGTCGAGATGCGTGTGCTCCTCCTGGACCCCCTTATATAATAGTGATGCGGCGCCAAGACCTTTCTTTTTTTGCACAGAATCTTGGACAAGTCAGTTAGTACTTATACTTAACTTAACAATCCGTGTACGTCGAGCACTGAAGTAGAAACATAAAGATATTGCAAGACCCTGAGTGATCGACGCTTTGCTTTGGAGGAGCTCTAACGTCAGAAAGATCTTAGGTGAGTGATTTTAGGATTATTTAGTCAAAGCAAGGGTCACAAGGTAAAAATTTGGAGGGAGGAAAAGGAAGTATTTGGAATGTGCCATATATTTCTGATCTGCTGGCGGAGGCATATATTTCGACAGTGGCGGTACGAGGGATTCATCTTGTTTTTATAGCTGATCCTCTTAATAATGAGATCATGAATTTCATATTCTTGGTTACGGAATGACGCAAATGACATGCATATATGAGTCAAGAAAACCATCTTGCTTAAAATCTGGGGAATTTTAATATGAGCTGTCACAATTTTGAGTTATTGATGGATTCGATGTTATTCTAGTATAATATCCAGCTTGCATAAAAAATTGTTGAATATTTGTTGATTATGACGTAAAACTTGAACCCATGTCACGTACGGAGTGACATCTGGTTTCCTGGTCTTTTCGTTTCGGAGAAATGCATTAGAAAAGATATTAATTACCAAAGTTTGTGGAGTAGTCCCGAAATTTACATAAGCAAAAACTGGCAAAAAGTGACTAAGATATAAGATTAGGGCATTTAAATGGGGGCCCCCCATAGTCCCAATGTTGCAAAATATGGTTGATCACATATTCAGTGCAGAATACTGAAAATCGCAAATTTCTAACTTAATGATTGGTTGTATTGTAAAGAAGCCTTTGTGGTAATTTCAGATCCTAATTTGCAATTTTTAAGGCACAGCGGCACATTAAAATTTCAGCTCCATGTCCGTTTGCTTGGGAACTGCCCTACTGCATCCCTATAATAAGCCCAATTTTCCAACTTTGTATTCATAAATTATATCCGGTTGGCATGACATTGCAAGTGGGAACAATTGTCCAGCCCTGGCTTTATTTTTCGGCAAGATATACATGCATTAGGTAGGTTAGTGTTAAAGTCCAAGGTTGATATATGCCTTTGAATTTGAGAGTGGAATATATTGTGCCTTTCATTTGCTTTTGGATCAAAAGTAATTTTTGTGGTTGATATATGATATCTGAACTTCCATAAAAGTGCCTTTGAGTAGATAGGTTTTAACATGAATATGACAGCAAAAATAACATGCCATTTATTGATTTTCTACAGTTGTGTGGATGTGATGTCATGTTTTATACATAGCTGCAAGGAACCTGGCCTTACTGTGAGGGATCGTATAGCGGCAGCCATACAGAACAACAGTGCATTTTTGATGAGAGCTATCAGTTTAAGAGATGCAGCAGTCAGCAAGGGTATCACGCAAATTATAGGAACTGATGAGTGGTCAACGCAAGGGCCGACTAAGCAAGACCTGCAATCTCAGGAAGCATACAACCAAAACTTGCCATAATATCTCTGATGTTTGTATTAAAGGTAAATAAGTGAGGTGGTCATGAGATTGAATTAGTGAGAAAAACTGTCTCAGAAATGATAAAGAAAGGTATACAATCAAAGATTGTTTATGGCTGCTAAGAAATTTACCGAATTTCTCGAGAGGACATGCATCTACTATGTACATTGTGCACACAAAGGTTTCTGTTCAAAGTTATCTTGCTTTTCTTTTATTATTTTACTATGATGATCAAGGATTGAAGAGCAAATCCTTTGCAGCGGAATTTCTATTTATTATCGCTTCCTAAATACCAGAAATTGATTCAAAGCTTTCAATTATTTTTTCGCCTTTCCCCACTACACTAGATTCTTTCAATGAAGCTTTGGAGTCGTCCTATGGTATAGACCATGTGCGCTCTAGCACAACAAATTTCTTCAGCTACCATTCTTGGAAAAGCATGACATTGAAGCCTGAAGTGGAGTGAGTGACAAAGTTCGCCAAGCGATCATCGACATCAACAGAGCTAGGATGAATCTCCTCGTTCACATCATGCAATCCATCAATAAACTGGATCTCTCAGCAGCGAACGCCAGAGATGTATAGCAATGGCTCTTCTTCTATCCATCCTTGAGAGGCAGGACATGAGCCTGACGGGTGGAGTGATCAACGTCAGTCTGAGCGATCTACTTCGTGAACAGCAAGCAGAGTCTTGGAGTGACTTTTCCTCATCATACAATCAATCAATGAACTGGACTTTCAGTCAATGAGACCGAGATCCCAAGCAATGTCTTCTTCTGTCCATGTTGGGAAGAAGAAGACGTAAGGGTAAGTGAAATAATAATTAATAATATGACTATTTGTTAATGTCCAGTATCCATCATGAAGATGGGATCAAGACAGAGCGAATATTCAAAGCGCTGGTGCTGCGGTGATGTAGGAGGTAAATTGGCAAGCGATCTAGCTACTTCAGCAGAGTTCCAGATGAAACTTTTCCTCGTCACAACGTCCAACAGTGAACCTTGACGAACAAAGCAGTAAATAAGCAGACATTCAGGGTAAGTTCGAAACGATCAAAGACAATCATGAACATTTGACGCCTGGTGTGGGGGGTATAGCGAGCAAAAGGAATCAACACAGAATGTTAGAGTTTAAATAGATTGCTTCTCATTCACATGAGAACCGTTGGACCAAGATGATCACAAGAAAAGGGTTTGACAATACTTGGTGCCATGGGCATATTTGATATGCGAATAATGTGCCTTGTTTGTGCAATATGACTATGGGATTCATTTTATGATACAGTTTGATGATGTGTGTGCAGATTTGGATGTTTGTGTTAGAGGGCAAGAAGATCTTATGAAAATGATCTGAAGTTTGTCTCAATTTCAAAGGAGACAGTTACATGTATAATTGAGATAGGAAAGTAATTATTATAATTATACTATTTACAGAAAAGGTCATGTTCGTTGGAACATTATTTGGTATGTTTTATTCTCCGTGAGCTAGTATAAGACGACTATGATATTTGGTAGCTTACATTAGAATTAGATTGGTACATGAAACTTTATAAAATTCACAATGTTCGGTTGAAGACTCGGATCATGTGGGAGATCAGACAGACTTTGTCGCCGTGCTCGAGCCATCGGAAACCACCTTTTTTTTTGCTATGAATATAAAAAACAATATCTTTCTATATTGGGAAGTTTGATAGCAGAGAATCGTCAATGGTTATTGAATTCCGCTGAGAAATGTAAAGTAAAATAAAAAATTTCTTATGGGGGTAAAGGTTCACAACTGAATTCACTTTACAAGTAGGTTTTTAATTCAAGAAGGTATGATGAATATGATGAAATGTTCTGGTTTGTGTTTTTAAATGATTGCGTGATTTGTGACTTGATGAATAAGTTGGTCTATAAATAATATTGCTAAGTTCTGGGTTGATATAGATCTACATACATGGACAAGCGAAAGCTTTACTTGGTTGAGATTCAAAAGTTTTGTATATTGCGCTAATTTAATGATAAAATGCAAAGGAAAAAGAGAGAGTTTTTTGCCTTACTATTTTTTATTCTTAATAATTTTCAAAGAAGTAATGTTTGAGTCGCATCTGTATAAAAACATAATCGACAGAGGAATTTGGCCTGTTGGGGGCATTGTTGAACAGCTATATCTTTTTCAGCAAGAGCAAATGGGATATAATCCTAGCACATGATACTTTAACAACTTGCAGATCATGATCACAGGGTCCACCATTACTGTGTTGACTACATGTAATATCATCCACTAGCGATATACGTATTATACAGACATTTATTACTGCATCTATAACCCTTTGAAATAAATTTGTACCAGTTAGCTTATAGGGGTTTACATATGATTAGATTTACAAAAATGAAGGGATCCCATTTTCTTTTTCAGTGGTGCAAGGTAGGTAAGATAGTGAAAATGTGCTTTGAAAACTTCAAACTTTAAAAGTTTAGGTATCTTTCCCAGATAAAAGCAAAAAATGCTCTTGACGTCCACAAATCAATACATTAAAAAATGTTAATGTTTCATTTGCAATGTACATGACTTTTAATTAACTCACTTTTATAATCTCCGGAAAGCCGCAAAAACACAGCGTGAAAGACAGCTCGACTTGCTGTGTTGAAAATTTTAATGACGAAAAGCTGTCTTCCTCTGCTAGCTAATATCGATGAGTCAAACGGATTCAGTTCATGTGGCACAAGAATTCGCAGAAGTATGTGTGAACAGGTGAGTCTGGTCGATCTGGTGTGTGTGTGTGTTGGCTTCATGTACAGAGGCACGAGGGACTGCCCCCGCTATCTGCTGCGGAAAACGAAAGAAAATTACCGGAAAATCAAAGGAGAGGCCGTTTGGCACTGTACTTGCAGCATCTCAAATATTTCTATACCTCTACAAATCATATTGTTTATTCATTGTGTGGAGTATATCAAGGAACATTACGATAGACACATAACTAAAACGCCATAAATGCCTAAAGGACATCTGATGTAGAACAGTTTTTACCACTCAAAGAATATAGGGGACAAAACAAGTAAGTTTTGCGTAACAAGCCTCAAATGAGTACTAGAACTTCGTAACATTTTCAGGGAAATTTTCTGTGGTTTAGCAGGTTGTAAATGATTTTCCTTTCGTTACACTCGTAAACATGACTATTACATATTCCATAATTCTGAAGTATTACAAATCTATAAAAAAAATCACCAAAACCTTGGTGCTGTGCATTTTGTCATTTCCCAGGCGATATCGAAGTGTCTTTTGTTCTCGGTTACCGATTTTTGTGTACGATTTTGCATGTGTGTTGCAGAAGAGCGCCAGCTAGTGTTGGGGTACCTATTAAGATCGTCTCCAGTTGAAACTCTCATTATTTCTCCATTGCAGTTTCTTTGCCTTTCTCAGAGGTAGGATTTATACTTATAAGATATAGTCGAGTTCTTCAACTTATTGGTTGCTTCTTGGCACGATCTGTTTTGTATTATTGCACACTTTGCTTTCAATACTTGACCTTCCTTTGAACGCATTGTACACGGACAGGTCCGGTGAGTAACTCTCCTAATTGCTAGCGAACATTCTGCTGCTGCCCTTCGCCTCGGCCTATCAAGGCAATTGTTGGAAAGTTTTTGCAGCTCCAAAGCGAACACGTACCGTCCAGGTTTACTATGCAGACAAATTTCCCCCTGATATCAACCGTCATCTTCAATTTAATGTTAGCTTAATTGGTTGTCCAGGGACTGGTCTTGAAAAAAAAAATACTAGAGGTCATCTATCCCCCCCACCCTAGCCTATCTGATAATGCTCGGGCTCAGTGGAGAGTTACTGGTCGCGCCGAGGCGAGGGGGCGGACTCGAACTGACGCCCCGGCGGAAGGCCGAAGGCCGCCCGCAGATGCGCAAGCCGACTCAGTGCGAGAGCGCAGTCCCCGCCCAGACGCTCATCACTGTAAAGTCCATTATTAGCAATAGTGCGTACGTACTGTCTATTGGTGCATCATTCATGAGACGACCCTAATGATGGCGCGATCGACCTACCGTATTATTCAACTAATCAAATATCACAAGCTCCGATATTTGGTCGAGTTAATTCATACGATGGGGTTAGATTTTTAAAATCGGAAAAAATTTAACTAAGATCTGTGTTATCCAATTACTTTCAAATTTGATGTATTTGATTTTCGTGACAGTAAGATAGACTTGTGTCACAACCATTCCTACTTATTGGAGTATGAACACATTATTTGTTTCTCTTCACATCTCGTTACCCGCTCGAAGTGCAGTGAGCAAGTGCACTAGCGGTTACTTGTGGAGTTTAGAATCGACGGACGATTCCCCAGTTCCCCTATCCGAGCTTCAACTCAGCCGAACGGCTACGTCGCCGATACCGCCGCCGAAGCATTGCTTGCGCTGGCTAGCGCTTCGGTCCCGGAGAGACCAGGAGTCAATAATCAATGGTAAGCCGATAGATGCCAGCACTCGTGTCCAGTCCCATTACGCGCAAACTAACAGAACATCCTCTCCGCCACGTAACCACCGAGATATATTGCAGGAAGCAACTGCATATCCATAAATCATCCTATTTCTTAGGCCTCTGAGCCTGCATTAATCAAACTCCTTTGCGAGTTTGGCATGTCTGGAAGAAAATACCCCGACGAACCTCGCCAATCTTTCCTCATTTCGATATCTAGCGAGTGCAGAGGCTCATGATATTTCTGACACTCGTCAGTGTTACTTCTCATCGCTATTGTGCTCGTTCGCATCAAGGATAATATGTTCATATTAAAGCGTACCTGGGGGATTCGGAAATTTCTCACGACACGAAGACAAGGGTAAATAAAAGAAATTATTTTGCCACTCAGGCTTCAACCAAGTGATTAGTCCGGCCACTACCCCGCGCCGCGGCTTGCGGGCCTAGACGGACTCGGGGCTATCAGCCCCTCCCCGATCAGTAGTTCGGCGGCCCAACTACATAGCGCCACGCCATATCGCGATAGGGCTACGCCCAACCCCACCCCCCACCTCCTTTGCAATAGAATGCATCCTACTAGGTTTGCTGACGTCCTGGTTGTCTGCTTTTGGCTGACTGAACAGTTTATATCAATTTTAAACCCTTGAATGCCGTGATGTTACCATTGACTAAGTGGACTAATTAAAAAGTTGATTTCTTAACGCAAGATCTGGTTGAAATCTTTTGTTGCGTCTATCTTATCACCAAATGTCCTTCCAATGCCATGCCTCAACCAATGTCTGAGTATAGAAGTAAAGATACTGAAAGAAAACCCTATTGAGACAAATAAACCCGAATTAATAAAAAAGCTAGTATACCGCATTAAATACTCTAATGTTAAATTTTAAACTTCCTCTTCATCCCATCCCAGATCCTTTGGCTAGTTTCACGGGCTTTCGTTACTCCCCTGCAAGCCTTTCGATGCAATTGGGTACCAGTTCCGCCTGTACATTCGGCATATTGTCCCATAAATTACGAGAAAAACTACGTACCCGGAGTGACAGAATGGAGAAAGCGTTCAATGGGGGGGAATTCATTTCCATTAGTATGCCAAATAGTTGGTTTTTTAAAAGTACCGGGACAGCAGGGCTGGGCTGCATTGAAACTTATCAGATGAATTTGAATCGTTTGGGCGTAGGACACTAAACAATGGCCTTTCACCATATCTTGCATTCTAGGTCACCTAATGTCGTTAAGGAACATTCTTCATCCAGCCACATGCCTCCGGGCTGCTCTTCTAAAGTTATCATTAGAAGAATTCTTCTTGTATAAACCAGACACTATGCTGCCTGAGAAAAGAACTTTCTTTCAGTCCTAATTGATTGTACAAGGTTATGATTCATTGACCTGGGTACTCTTATTGCACTATTTCTGAGACAAGCACGAGAAGAGCCCGATTTGCAAATCCTGTTTTTCAGCATCTCAGTCGCTCCGCCTCATCTAAACCTCCGAGGAAAACTATTGCCATTTATTTGAAAAAATCAACCATCATTGAGAAGGTAAATATGTATTCAGCAGTGTTATAGCCCTGCATACTGATGCATAGGTATTAAACGGTGCAATATTTGTCTTAATCACACGCATGGTAAAATAACAGGACTCTCTCCATTCAAACTGCTAATCTTAATTCCCAATTACGCTGCATCTAATCTCAATCCCACCAATCAATGTAAAGAAAAACAATCTTCCAGTAGAGAAACTTGATTCCAATTTGAATCCACTTTCATTGCACCGTCATTCGTGCGGCATGACCGATTCGGGTCGGGCTAGAGAACAACTAGAACCGGACTGGGGCAGCGCCGAAGCAGATTCAGTTAGTTATGAAATTTCTCAACAGGAGTTACAAAGTTAGGTAAAAATTCTGATAACATAGACTGGTATCGCCACGAAGAATGTGGAATACGGATAATAATCCTAAAATCACTCACCTAAGATCTTTCTGACGTTAGAGCTCCTTCAAAGCAAAGCGTCGATCACTCAGGTCTTGCAATATCCTTATGTTTCTACTCAGTGTCTCACGTACACGGATTGTTGAGTTAAGTATAAGTACTGAGCTGACTTGTCCAAGATTCGCGTGCAAAAGAGAAAGGTCTTGGCGCCGCATACATTATATAAGGGGTCCAAGGAGGCAGCCGCATCTCGGACAGACGTGTCCGCCGTTCACGCAATATTGCGGTCTTACGTAGCAGTTCGTAAGGCGAGAGATCGGCTGCTAGCCACTCCCAGTACTCAGTACAACAGGCCTGAGGCAGACAGCCCTCTCTCTAACAATTCTCGCAAGTTCTTTTCACATCAAGGATATAGAAGAAGAACTGGAAATACGCCTGAAAAAGGAGTACCATTTCCCAGACTGAGGCACCGGGCAAAATTCCTTGGGGACTTTAGCCAAAAACACATCTGAACTGGCATGGAAGGGGTTAAGCCAGGTCTGATTTTATCAACAAAAAAAAGAAGAGGAAAAAAAAAGCAATGCATTTGATGCGAGATCAGATGGCTTCATAACCTTGATTTTAATAGGGTGAATCCTGCCCCTTCTTTCTATTATGTTGTCTGCGGAGCGGCTGACTGCCAATCATCAACTCTTTTTCCGATCCAGCCAGATGTGAGCTGTCTATAAGGACTGTCACACTGACGAAATGCAAAATTATGCCAGTTGTGTCAATTTTGTTACAATTTTGAAAATTGTTAGTTACCTTGGCTAATGAAACTTGAGAGTAAAACTTTTCTTACCCACTGAGAAGGCGGTTTTGCTTTTCTTTTTTGTTTTTTAGATTTGCCACCTTCTCCCTCTCCACTTGGGCCACTCTCTTTTCAGTAGTGGAGACGATCTCTTCCCTCGCCAGCCTGTCCATCCTTTTTCCTGCGAAACAAATAGATATCAGGCAGAGTATGAATGAGAACATTTCATGTAGTATATTTTCACAGGCTGAAGCCAAATAGTGCTTATTTTAAAGTTAAGGGATGCTGATTGAATACGACTTTTGAAGATATATAATTTGAATCTTGTGGATAAATATATCTACTTACCAATTGCCTTGTCACAATTCTGGCTTGTGTCCCCAAAATCCGATCCAAAACTTCTTCTGGCTCCAGCTCGGTGCCTGTGTTGTCTTCGCACATACATCTCTTTGCCTCCAGCATTTCATGGCTGAACATTGTCGATGTCCACGCCCTCAGGCTCAAGTAATGTGATTTCTTCTGCTAGCTCACATTTAAACCTCCAAGGCTTATCTTTGCACAAATTTCACTTGTACTAATGAAATTGAATTTGCCATGTCACTGTTTCTTTTTGTATCGGTGGCTATCTCAACAGCCAATGTCAATTTCTTTAGACCTTCTGGTACAGCAATCCACTTCTATCACCCGACAGGAGAGTTTATGTTCTCGTGATAAAAGTGCTGAAGGAGAAGAAAAACAAAGTAACTGCTCCCACTGAGATAAAAATTGTTTTTTGGTATGATTATGGCCTGGAGATTTCGCACCGCCCTAATCTAATTTTTACCACTTCTGATTGAAAAAAAGAGAATTTTGAATTTGAATCTTTGGGATAGAAATTCTAAACTTACCAATGGTCTTGTCACAATCTGGCATGTTAGCTGCTAATTCGGTCGAACTTCTTCAGTCCAGCCACATGCCTGGGCTGTCAAGTTTACAATTAGAAAATTTCTTCTTTGGGTATAACAGACATATGCTGTTCTCTGAGAAAAGAACTTTCTCTATCCAGTTCCTAATTGATTCAATGTATGGATCATGACCTTGGGTATCTGCGATCTTTGCATATTCTGAGACAAGCTACGAGAGAAGCGCCATCTGCAATCTTTGTTTATGAGCTTCATGGCCTCATCTAAACCTATCGAGGAAAACTATTGCCATTTGTTTGAAACAAATGCACCATCTTGAAAGGCTTGTAATATGTATTCAGGCAGTATACATCATACCTGAATGCATAGGTATTAAACATGATAATTTTGTCTATCACAGGCATGAAATAAGGACTTCTTTCTCAATGCTGACTAATCTTATGATTCCCAAATTTCCCTAAATTCATTCTAATTGTGCATCCCAATCAATGTAAGAAAAACAGATCTTCTGATGAGATACTGATTTCCAAGAATTTGAAATGTTTCAAATTTTTTGGAACATTGATTTGCCAAATTCTGGAAGTTCTTTTGCATATTCAAGGTATTAAGAAAGCAATTTCTCTTCTGCTTCTTCGAAACTGGGAAATACCCTGAAAAGTTACCATTTTCATGACTGAGGCACAACAAAACATCCTTGACTTAGCCCAAAAACACATCTGACTGGCATGAAAGGTGTAGCCAGTCTTATAATAAAAAAGCAATGCATTTTATGAGATAAATGGCTTTATAAACCTGGAACAGAAATCTTGTGTTTCTTTAAAATGGAACGTGCTCCTAACTCTGCAAGTTAGATGTTTTAGGAGACATTGCCATGGTCTTTAAGGCCAGCATCATTACAATTCATTAATTACTTCTGGAAGTTTTTGAAATATGCCAGTCACCTATAAAGAAAGGTATTTGAAACCAATCCATTAATTCACCAGCCTCCTTTTAATGTGAACAGCTTGATATTGATACTGATTATGATTATCATTATTTACCAAAGCTTTAGCCACATTACTTGTCACATATGAGGCTCATCTCCCATAACCTTGATGAAGCACAAGAAATATAAAAAAGCAAAGAGAGAGAGAGAAAAAAAATACAACAATTCCCAATTTAAGCATTTTTATCTCCATTTAGAAATATTTCATTAACAAGGTGACTCGAACCTCAAGCACCGCCAATCCCTCCCAGTACTCGTAAAAGACCCCTATTATATAATCGGGTGATGACGTCAAAAGTTTAGGAATGCTGCTTGCCACGGCATGATTGGCTTCGGCTTAAGAAAAACACGTTGCTATGCTTTAGAAACCTAGTCGAACCACCACTAGACACCATAGATTCTATGTATCTTGACATAGGCATACAAACGGTGTTTTCCTAAAAGGCGAACCCAGCATCATGCCTGCGGGGGCATAGCATTCCTAACTTCTTGACTCCATCAGTCGCCTATATATAATAGGTACTTTACTGGAGTGATTGGCGAAGGATCGGCGTGGTTGAGGTCTCATCACTTTTATGATATCACTTTATTAAAATTTAATTGTATTGACACAGCCGGGCTATTTATGTTTATACGCACTTAGCTTTCAATCGATGTAAGGTGTGTATTTACTCCGTTCAACGTGTTGTTTAGAAGATTTAAAACAAAAGATATAAGATTGCACGTGATTCGTGGGCACGATCGCAGTGCGCGGAACACTAAACGACGTCCGAGCAGATTCAGCTAGTATTAATAATTCTCAAGGGTTTAAAGTTATAGGTAAATTCTGATACATAGGACTGGGTTATCGCCACGAAAATGTGGATACGGA
>CALNVZ010003430.1:4212148-4248034 GCA_940671915.1 Paracentrotus lividus
AGACTCAAATTACAATGAAGATGTACGGTTGATTATCAGAGGGAAATTTGTCTGCAAAGAAGCCTGGAGGTACGTGTTCGATTTGAGCTGCAAAAATTTCAACAATTGCCTTGATAGGCTGAGGGCAGGCACGGAAATGTTCGCCTAGCATATAGGAGAGTTACTCACCGGACCTGTCCGTGTACAAGCGTTCAAAGGAAGGTCAAGTATTGAAAGCAAAGTGTGGCAAAATACCAAAAACGGATCGTGCCAATGAAGCCAACCAAATAGGTTGAAGGAACCGACTATATCTTATAGTATAAATCCTCCTCTTGAGAAGGCAAAGAAAACTGCAATGGAGAACATAATGAGAGTTCAACTGGAGATCGACTTTACAAGGACGTATAATTATAAAACATGGGGAATTCACCTTATCTCGGCGTGCTGAAATGATAACATTTCCAATCAGAGGCCCGGCCGTGTATGCGTAATCTCCAGGCGTCGGGTTGTCTGGAGACTATAATCCTTCATGGCTAGACTAACTAACCAGAAGTCCAATAAATCTACCTATGTTTGTTTTTGAAATGGAGCATTATACAATGTCTCTCTTGAATTAATCGAGAGACCCGTTTGAGAGTCTATAAACTAATCCGAAGTTATTTACCTATTGACTGACTGAATTCGGCCAATTCGTCATGTTCGTGCTGTCCGAATGTTAATCCCTAGAAGGCGACCCTTGCATAAGCCTCACTTAGATTGTGTATGAGTCAATGGAGCTCAAGAAAAACGCGCATGTCCCCACGATCTCCGACTTCGAGGGCCTTCATAGGTACCCACAACGCTAGCTGGCGCTCTCGCACACACATGCAAATCGGTACACAAAAATCGGTAACTGGAGAACAAAAAGACACTTCCGATATCGCCTGGGAAATGCAATGCAGCACAAGGTTTTGGTGATTTTTTTTAGATTTTGATTACTTCAGAATATTGATAATGTATAGTCATGTTTACGAGTGTAACGAAAGGAAAAAAGTCATTATCAACCTTCTAAACCCAGAAATTTTCCCCTGAAAATTTATGAGGTTCTAGTACTCATTTTAGGGCATTGTTATCGAAACTTACCTTGTTTTGTCCCCTATATTTTGAGTGGTGAAAAGTGTCTTTACATCAGAGTCTTTGGCATTTTATGCTGTTTTAGTTATGTGTTATCTGTATGTCCTTGATATATCGTCACACAATGAATAAACAAATTAATTTTAGATGGTATAGAAATATTTGTCAAAGTACCAGTCAAACGGTCCTCCTTTGATTTTTTCCGTAATTTCTTTCGTTTTCCGCGCGTGCGGGGGGCATGTCCCTGCCTGCTGTACAAGAAGCCCGATCGTACAGAGCTCACTATGTTGCTGTGCGCACATGCATGACGTCTGTACTATCGATAGCTCAAGCAAGAGACAGCTTTCTCATTGAAATTTTCAACACGGCAAGTGAGCTGTTTTAGCTGGTTTTTGCGTGTTCCGAGATTTAAAGTGAGTTTTAAGTCATTTACATGCTAAATGAAACATTGAAACTATTTTTTAATGTATGATTGTTGACTGTCAGAGCATTTTTGCTTTTATCTGGGTCATACACTAACTTTAAGTGAAGTTTTCAAGCACTTTCACTATCTACCTACTTGCACCACTGAAAAAGAAAAATGGGATCCCTTCATTCTTGTAAATCGTATCATATGTAAACCCTATAGTATACATGTACCAATTTATTTCAAAAGGGTTGTTAGATGCGCAGTAATGTGGATTTCTGTAAATACCTATTCTGCTAGTGTGGATGATATTACATGTAAGTCAACAAGTAATGGTGACCGTGATCATGATGCTCAAGTGTTAAAGTACATTGCAGGATTTATCCCATTTGCTTTGTTGAAAAGATATAAGCGTTCAAAATGCCCAACAGCCAAATCCTCTGTCGAATTATGTTTTTATACAGATGCATCACATTATCTTCTTTGAATTAATTAAGAATAAAATATGTAAGTCAAAACTCTCTTTTTTCCTTGCATTTTATCATTAAATTACCAATATCAAAAGCTTTTTAAAACCAAGTAAGTTTGCTTGTCCATGTGTAGATCTAATCAACTAGAACTAGCATTACTTTTTAGATACCAACTTATTCATCAGTCACGAAATCACGCAATCCATTAAAAACACAAACCAGAACCATTCATCATATTCAATCATACTTCTTGAATTATAAAACCTACTTGTAAGTGAAATTCAGTTTGTGAAACCTTTATCCCTAAGAAATTTTTATTTTACTTTCATTTTCAGGGAATTCATAATAATCATGACGATTCTCTGTATCCAAAACTTTCCAAATAGAAATGATATTGTGTTGTTTTATGATTCATGCAAAAAAAAAGGTGGTTTCGAGCTCGGCAGGCGACAAAGTATGTCTGATCTCCCACATGATCCGAGTTTCACCAACATTGTGAATTTTTATTAAGTGTTGTACTAATCAATTTCTAATTAGCACAAATTATAGTCGTCTTAGTACTGCTTCAGAGAATCAAACATTACCAAATATGTTCCATCGAACATGACTTTTTGGTTAAATATGTAATTATAATAATAATTTCCTTATCTCAATTTAATTACATGTAACTTTCCTTTGAAATTGAGACAACTTTCAGATCATTTTCATAAGATCTTTCTTGCCTCTAAACATTTCCATCAAATCTGCACACATCATTACAACTTGTATCATAATGAATCGCCATAGTCATATTGCACAAAACAAGGCACATTATTCACAATCATTGCCATGGCAACCAGATTGTCAAACCTTTTCTTGTGATCATCTTGGTCCAACGGTGTGATGAGAAGCAATCTATTTAAACTCTATAAATGTTGTGTTGATCCTTTGCTCGCTTACCCCCACACCAGGCGTCAAATGTTCATGTCTTGATCGATTTCAGCTTCCCTGATGTCCTGCTTAAAGCTGCTTGTCGTCAAGGGTTCACTGTTGGGACGTTGTGACGAGGAAAAGTTCATCCTGGACTCTGCTGAAGTTGCTATGATCGCTTGCCAACTTACTCACTCACACCGCACACCAGGCTTTGAATATTCCTGTCTTGCATCTCTTCATGATGGATACTGGAGCATTACAAATGTCTTTATTATTATTTATTTCAGCTTCCCTTACGTCCTTCTTTTCCAACATGGAAGAAGAAGACCATTGCTTGGGATCTCGGGTTCATTGCTGAGAGTCCAGTTCATTGATTGATTGGTATGATGAGGAAAAGTCCATCCAAGACTCTGCTGATGTTCCGATGATCGCTCGCTGACTTGATCACTCACCCGTCAGGCTTCATGTCCTGCTTCTCCAAGATGGATGAAGAAGACCATTGCTCATCATCTTGGGTTCGCTGCTGAGAGTCCAGTTTATTGATTGATGATGTGACGAGGAGAGATCCATCCTAGACTCTGTTGATGTTCCGATGATCGCTTGCCGACTTGATCACTCACCCACTTCAGGCTTCATGTCATGCTTTTCCAAGATGGATGAAGAAATTTGTTGTGCTGGGCCACTTGGTCTACCATAGACGGACCACAGTTCATTGAAGAGAATCTAGTGTAGTGGGAAAGGCGAACAAAATAATTGAAAGCTTTTGAATCAATTTCATGGTATTTAGGAAGGATATTATAGTAGAAAATTCCGCTGCAAAGGATTGCTCTTCAAATTCCATTATAGTAAAAATTAATACAAAAAAGAAAGCTGATACGTTTGAGACGAAACCTTTGTGTGCACATGTACATGTAGTGCATGTTCCTCTCAGAGAAATTCAGTAAATTTCTTTGCAGCACAAAACAATTCTTAGATGAACCTTTCCTATCATTTTTGAGACAGTTTTTCTACTATTCAATCTCATGACCACATCACTTATTTACCTTCTAATACAACATCAGAATTATGGCAAGTTTTGGTTGTTGCTTCCTGATTGCAGGTCTGCTAGGGCCCCTTGCCGTTTACCACTCAAAGTTCCTAATATTGCGATGATCCCTTGCTGACTGGCTGCATCTTCAAATGTAGCTCTCTCATCATACAAAGGCACTGTTCTGTATGGCTTCAGCTTTCCGATCCCTGACAGTAAGGCCAGCTATTTATAAAACATGACATCCACACACCTGTAGCAAAATCAATCAATAAATGGCATATTATTAGGCTAGTTGCAGAAAATGGAATTCTATGTATTTATGCCGTCATAATTCATGTATATTTATCTACTTAAAGGCATTTGTTCAGAAGTTTAGACAGGATCCTACGACATTTACTTTGGTGACGATTCCCTGCCATAAATTCCAATATCTTATCAACCCTTCACGTACGCCTTACCCTAACCCAACCAACATGTGCATCCTTGAGCAATCGTGTGAAAAGCAAATATCATGCCAACTCAGATCTAAATTATTAAATGAATTTGGAATATTGGCCTTCTAAATTCAAAAAGCTGTGTAAAATAACTTGTTCCAAGTTCCTAAATTTTTTTCATAAACAGACTAACAATCCGCCAACCCGCTTGGCCACCTGCTGCTTCCCACATACCCCGTTTAATAATAATTTTAAGTGTTGGCGTGTTGTTATGCCTGAATAAAAAGTTAAATCCGAACCCCCTCCCCCAAGAGAAAACAAGATGAATCCTCGACCGCGCACGGTCAAAATATATGCCTCCGCTATTGCCAGATCAGAAAAATATCGCACATTCATCTATTCATTTTGTTTTATAGAATGACATTTTTTACCTTGACCTTTGACCTTGTGCCCCCAAACCTAATCAGACCATATTCCTCTGGTGATAGAAACTACCCTTAAATTTGAAGTTTATATCTTAATTGGTTCCCAAGATCTCGCGATGACAAACTCAATACATGGATTTTCACATCTTGACCTCTGTGACCCTTGACCTTTGACCTATATAATCCATAATATAATTAGATCATCTTCCTATGGCGGTACATACTATACATGTACCTAAGTTTGAAGCTCATATCTCAAATAGTTCTTAAGATATCGCGATAACAAACTCAATACATAGAATTTCACTATTTGACCTCTGTGACCTTGACCTTTGACCTACATACCCCATAATTTAATCAGATCATCTTCCTATGGTGGTACATACTATACCTAAGTTTGAAGCTCATATCTCAAATGGTTCTGAGATATCGCGATAACGAACTGAAAACATAGAATTTCACTATTTTTTACCTTTGTGACCTTGACCTTTGACCTACATACTCCAAAATCTAATCAGATCATCTTCCTATGGTGGTACATACTATCCCTAAGTTTGAAGTTGATATCTCAAGTGGTTCTTGAGATATCGCGATAACGAGCAAGCGGGACGGACGGACGGACGGACGGACAACCCGAAAACATGATGCCTCCGGCACCACCTTCGGCGGCGGAGGCATAAAAAAAAGGATGAAAACAAAAAAATGGTTAGTGGGATTTGCTCACCTACCTCAAATATATACAAGTACCACTGGCAGGCGGAAATACTGTATCATGTCCCCCCACTGTTGTACTATGATGCAGGCATTCCAGGGGTTTGAGAGATTTATCTATAATTTTGTTTGCCATCTCCCGTTACATCCAAAGATGATCCTAGAAAAAGACACACAATTCATTCAATTAAAAGCAAAATGAATTAAATATTAAATTTACCTCCAGTATTTGAATAATCAGACATACATTCTAAAGACATACATGTACCAATCCAACAGTTCTCGAGTACTTTTCTGGTCAATAATACAGGTAAGTCAACTCAAGAACTTCTGATTTATTTGATCAATTTAAATGATAAATGGTGATCTATGGCTGAATGGGTGGCGGCCACCTCAGCCTCTTGAAAAACTCGACACCTTGGGTTTTAATGGACAGGGAGAGGTTTGAGGGTGAGGCAGAGGTGTCAAGGGTCATTTGTAATGATTCTGCTGAATTTACACCACCAAACTAATCTAAAATACTGAAACAACTCACCACTACCAAGAGTCTGAATACTAAAAATGCTCTCTTTTTGTGTTGTGAGCATGCTTATGGTATCAACCATGAGCAAATAATGTATAGAACAAGCTCACTATAATTTAAATATCAAAGCTCCAATCTCCAACAGAATGTACACTATGTATGTGGAGAAGTCTTCCAGCATACTCGGGCATGACTTTCTTGGTGGAGTGACAGAGTCAAAGCTGTAGACAAAGTCAGCTTTCCTTGTCATACAGCTTCAACTAGCCAAAAAATGTCTGTTATTGTTCCAAAGAATGAACATGGTCAGCAACCTTTAAATATAGTTCAAAGACTGAGCAGTCAAGCTGCAACCAACATGGTACAGGAACAATAACACATCCCAAGACCAGGATGCAAGGCGTGTATTGTTCTATAATCCTAACAAGGGTTCCTGTTGGTTTTAATCATTGATCAATCACCACACCCACACAGGTTGAATGCAGAGAGCCCCTACATGTACATATTCTGTACAATAAGGCATTCAAGACAATATTAGAAACCTGGATAGCTAAGCTTTTTATGTGCATAAAATAACCTGAAACAAGTGGATTAGTAAATTACGCGATGCGTAATATATGTCCCCGCCGATAATGTAAAATTCCCATTATATCACGATCAGTGCCTTCACATAAGGCAAACAGAATCGAAATCGGGTAAAAAATGGCGAAGAAGTAGCATTTTGTAGCCAATGTACAATATAGGTCAAAGTCAAGGTCAAAGGGGTCAAAAGTCAAAATTCTGTGAAGACGTTTTGTAGTTCTCACCTAGTGCTACCACATAAAGCAAACAGAATCGAAATCGGATGAAAAATGGCGAAGGAGTAGCATTTTGTAGCCAATTAACAATATAGGTCAAAAATCAGGGTCAAAGGTCAAAGGTCAAAATTCTGTAAAGAAGTATTGTAGCCATCACCTAGTGCTATCACATAAAGCAAGCGGAATTGAAATCAGATGAAAAATGGTGAAGGGGTAGCATTTTGTAGCCAATTAATAAAGGTCGAAAATCAAGGTCAAAGGTCAAAGGGGTCAAAAGTCAAAATTCTGTGAAGAACTTTAGTAGTCCTCACCTAGTGCTATCACATAAAGCAAACAGAATCGAAATCGGATGAAAAATGGCGAAGGAGTAGCATTTTGTAGCCAATTAACAATATAGGTCAAAAATCAGGGTCAAAGTCAAAGGTCAAAATTCTGTGAAAATTTTTTGTAGCTATTACCTAGTGCTATCACATAAAGCAAGCGAATTGAATTGAGGATGAAAATTGGTGAAGGAGTAGCATTTTGTAGCCAATGTAACAATATAAGTAATTGAAGGTCTAAAGGGGTCAAAATTCAAAATTCTGTGACGAATTTTTGTAGTCCTCACTAGTGCTATCACATAAAGCAAACGGAATCGAAATCGGATGAAAATGGCGAAGGAGTAGCATTTTGTAGCCAATTAACAATATAGGTAAAAAATAAAGTCAAAGGTCAAAGGTCAAAATTGGTGAAGAAATTTTGTAGCCATCACCTAGTGCTATCACATAAAGCAAACGGAATCGAAATCGGAAGAAAAATGGTGAGGAGTAGCATTTTGTAGCCAATGTACAATATAAGTATAAATCAAGGTCAAAGGTCAAAGGGGTCAACAGTCAAAATTCTGTGAAGAAGTTTTGTAGCCCTCACCTAGTGCTATCATATAAAGCAAACGGATTCGAAATCGGATGAAAAATGGCGAAGGAGTAGCTTTTGTAGCCAATTAACAATATAGGTCAAAAATGAAGGTCAAAGGTCAAAGGGGTCAAAAGTCAAAATTCCGTGAGGAAGTTTTGTAGCCCTCACCTAGTGCTACATAATAAAGCTAACAGAATCGAAATCGGATGAAAAATGGCGAAGGAGTAGCATTTTGTAGCCAATTAACAATATAGGTCAAAAATCAGGGTCAAAGGTCAAAGGTCAAAATTCTGTGAAGAAGTTTAGTAGCCATCACCTAGTGCTATCATATAAAGCAAACGGAATCGAAATCAGATGAAAAAGTGGCGAAGGAGTAGCAAATTGAAGATTTGATCACATACGGACGCACGGACGGACGGACGGATGGACGGACGGACGGATGGACGGACACACACACACACGTACGGACCGCGTTTCATAGTCCCCTGCTCGAACTCGTCGGCGGGGACAATAAGGAAAGAGCAATTATACAGTAACATGAAATGAACTAAAATATTTGGAATCCAGTTTAAATACATTATTTGCTACTTTGAACAAGGTATTTTTGTCCGACATAGCAACAACTATTGTACGCAAACTGTGGATACAACATAATAACACTGTATCTCACCCAAGTTCAAGTGCTACACTCTCACCATCATGGAAGTCATTCTTCAGCTAGTACCAGGCTTTCTCTAAATCTGCTCATTTCCATCGTGTGTATCTTCAGTTCCATATGAGAAAAGAGAGAGAAGCAAGTTCTGATTATTTTTCTCTGCATGGTCCAGTTGATTGCTTTATCCATGTATTTAAGGCCAATCAAAGATTAAAGGGAAGTTCACCCTGGAATTTTATTGGTCTAAATAATGAAGAAAAATAATAGAAAAATATAGTGAAAGTTTGAAGAAAATCGACCAAAAAATAGCGAAGTTATGAATATGTAAAGTTTGATTCTGTGACGTCACGTCGAGCAGCTCCTCCCATTGGTTGTGTAGTAAATTACTAAAATTTGTCTTTTTGTCATGTTCTTGATAAAGGAATGGGTCAATTATATAGTCATGTATATGAACAATGTTTGATGGTATATCGACCGCACAGGTGACATAATTATTTTCTTCTGAAAAAAATGACATTTTATGGAATTTACACTACATAACACATAGGAGATCTCTCGCATGTGACCTCACAGAATCAAAACTTGAATATTCCATAACTTCATCTATTTTGGTCGATTTTCCCCAAACCTTCACTCATATTTCTATTTTATTTTTCTGCATTTTTTAAGACCAATAAAATTCCAGGGTGAACTTCCCCTTTAATTATTTTTATGACAAATTCAATTGACTCGGTCATCAACAGGAACATAGGCCTACTGTGCTGTACAGAAACTTGCACGTCTTATAGGCTTATATCTTTGATAAAAGTTTATAATTTTCAATTGATTTAGAGTGATAGTTACATTAAGTTGATATCACTTTCAATGATAAAGTAATAGATTAAAAATATCAATCAATTAAAAAATTATTAAGGTGCCGTCGCATAGACTCCAACTCTCACGCTTCTCGCGGAAAATCTCCTACCCACAAGTCATTTTTTAGAAATCTCCTGCTTGAGTTACCTAGATTATATTTCTGACGCACTAGCTGAATTTCTCACACCATCTATTATTTTCCTCTTTTTTTTTCCCCACCACCTCAGTACATCTTTATCATTGTAATTTGTATTTCAACTTATTCATTGATATCATAATATTTGAAGAGCAGAGAGAAAAAGCTTTTCAGTTACAACCTTAAAAGTTGTATCTGTATTTATTTTGATGACAGCGGAGTACCATACAAACACTGCACACTAACACTGCATCGCGCACACGAGGTACCCAAAATACCCTGCACCCACGTGCTCTTACCGAGGCATTCACAGACCGCTGACTGGGCATGTTGACTGCGCTCTGGGCCTGGATTGCGGCGCTGGGTGAACAGAAGATGTTGCACGACTCGAAGTTGAAAACAGCTCAAATTTTGTATTTTATATAGCAAAATCACCCTTTTAACTGAAAATAGACAAAACTGATAGTTCAATACAGAACTTGCAGCACTTTTTAACGACACTCATTGGTCGGTTCTTGATTCTTGGTGATTTTAAATCGTTGAAACATCTTCGTGCACACAGCATGTAATCAGCCAGCCGCTTATGTAAACAATTAATTGCCTTATTTCAAGACGTCGAGTGTATATTTATATTTTTATTATTGTACAACATGATGGGGGGGTGGTAAGTGGAGGTTTGTTGAACCCACTGATGTTTCGGGGGGAAGAAGTTGAGTGGTTATATTATTGCATATATTTTAATAATATAAATTATTTACTTTGTTCATTTTCTTTTGTTTGTCTGTTTGTTTTTTTTTCCCCTCGATCTCAATCCTGTAATAAGGGGAGATCCAACCCGTAAATTGAAGGTTCAAATGTTGTTACTGTACAAACTAAGCACACCTTGTTTTTTCGAAAGAAAATATCCTTTGACACAATTATTTCAGAGGTGTGCTCTTCGAAATTTGTTGCGATCACCTATCTTAATTTAAGGGGGCGTCCAAATTGTTGCCCTTTTTATGACAAATAATATTTGGGGGATATAATTTGGAGGAACTTTCTTATCGCCCCGAATTTCAGATCATATAAAAGAGACAAAAATTGCCTACAAGCTAAAACCAATTTTGATGGAATTTAGAGGGGTAAAAATGAATATTCAGCCCAAAGAACTTCATTTTATAAAATATTTTTCAAAAAATGGAATGTAATCAAAATTTATACTTCTCATTTGTCAAAACTACGTAAAGAAAATTCAAGTGTAACTATTTAGAAAATTGTTCCAATATGTGCACGACATCTTGTGAAAAATGCAGGTTCGTTTATTATTTTTAAAAAAAAGTTATATCATCGTAAAGTCGTGATCATGATTTCGCTGAAAACGGCAATCTGTCAATATCTCTAAAAGCTCCGTACACGGACGTATGAGAAAAGGTATGGTGTCTTCTATAAATAAAATGTATTTGACTTTTTAAACCCCAAATCAACCGGTTTCTGCAGTAAAATTTACATTAAATGATCTACAAGTAAAGAAATATTATTTTGATTTTTTTTTATGTATATAAACATACGGGTACTTGGCATTTTACAAAATACATCCCAAAAGTTGTTTAAAGGTGTATATTGTGACATTTCATGATGTTATATTATGCGATACATAGGCACGTAACTAGGATTTTTTGCGGGAGGGTTCGAAATCTGCAAGAGTGGAGAAAAGGGTACATCAATTTTTTTCACATCAAGCCGGGCGAGTAAAAAGGTACATCAAAAAACTTTCACGTCACGCTACCCGCGCGAAAAGCGGGGGACGCGGGGGTGGGCCAGGTTAGTAGGTGGTTCAAAAAAAATTATTAGCTATAGGGTAGGCTGAGTCGTTCGATGGCCCCCAAAAATGATAAGCAAAAAAAAAATAAAGAAATAAAAAATAAAAAGCATATACTCAATTGTTTTATATATTTATTTCTTGTCAAGCGGACCCTACTCACCAGCAAGGGGGGGGTTGTTTCAACCCCCCCTCCCCCCAGTTACGGGCCTGGATTCATGCCAAAGGTAGTAAACAAAAAAAGTGAGTGAAAAGTGAATTTGAGAAGACAATCCATTCCCGTTTCCAGGCCTGTAACTAAGGGGGGTTCGGGGGTCCGAACGAATCCTCCCCCCCCCCCCCGGCTGGCGAGATAGGGTCTGCTTGACAAAAAAAAGAAAAAAAAAGAGGAAAACAGTGTGAGAAACGGATTTTAAATAGACCTACTTACCTAATTTTCAAAATGTTCATGAGCTAAAATTATAATAAATTTAAAAAAAAAGCTCAAAATCGCCCTTTTTTAGTAGATCTGTGCAATATTTTCGCTGCTCTCGCATACATCATTATTTTTCAGAGACCGCGGAGCGTTTTTGAAAGGGCTTGAGGGTGATTAAAAAGTTGATGGGCCTGAACACGAGGAAAAGTATACAGCTTTTTTTTAAATATCTACTCGGAAAAATGGAGTGCTGCAGCACCCCCCCCCCCTCCCCATCCTTCATCCCTGGTTTTGAGGAAATATTACAATAAAGAATTGCAATACGAGTCCTTAATAAAAGTTTTTCCTCTCGACTTCAGCTAACATTCAGTTTTCAAGGTAGGTGCATGATGGTCATCTTGTTTTGTAGGAATCTAAAAAAAAAAGAAAAGAAAAGCAAATGTGCAGCCCCTCAATGTCATCATAACCAAAAATTCGGCTCGCGTCTCGCGCTCGCCATGTTCACTCCCGTTCGAAAAGCGAATTATAGTCCCAACAGAATGTGCTGCAAATGCACAGCATTCATGTGATTTTCTTCACTCGTGTTTTCGCGTTCGTATCTTTTGGAATGTTGTCATCCGTCTGTGATAGGACTAGTAAAAAATATAAATGAGGCACAATATGCCTAAAATACAAGGCAAAGGGCCTCTCTGTACTGGGCAAGGTCACTTTTTTTCACAAGGGAGGTGATCATCAAGTTATGAAGAGATTAAAAGAAAAAAACAAAGATGTAAGAGACAAACCTGTACATATAACATACCGTATTCAGGCCATTAAGCAGCAGAATTTCCGGCTCGCGCTTCGCGCTCCGCAAATTCAATCCTTGCAAAAAGTGTTACTTTTCGAATGTCTAAACTTATACAAATCATAATTACGGGTCTGTGAGCATAAGAGGCAAAATGTGTTAGAAAATACATTACCTTTAATCATTATAACAAAATTTCTGGCTCGCGCTTTGGCCCGCTCAAGTTCAAATCTTGAAAACTCCACTTTTCAATTTTCAAAACACCAGGCGCTGGCCCATTCCAGGGGGGGGGGACGGGGCGGGGGGCGGAAGGTGCGGGCGCACCCCGTAAGTTTATATAAAAGTCTTAATTACGGATCCGTAAGTATAAGAGGCAAAATGTGTCAGAAAATACACTACCTTCAGGACATTATAAGTCAAAATTTTCGGCTCGATCTTTGCGCTCCTAGAGTTATCATAAAAAGGCCCATGGACTGATTCCTGACTCCACAAGTGAAGTAATGAAAATGTAAATTAATTTACCATTGTCGCTTCGTGCTCACAACTTATTTAGCTAAAAGGGAGGTGATCATCACCTCGTAAAAGAATTAAACAGAAAATTATAAGGTAAAATATACTGTTATAAGGCAAAATGTTCGGCTCACGCTCGAAAATTTTCTCCTTCTGAAAGATCCACTTTTCAATTTCCGACCCCCCATAAAAATCCTAGCAGGCAACAAGCAGTTTAGGGATCTGAGTCCATATTTTTCAAGAACTCTTGCATCATTAAAAAAAGGAAGAAATTCCTACATAAGTTATACAATATTAAAATGCATCGTTAAAAAAATAAACAAATACGTAGGGATCACAGAATAAAGGAAATAGTTGCACCTCAGAGGAATGGAGAGTGCAGACTCATCATTCGTTATCAGTTTAAAGATTTTTCCCCTTTGATTTGATAAGTAATATTACTACTAAGTTGATACTAGCGATTTAAAGTCGATGCTTATAATTCGATTTTTTTTTTCTACATAGGGCCTAGACTGATACCTGATTCATTATCATTTCGTTTGATACAATGAAGTTAGGGTTTAGACTGAAAGATGGTTTGATGATATAAGACACCATACCCATTCCAATAGGGTAATACACGTTCGTGTACGGAGCTTTCAGTGATATTGACCAGAATGTTATTTTCGGCAAAATCAAGATCACTAATTTAGAATGATATAACTTTTTGTTAAAATAATATACGAACCTGCAGTTCTCACAAGATTTAGTGCATATATTTCAACAATTTTCTAAATAGATACAATTAAAAATTTCGTTCGCAGTTTTGATATGTGCGCAGTATAAATCTAGGTTACATTCAATTTTCTTGAAAAAAATATGAAAAATGAACTTTTTGGGGCTAATTATTCATTTTTACGTATTTGAATTCCATCAAAGTAGGTTTCAGCCTGTAGGCAATTTATTTCTCTTTTATATGATCCGCATTTTGGAGCGATTTGATATTTCCTTAAAATGCTATCTTTAAAACACTATTTGTCATAAAAAGGGCAACAATGTTGGACGCCCCCTTGAATTTAGAGGTGATCGAAACAAATTTTGAAGAGCACACCTCTGAAATATTGTGCCCTATAATATTTTCTTTAGAATAGTCAAGGTGTGCTTAGTTTGTACAGAAACAACATCAAAATCACTAACTAGGCCTCTTTTTCGGGTTTGGATCTCCCCTTATAAAGTGAAAAGATGAAAGGAAGAGACAGTAAAGAGAGATCAGGGGGGCTGTCATAAGCCCCTGGAGAGATGAAAGGGCTGCAAGGAAGAGGGAGACGGGATGGGTGCGAGAAAGAGTGGGAGAGCAAGAATGAGAGATGGCTAGGATAAATTAAAGAGAAAGAGAGCGATGTGCTCAAGAAAGAGGGGAGACCAAGGTGGGAAGGGGTAAAGACAGAGGCGGCGGAACCAGGGGGGCAGGGGGGCACTGTGACCCCCCACTTTTTCATCCACCCTATTTGTGCCCCTTTTCCTGACTAAAAAGTGCCCCTTTTCTGAGCTAATAAAATGCCATTTTTATAGTAAAAAGGGGCACTTTTATTACTAAAAAGGGGCACTTTTACAAAAAAGTGCCCCCTGTTACTCCATATGTCTCTTAAAACCAAAATTTTCGGCTTGCGCTTCGCGCTCGCGGATACTAAATAGGGTCTATAATGCACAATAAACTCCATTTTTAAGCTCATAATTTCAACTTGAGCTTCGCGATCGCGGATATTTAATAGGTTATAAGATGCACAATTAACTCAAATTTTTTGGCTCGTGCTTCGCGCTCGCAGATACTAAATAGATTATACAATGCACAATTAATTCAAATGTTCAGCTCGCGCTTCGCGCTCGCGGATGCTAAATGTGGTCTATAATGAACAATTATCTCAAAATTTTCGGCTCGCGCTTCGCACTCGCATACCTTTTGTTTATCATAATATACAAAGCCATTAAAATTTTTAAAATCACAAATTTAAAGGCAAATTTTCTGCGAACCCCCTACTTATCGGAATACTTTTCTTTTAAAGCCTCTAGTCTCAAGTGCCCCCTCTTTAGAAAAAGTACAAAAACGTGAAAATTACCACCTCATTAATTGTGTGTTTTCATTGCATGTAGGGACCGCCACTTTCAGAACCGTTTCCGGGATTGAAACGGAGTATAATCTCAAAATGAATTTAAACTTCGATTTAAACTTTAGAAGTCGATATTTATCTCACGAATATAAATCCATTTCATGATACGACAAATGAAAAAGACTGCGCCTTTCTAGTCGATATCAGTATAAAAATAATATGGCACTTGTCATATTGACCTTTCATATCTTGTTAGTAAAACACTTTAAATGAGCTGACTATAGGCCTATATAATTTGTGTTATTTCATTTTCATTACAGGCCTATATTGTATTAGTTGATTGAGGTAAAATTTGTAAAAAGAAATACTTCAATTGAAGTTCATGAGTAATGAATGCATTTTTATCCAACGATTTTAAAAGTCTGGTAAATTCCTCGGAGTCCTTTAATATTGGTTAATCATACGCGTATTGTCATTGATTGTGAGGGCACGGTGCTCGCCCGCCGCCGCCCCCCCCCCCCCCGTTCGTGCACAGGGCGCCGAAAAGAGGAGAAAAAGGTAGAGAGGTAGGCTCGGTTGCTAAATGGTCTTTCAAAAATAGGGGCAAAATTGATCTTAAACATCTACGCCTTCTGGTCTCTATACTTCGAGTATAATTTTCGCTCGCGCTTCGTGCTCGTCTATTTTTTTCTTGTTACCACGATACTTTAGTTGGATTCTGACCTCCAAAGCATCAATTTACATTGGTTTGATTTCACATTACTTGAAGGACATGATTGGAAATGAGTTTATACGCATAAAATTGAAATGGAAACCCCAAACGTTAATTATACACCATAATCACATCAACCCATCATTATTGACAACTTTGGGAACATAATTATACTTCCACTTGCACTAGTATAGTCCCATACCTATATTCATAACAAGTTACGTGTCAGTGCATGTTGGAAATGTTATTTTTAACTTGGTGTGCATGGTCATTGATAAATGCAGAAGAACAACAAAACATTTTTAAACGAAAGTAGTTCTTCTTTACTTTTACATCATAATTATTATAAATGATAAAATTACCCCAAATATAATTTGTTATAACATGCACAGTTAAAAGGCAATAATGTAAAATTAATATAACAATCGTTCACTTCGGTATTAACAACATCTCATAGCGGGTAGTACAATGGAAGTCGGTCAATTCTAAAGATAAGGACCCCTCCATGCAGTCCAGCATTGATTTTTGAAAATCCATTCTCATTAGATTTCTTCTTTTTTTTTATAATTAAGTTTTTATTGAAAAATAATCAAAGACAATCACTCTTAATGTTGAACCCCTTTCCTTAGGGAATTTGCCATAATTATATGCATGTGCTTTGCTATGACAATTGGATTGCGTAAGACATTCCATTTTACTTCTGTCGTTTTTACCTCCGCCATTTTTACCTCTGCCATTTTTACCTCTGCCATTTTTGCCTCTGCCATTTTTACCTCCGCCATTATTACCTCTGCCATTTTTACCTCTGCCATTTTTGCCTCTGCCATTTTTGCCTCTGCCATTTTTACCTCTGCCATTTTTACCTCTGCCATTTTTACCTCTGCCATTTTTACCTCCGCCATTTTTACCTCTGCCATTTTTACCTCTGCCATTTTTACCTCTGCCATTTTTACCTCTGCCATTTTTACCTGGCACCGTGCAGGATTTTTTTTCCTCAATGGATATAGCCAAGTAAAAATGAGAGAGGGGAAGTGTGCAAGATACTTGAGGAGAACAATGAAGGGACATGAAGGCCTGTAAGATATAGATAAAGGAAGAGAGAGGGAGAGAGAGAGAGGCTCGTTCGATACCCAGTGAAATAGAGACTTGTGGCCCCACACCCCCCCCCCCCACAACTCCGGTGTTCAACCATACACATAGGCTCGTCCCCGATTTCTCAGGGAAATGGGGAAAGGGGCTCATAGGGGGAAAAATCCAGAGAAATAATAATATTGAAATAGGGGTCTTTTAACATTTTCCCCAAAACTGTTTGTAATTAGGGGTAGTTTTCAATTCTTTAAGGACAAATCCTGAAATAGGATCTCGAAAATGATCCAAAACCCTGTGAAAATTAGAGGATAATTTTGCTGGCTCCCGCTCCAAAGAGCCTTTAATAGGGGGTAATTTTGATGCAGCTTCCCTTAATTCCAAAAGCCTGTCGTGTATGGTTGACCCCCTGAGTGGGGGCGGCTTGTGGCCACTGCAGCACTCCTCATTTTCAAATCAATTTAGTTTCAGTTTAGTCAGAAAAGGGATTTACGATTACTCAAAGTAATAATAAAAACAGTGCCGGTTCCTGGTTCCTTTCAACTTTTCACCCTTTCCCTTACTTTTTTTTTCTCAATATATTTCCGTTTTCTTTTCTCATTCTTCATGTCACCTCTTCCACATCCCTTTCTTCATCCCACCCCTCTCTCATTCTTTTTCTATCCTTTACTCTCTTCCTTAGTCTTGATTTCCACCCTCTCTTTTCCTTGCTCCCTCTATAATTACGTTGCAGTTGCACCCACCATGGACACTACCATTATTTTGATCTCACGCTATTATCTACGAACGCATCCACTCTTTCTTGTTCTCTCCATATCTTGCACCCCTCCCTTCTCACTTTCTCCTTTATTCTCCCCCTTGCATCCCTCGCTCTCTCCCAGCATCCGTCCCCTTAATGTACTTTACAGGGTTCCCAGCATTTAAAGAAAAACAAAATTCCCTGATTTTTCCTCAAAATTCTCTGATAATTATTCAAACCCACTTCCAATTCCGTGTGTTTTTATGTTGTCATAATGAACTATTCACACTATAAAACACTAGTCTGACCTACTACCGTACTTATTATTTTGGGGCCAATCAAAATTCCCTGAATTTAAGGCATTTATATCAATTTCCCTGATTTTTCTCTGACTGGAAAAAAAAGATAAATAATTTCCCCTGAATTCCCTGATGGGCTGGGAACCCTACTTTATCCCTTACTCTTCAGAGTCCCCCTTTATCATGCCCCTCTCCTCTCTTTCTGCTCTTTCTATACCTTTCACATCCTCCCTCCCCTCTCTCTATCTCTCTCTTGCTTTCCTGCCCTCTCTCAGTCTTGATCTCTTCCTTACATACCCCTGAATCTTGCACCCCTAGCCCTTTGTATAAATGTATATATTCTTATTATCTAGGTTAATTTTTTATCGAAACTAACTAAACTACATCTACAGACACATACAAGTGTAATAACAAATCACAATTCCACTCCCAATATAAAAGACAATATAAAATATAATTTATTAGAAATTCCATCACATACAAGTCAGGATTTTAATACTTCTTATTTACAAAACAGTTAATATCATAACAAAAGTAAAAACATAGAATTAAGGACATATTGCACACATCAACAAAATAAATATTTATTGCATAATTATAGCAAAGATTTATACTGATAAGAATGTAAACATATGAATTACAGGAAACGAAGAAAAAAAAAACCAGAACTTCAATAATTTCACACTCAAATATCCTGGAAATATGATCTTACAATTGTAGCTTTTGCACATTGTAAAACAAATTACAAATAAAATGTATATATAAAGTATTTAAAATATACTGCCTGTTACAGAAACATTATCATATAACCTAACAAACTGCCAAAGCTAAAAGAACATTTTATTCAAACATGAATAATAAGGTGAATATGAAATGAGTAAAACTATTGTTTTATGGGTATTATTTCACTCCCCCTGTGTCAATGGAGATACTTGTCATCAAATAGTTCACAAGGCAGATCATCGATATGGGAGGGGGTGGGGGATGGTCACAAAGAGTGAAGTTTGACTAAAAAGTTTTAAATGTAATTGTGCAATCAGGAATTAACATTCAGTCTCATTGGTAAACAACATGAACTGAATAATAACACACATCTCCTGAACATAATGTAAGTATGTGGTAATGTGATACAACAAGGAATTGAAGTGTGACTTGGGTCAAACTAAACTGTTTATTCCCCCTCCCCATCCCCCCACCCCTCCCAGAATTCAAAATTAACCTTTTTGGGTTAACTTTATCATACAAATATACATGAACATTTTTTTTTTCTGCAGAAAGGCTTATAATCGGTCACTAATTCTAGGAGTTGAAACCTTTTGTTGGCTTAATGCCAAAAGGGCCCTTTTGGCATTAAGCCAGCATTACATTTATGTTTTAAGTCCTTAAAATTAATGCAGTTATGTTGCCTACTATAGCTTGTTCAAACACTTTACTCCTGACAGAAAGTAATCATTACATTTTCCACAAAAGCAGGCACAATTACAAATATATATATATGTTTTTCTTTTAAATATCATTTAATTAACATTAGGCATAATTGCTATTGAGACAATTAATAGGTCATATGCAAATGTAATAAAAAACATTTTAAAGTAAATATTGAAGTAAAATCCAATACATGTAGCAAAAGGATTGTATGAACCAAAGACACATATATCAGAGAAACATTCATGCACACCTTTTCGTTCAATGCACTATTACATCACACACTAATATAATCAGTTATAAAAATGGGTGGTCCTGCACTAGCATAAGACTGCACTGTAAAAGCACTGCTTTAAAACATTTCAGACAGCTAAAAGGGTTGTTTATGCTGGTCAATTTGACAACTTCTATTTATATTTTAAACAACATTGGTTAAATTTAAAAAAGGCACCGTTGAAAAATGGACTTCAAATTAAAGTTTTAACTTCACCTGATCAACCACTTGACTGCTGCATGGTGGTAATTGGACAGTACGGGTATGACCAACGTGGTACTTGTGTGTCAAAACAGACAAAGCTCAGACAATAACATGATCACGTAATATTACATGGTCCGCGCACAGTGTACAAATGCCAAGCATATAACATTACGTGGTCCGCAGCCAAGAGGTTAAAATTTTAACAATGTTGTTTAAAATTTTAAATAGAAGTTGTTAGCGTGACCGGCTTAAAGAACCCTTTTTGTAGTTATTATATGAATTAGCATTTTTAAAGTGCGGTAAATACTGCAATGCAAGGTGGATACATGGGCGAAAATATCCAAAGTCAGTGAAAGCACAATTTTTATTTTTTTTTTTTTTAAATTAATTTCTTTCAAGACAGGAATCTTAATATTCTCTTAATATTGTTAGAGAGCACCTTGTTATAATGGGGGTAGACTGTATTATATATCATATTGACCTCCTTCATTCTCAGAAATATATTCAATCATGACACAGTACAAGTGAACAACAATCAAACACCACAACTCAATGAATAGATCTAATATGGACAAGCAAACTTCATTGTTTTTTTACGAGGCTGAGCACGAGCGACTGAAATGGGCCATATCCAGGCATGAAAATTGCTTGGTGATAAAAACACTGAAAAGACTCAAAAAAGCTGAACACATAATGACATTGTGGCAAAATAGCTCAATTTGGGCTAAAAAAAAACAACATACATTTTAGGGGAAAAAACACAGAAATTTCATACATTTGAGGAAGAAAAGTAAACCACTGCAATCAGCTGAAAAGCTGAACATTTTCATGCCTGTACATGTTTATGATAAAAACAATAAAAACAAAATAAAACAGTAACTCCAAAATATATGGTAATAAACAGTTCAAATCTTTTGGCGCAGATTTGCAAAATGCACAAGAAAATTCCCAATAACATTAGGCCATTTAAAAATAAAGTTTTTTTTACAAAAGAAATTGCCTAATAGATACACAACACAGCATTGATCATGGTTACAAAACGCGAGACAATACGATTTGTAGTCCTAGTCATAACTGGATTAATATAACTTGAAGTCAGTGAGAGATAATGTCTTACATTTCAACTTTCTTCTTTTTTTTACCAACATTCTAATTTTTGGTTATGCAATCTACTCCAATATAACGAGCGGAGACAAGATTACCTTATAGAGGCAATATTCTTGGTCTGGTATAGTTACAGTTTGATACAAGTTATTTAGTTTACCTGAGCACCTCCATTAGAGGTAATATAAGGAAATGCTCAATAGTTTACAATTTCAACCATTCTCTTTAATACTCCCTCCTAAACACATAGGCCCGAATTCACAAACGTGGTTTAGTTAGTCCATGGTCTAAATCAGGTGGTTTGTGAATATCAAAATTTAGACCATGGTCTAAATCCGTGGTTTAAACAATTGATTTAGACCATGGACTAACTAAACCATGTTTGTGAATTCGGGCCTTTGAGGCAATTTTGGATCCCTTTGTTGTGGATCTGCAGAGGAGACTGGAACGGGATGCCCACAACTGGGAAGACAACAATCAAGCCCCTGGTGCGGAGCAGACCCGGATCAGGTATCAAGTCTATCGCTCATACACCCTTTGGCAACATGGCCGCCTTGGGGCAGGAAATCGTGTTGTTGTACCAAGTTACAATATCTCTCTCACTATAAGGAAATGCTCAATAGTTTACAATTTCAACCTTTCTCTTTTATACCTCCTCTTAAAGCACTTTGAGGCAATTATGGCTCCCTTTGTTGTGGATCTGCAGAGGAGACTGGCCCGGGATGCCCACAACCGGGAAGATAACAACCAAGCCTCTGGTGCGGAGCAGAACCGCGTCAGATACCAAGTGTACCGCACATACACCCTGTGGCAGCATGGCCGCCTTGGGGCAGGGAATCGTGTGGTAGTTCCCAGTTGTGTTGTGACTACCTGCAGGAGGAGGTATCCTGACCCCAATAATCACTACACTGGTTTCCTCCATGCATTTTTGTGTAAGTATTTTAAGTAGTTAGATCTGAACAACACTCTTATTCGCCATGTGTTATGAACAACTAGTCTCAACATCTACATTTTACGATACAATAACCTGTGATTCAACTTGAAATGCTTTGAATGGAAAAGTATTTGTTTGCTACTTGGTATTACCACGGTGTGAATTTATTGAGTAATGAACTTTCATAATGCCTTTCATATATATCTGTCATACATTTTTTATTTTTGGATGATTTACCATCCATATTTTTAACATGTTGATATGGACAAAAACAACACCAAAAAACAACAAAAAACACATAAACAAGCATCAAGAAGGAATGACAATTTTCTCTTTTTTTATACCCTCCAAAACTACAAAACTCAAGTATCCTCAGACAAAATTTGATAGAGAAGAAAAAAGCAACCATGACAGACATAATGGAGTGTTTTAGGACCCCTATGGTCAACTTGCACATCATATTACTTCAAAGTTTTAATGAGTTGCTGACACACTTTACATGCTGTCTGTTATAATTATAGATTACCATTTGTTCTTCATTTTGGATGATCTGCCTAAAAGGGTTTGACAGGAAAGACGTCAGTAGATACAAGAGACAGAGCTGTGGAAAGTGGTCACATTTGACAACAAAGAGAACATGGAAGGAGACTGACTGGGGGAAATACGCAACTGAAAACATATGTTCAAGTACGTGGATGTATAAGAGAACGATGAGATTGGAGAATATTTTGGCAGAGGCATTGATAAAGATGCTGGTCAAAGAAAACAACCCATAAACAGTGATCCTGAAATTGCACACAATGTACATACTTGTTTTTCCATGGTACAGGCAAAAACAATACATCCAAACCCAGGATTGAGTTAATATTGAAGAGTTTTTCTTTTTTCCTCACAACTAACTTTTTTTTTCATAAAAGAAGACATCTAATACTAGAAACAAAGAAAACAAAGAAATAAAAAATAAATGTCCCAAATTTTTTAAAATTCATCTGATCAATATTCCCCAGCTAAATACATTGTACTTCAAGCTAGGAATAATAACCGATTTGTTGAATGGTTTTTGCTTCAATTGGAGTATTTAGACCGTTAAAAGAGGATGAAGGAGCTGGTCTTTCACTGGAAGTGGGCGCCATGTCTTCATGGACAACTTTTATATGTCGCCTCAGTTGTTTGATCAGCTGAAAGAAGTAAACCTTGGAGCATGTGGGACCCTTCGACTAACCGCAGAATCATACCACAGCCTGGAATGGAGACCCACCAAAGGTTTTCAGAGGAGGCGACCTTCTAGGAGTGACCTGGAATGATACAAAGCGGGTCAGTGCTCATCAACCATTCACCCCTCTGGATGTCAACAAAGGGAGGTTCGTGACAGGAGGTCAGGAGGAGTAGTCCGACAAGTCAGCAAACCAACAGCTTTCTGCGGCTACAATGCATCAATGGGAGGAGTTGACTTGCTGGACCAACGTATGTCATATTATCGCTACCCACATCGTCACATCAAGTGGTACATTGTCGTTTTTCACTTTCTGCTAGAGGTAGCACTCATCAATGGATATCTTGCATATGGCCTAGCTAGTGGTGCTTCTGCACTGACAAGGAAGTTTCGGCAGGAGGTTACACTAAAAAAACGGCCGTGCTAAAATAAGGGTGTTAAGTATAATTTAGCACCTGAGGGGCCATTTCTAGCACCTCTGGTGTCATTCATTCCATGAGAATGATGAAGTGCAGAAATATTGGTGCTGAAAATAAGTGCCGAATATCAGAGGCACTCATTTTGCACCAGAAGCGTTGACAAGCAAAATAGTTAATCCAGTGGTGTACGCTCTATTTACAAGATCGCACTTGTAGTGCAGCGGGCGCCGGCGCGGCGCGGCCTAGTATAGTACACGTGGGTGATTGATTGATCGATGTGCGGTGAGCGGCCATGCCAGACAAGACATGCCGATGGTAAGTTTAGACGTTAATTGTAGAAGTTTAGTAGACCTAACAGTTAATTAGTTCATATCATGTGTATAAACAGAAAAAGAAACTAGAAATTGAATTCGTCATTGGGACGAATTAGGTGGTCTGTCCAAGAAATACATAATACACCCAGTTGTTACAAATTAATTATACATTAATTTATGTCTGTTTACCTCAATATATAACAATTTCCGTCATTTTCAAAGCGTTTTAATTGTGATAATTGTCGTTATCTCTGGTATCCAGTAGGACTCCAGGTCTTTAGAAACATAAACTCAACATTTTGTTTGTTTACAAGTTGTTCAGTTAACATGTATTGTTTGTCTCAATCATGATTCCCCATGTGATTAATACAAGAACGAGCAATCATCTTTCATTTAAACAATCATCATGGTTGTGTATTTTTTCATTCTTTTTAGAAAAAGAAATAGATGTGAATATACGGTGTATATGTATATAATGTATATATCAATGTTAAAATGTATTTTTGATTAGAAGGAATTCAAATTTTCAAACGATACGACACTATACATGCCAAGAGTGTGTGTGTTGAGTGTACAATGAGGTGTAACGTTATTGTCTCAGAAAAGTGTAAGAATGCGAAAAAATGAGCAATTTTGGGTATTTGATGTAGAATATGAAGAGTTCATTTGGTTGAATATGCGAATACAGAAGCGTTGATATTGTTGGTTTGGTAATACCCGATAAATTCTTGTGGAAATATGTTGATTATATTGTTATCAAGCTGATTTTGAGAAAATTTTTAACAGTTTTAAAAACTCTTACCTTTTCTATCTGAAAAGAAAATCAATTGTATTAGTCTAAGTTTATTATTTATTAATTTTGTACCCGAGAAACGGGTTAATGAAGTTTAAAAGATGTCTAATCTGAAAAGAGTATAACATTGTATACAATTGCCGCACCTTTATAGTGTTTGTGCATTGAGAAATGTTGATAGTTTTTTTTAATGACTATTAATGTACCGTTCCTATTCACACCATAGCCGTTCCTATTCACCCCGACGAATACGAATAGACACAAAAACACCAACTACACAAATATCCAACATCTGTTTTCATTTCTTTTGTCAGTATGTAAAGGTTATATGGATGGACATAAAATAAGACATAGATGTTGGCGATCTGTGATGCGGTAAAACAGTTTATGTAAAAACCGTCAAAACTGTTCCTATTGATACTGGTTTACGGTACCCAAGTAGGGATCGTAGGCAGACAATTTTAAATGTGTTTTCTAATTTGCAAGTGTAATGTTGTCATTATTGTAGGTTTGGTTTGACTGCAAATAGACAGTTATAAGCAGTTATTGTATCTGTTATTAAGGATTTTGTTTGTTTTTTTGGGTGTATATCATCATAAATTCTTGAGTTGTTGTTTATAAAGTCCGGGATATATATCAGTAATGAAGATATTAATGTTTTTAAGCATTTCATCCTATAATATTCAATGTTTTTACTCTATTAAAATGGATAGATCCGGATTTTTAACGGCAGTTTTTGGTATTTGAAATCATGAAAATTGTTCGTGTTATAATACACTGTGATGGGATTCGCTATATTGATGACTAGGCTCTATTGATGGAGGTCTTTTAGTTTATTTTAAAGAAAGAATGTAGTCATTATATTGTGATAAAAAGTTTAGATTATTATTTAGTTTTGTGGTAATTAGAGTTATGTTTGGGGTTTATTGCGTTTTGTAGTGCATGGGTCATGAACATGAATAATTTTATTTTTTCATAAAATTAATTATCATTACAAATTGTGGAAATCAACTGTTATTAGTACTCAATTTAGGACAATATTCGTTTTATTGCCACATTTGAGAAACAGTAGTAAAATACATAATAATATCGTAATTACCATCCATGGTAATACACTGAATGAGCAAGTTCTTGTTTATTAATATGGCCTGGTTGCACATTGTAAGCGGTTCAATTTATTACGAGCAGTGGTTTTGTAAGTTATGTCTTCGTTAAATTGTGCGTAATATCGCTTTTCACGCGATTATTTTCTTTATTGCTATAGATTAGTGTGGAGTATATTCAGCCATGTCCAAGATTAATGTTGACGTTTATTGTATGGCGTGTTCTTTCATCGATTCTCCGAATTGGCCCTGCATACAATGGTCTTTTTGTTTCATGTTTATTGTTATGTTAACCACGTTGCCAATTTGTTGATTCTCAATTTTTGAGGATTTTATATGTATATAACTTTTTTTAAATTATATTTTGTTCCATAATATATTTTAAAAATAAATATTTCAACATGGGAAAAAATATTTCAGATTTTACGTGTAGGAAAAAGTGGTTATTATAAATTAAACATAATATTTATTTTTGTTGTTGGATACATCGCACGAATTTCAGCTCTAGGCTGCACATGTTTTCATTCTCGCATGTTTTCCATCTGTTTTAGCTGCGTTATCATTTTACTTTTGTGTATCTATTATTTTGTTTTCGGTTGATTATATTGCATTGAGATGGCGCCTATTTTTCGATGCGTCGAGTGTGAAGTGTTCGAGAGACGGCGTGGTAAAGACGGTTTGGGGGACAATTTTGTAGCCACAGTTTATTCCCCAAGACTGGGTTATAAGGATTCCGTCTCAGAATCATCTAGCTCCAGCAGTGCCATGGCCAGTACCAGTGGAGGTGTTGGTGGTTCGTCGGACGGCACGTTTTACCTACTGTTCTTGAATAATGACGTTGTATAGTCAGTTAAAATTTATTTTAAATTAATGGAAACTGTCAAGAAATGTCTGGAAATTACAAATCAAGTGGAAAAAATGGGGTTTTTACGTTATCTATAACCTGTGCGCACGCACAATGCGCGCGCGGGCGCTTACGCGCGGAATTTTGTGAAATGTCCAAAATGACCTGAAACGTACCCGAAATTTTTTTAGGTCATTTGGAGCATTTTTCAATTTTGACGCGCGCGTCATGACCTTTAGAGGAATTTTGAATCCATAACTTTTTTACCCTTGACCTGAAGTTACATTGAACTTAATATGAGTTATTTTTGATTATCAGTTACGATGTTATAAGCAATAATAGAATTTTACAAAATGGCGCCTGGATGACGTCATGTTGACCTGATGACCATGAAAAACTTCGATGCACATCTTCATAGTGACATCCATTGATGACATGAAATTGAAGGAAATCGCAGCGGGATTTTGACTTTGGACGCACGTTTGTGACTTTATAGTCAGTTAAATTTATTTTAAATTAATGGAAACTGTCAAGAAATGTCTGGAAATTACAAATCAAGTGGAAAAAATGGGGTTTTTACGTTATCTATAACCTGTGCTGCGCGCGCGGCGCTTACCGCGGAATTTTGTGAAATGTCCAAAATGACCTGAAACGTACCCGAAATTTTTTTTAGGTCATTTGGAGCATTTTTCAATTTTGACGCGGCGCGCGGTCATGACCTTTAGAGGAATTTTGAATCCATAACTTTTTTACCTTGACCTGAAGTTACATTGAACTTAATATGAGTTATTTTTGATTATCAGTTACGATGTATATGCAATAATAGAATTTTACAAAATGGGGCCTGGATGACGTCATGTTGACCTGATGACCATGAAAAACTTGATGCACATCTTCATAGTGACATCCTTTGATGACATGAAATTGAAGGAAATCGATTTGATAGATTAAGAGATAGATCGAGTGGACACAAAATATTGGCTATAAAAATAAAGAAATAATTAAAACTAGATTTTAATTCGTCATGGGGACGAATTAGGTAGTCTGTCTGTCAGTTTTTATGATCTTTGTCGTGATGTGCATGATCAAAATATGATGACTATCATCATAATTATCATGATCGTAATCAATAGCATAATCATGATCAATGTCATGATCCTTTTGCTAAAAAAGGAGCATAGAAAATGGAGATGATAATCAGGAATGATAAGGGTATAGACTGATAAACAACATGGATTGTCGCCCTCTAACGGTTAACAGGCAAGTCGCTACAAACAAGCAAAAACGATGAAGCGGCAAAAAAAAAAACAACTCTAGCACGGCATGGTGAATAAGTCATGATTCCGAAGTCTGATTTGAAAAAAAAACGTATGATATGTTTAGAGAATTTCCTTACCTACAACCTATTAAAATTTCAGAGAAAATGAAGCAGAAATGACTACTGAAATGAAAGAGAAAGAAGGAAGAAAGATGGAAGAAAGAAATGCATAAGAGATGGTATAGAAAAGATGAAACAAGGAGGAAATGCACTGACGTGAATTTATGCGATGAGTACAAAGCATATATACGTTGTGTACATAAGCCACTTAAATAACATTTTAATTAATATTAAAAAAAATAAAAATATTACATAAATGGCTTTTTTTTTTTTTTTTATGATGACTGAGGAAGACATTGACTTGGAGAAGAAAAAAAAAAAAAAATTGGTCAATATTATTTTGTGCATTAATATTTCACAATATAAGCCTATATTTAGTGATTTTGAGATCAAAGAAATGCCCAAATCACGCCAATAATGCTGGAATTGCGCCCGTCAAACTGTATGCATACTTGTAAAATTCGCAAGCAGATCTGAGCTCATGAATATTAATGAGCACATTTGCCCAAATCAAGCGCTGCGCTGGCCTCCTATCTAGCCGGTACGCGGTACAGCCTGATTGAATACATCATATACCATCATACCAGAGGCAGTATGGCGTCTACTTCAAGTAAACACGTGAGGACTGTGAACTTTATTAGGAAAAATGTTTATTAGTAGAGAAGTTTGTAAAAAAGACACCTTCGAAGTCACCTCCTTTCCTCCACGGTATGGGTATTCTGGAGGATAATTCAGATATTATGGAAATATACGTGAATAATATCAAGAAAGAAAGGTGGACTATGAAATACAGCTGTAGCTCTAGGGCCTACGTGTATACACGTGTGTTTGTACGGTTGTTTGAAGCACGTGCACGCATGCTAACTATCTGAGTTGTAGGCTAGTAGTACAGAAATGTCAGAAGTGATTTCTCTATGTATTTATAACACCGTTACACGCAAAAATCATTTCTGTACTTAGAGTTAGAAGTCTTAGATAGCCTAGATTAACTTGCATGCATTGCGATTCAGACAATTGAAGGCAGTGGATCGTCGTTTCACTCAGCTCAGTCGAACTCAAATCAAAATGAAGTTTTTTATTCATGTTGACATGGCCTTGTCACAGACACAGTTCACCAGGAAGTTGTTATATTCAAAAGTTATACGTAACGTATAGACGTAGTCTACATGTTCACTGCTTTAAATTTCCTACTTCCAAAAGCAGTTTTGATTTCAGTCAACTAGGCCGAGCCTAGGCTATGAACACTCACTGAAAGTGTGTACCAAAAATCATACCAAAATCAGGCAAAAAACGGTCCCATTTTTTTCTAATTCATCGCTTAATTAGAATATGATCTGAATTGTTTTTGTTTCATTATGTGAAAATCCAGTCTTTCTGCACTTTGCTTTTGGAACACAAATTGTGTTTGTGCCATGTGTATAGAAGTTTGGCAGACAGAGTATTGCGTGTATTCACTGGGTTGAGAAGAGTATCACGTGTGAAAAATTGAGACAGGATGAGAAAATTCATAAAAGAAAGATTTTTATTGCAAATCGGATAAGATTAAGAAATAGTCAAGATATTAATGTATTGATATATGGGTAAAATAGGGCTAGATTTCCAGACATGTAGCTTGGTTTGTTTGAAAGTAAAAGTTGTAGTTAATTGTTTTCCAGGTGTAGGCCTACTGTTTGCTTTGATTTTGTTTGTGCAGTGCAGGTGAAATGAAATTCTTGAAAATATGGTCAATTTTGGACATTTCCGCCCTAGTGTTTTCAATATCAGATAGTAATAATGTTGTGATGTAAAAATTATTTAATTTTGTTGATTAAAGCATTTATGTTTTGTTTTTGAAGGATGTAGAGAAGATACTAGGAATGACAAAACAACAATTCTTTTGTGTGAAGGGCGCCACTGTTGATAAGCTGATGAGGAAAATTATCCTGTCGGCTGATTCTTTGGTAAGTTAAAGTGTATTTCTGGTACAATTTCATTCTATTCTACATGAGAAATGATATAAGAGAAGAGAGAAGAAAGACTTTCACGTGAGAGTCACATATTAGTGAGGGTAAATGGCAGCTAAAATATTTATTTTTATTTTTTTTTGTGAGCATGAAACTCTATCAAATTCCGTCCTGTCGCAGTCCCTTATTTTTGGCTTTGACCCTCGTGTAAAATACATCGATATATCTTTCAGAAAAATAATCAGCGCAGTCTTTTTTATTATATGGCACACTACCATCGTGCAAATTTTTTGCCATGCCCTCCCCCCCCCCCCCCAGTCTTATTGCGGGTTAAAGGCATCAAGCATTTTTTTTTTTTTTTTAATACCAAATGCTAATGAATGTGCTAATGAACCATCTGATCGGAAATCAAGAGTACAATTCTATTTTATCTCTTAAAGACCAGGATCATCAGCCTTGTAGGAGGTACTGGAGCCATAGTGGTCAATAATACTTTGAAATCCATTGTGGGACACAATGTCAGTAAGACATTTACCATGATCGGGACGAAGGGAAAGGAGTCGTTTGCGGCTCTGCAAAGCATCACCTCCGTTATCAAAAGTAAGTCTGCTTTGCTCTCAACCAAGAGTTTTTTTTCATCCTTTTATATTTTCATCATGAAATCATTTTTTTTTTTTCTTTTTCATATATGACTACTTTTCAGTTCACTTTGCCACATTCTTCGTTATTTCTATTATTCCATGTGAATTTTAACTTCTCAGAGATTTATTTGATACATGGAGAATTACATTCAATGAAATTGTTTATGCTGGAAGATTAGCCTACTCCCTTTATATGGAGTAAGATACAAGATTTCATAATAAGGCAGTACTTCCAGTCTTAAAGGGGAAGCTCACCTTTCAATTTCACTGGTTTTGATAAATGTAGAAAAAGAAAAGAAAAATATTAGTGAAGGTTTGAAGAAAATCACCCCCAAAATAAGAAAGCTATGAATATTTGAATTTTTGGTTCAGTGACGTCACGTGCGAGCAGCTCTCCTAATTTATTACTGTATTGTTTTATGAAATAAATATCTTATGTAGTTCCTCTTATTGATGATTTTTATCTTTATTCGTCAATATAGAGGGTGTCCGTGCTAACCGTGGCATGAAAGAGACGACGGACAAGGACATTGCGTCATGGTGTGGACGATGGTTCACGAACGCGAGAGATCGCCAAGGAGACCGGCTGGCCAGGAGGCTGGAGGCCGCGAAGCCGCAAATTGCAGAAGATGTGCTACTTGTAGAAGAGGAGATTGTGGGAGCAGATTCCGACTGAACAAAGAAGTAGAAATGAAGTTTATAAAGAAAGAGTATAAATTTCTCTACAGATTGGAGCTAAAATGATATAATTGGATAAGAAATTAAAAAAAAGTTCAGGCATTTTGAAATTTTACATATTTCCATGTCATTTTCATGTCATAACTAATTATTTTGATCCAATTTTCATAACTTTTGCTCCAAAATGGTAGACATGTTTTAACTATTACTTTTATGAGTATGTAAAATCTGGACTGGGCATGTTTTTAAGTGCCTTTCCTATTTGAATAAAAATTTTTTAAAAAAACATGAAATGGCAAAACCTTTTTGTTCATGTCCATCTACTACTTTTAGTGTAATCTTATTTTTAGAAGAAAAAAAAGATAACAATTTTCAAACTTGCCTAAAAAAAAAAAGTACTTGCCACAAAATAGTGCCTATGACTTTCGGTGCTTCACATTTTACTCGAGAGTAAACTTTTACTTGCCAAGTAACAAAAAAAAAGGAAAAGAAAAAAAAAGTTCACTTCTTGCCCAAAGAATTAAGTGGGCAATTATTGAGAACTGACATAAATGATTTTCAACAAATTACAGTACTGTCATTCCATTCTTGCTCTATTTGTTTTGCAATATTTACAGGGTATTACCAAAAATTTCATGAAATTAGGCTAAACAACTCATGTTGCCAGAATTCCATCACAACTCGATCTTATTTTCATTGTAAGACAGATTTTGGAGCTAAATGTATATATATCTTTTTTCGTGTTTTCAGCACACATTGGCTATAAGGTGGTACAGTCTACCCATTGTACAAGCATGAATAAATTTCGTTATAACAAAGGGATTTTCCAGGATCCAATTCGTGCAAAGGTATATGTATGTGTTCACTGTCCTGTATATTAGCAAGTCAATTACCTTGTTGAAATGTGGTACTTGGCTTAGTCCCAAGTGCCTCGTCATATAGGGAGTAGACTGTACTTTGTTAATATTCCACCAGCTATAAGTTTTTGTTTTATGACATCAAAAAGTGTTTTATTTTTTCTGAAGTAGGTTAAAATGGTCGTCAGCAGTTTCATTTGCTGTGAGAAACGTTGTGTACGCTGATGTGATACACTTCAATTGTGATACCATATCGCTAAATGTGAACTACGCATGTTCTTTGGGCCAGTGAAACAGGTGGGTCTGGGGATAACTGCAGTGCACTCTTTCAAACATGGCTGCACAAACTTTTCCGACTTGAAATACTACAGGAAACTAGGCATATGCACTGAAATCTACACTTTGTGTGGATACATGACAACCTTGTGATTTTGTTTTGAAAAATATTTCCTCTGCCATCTTTGGCAGCAGAAATATTATGCGCATTGTACCTTAAATACATTTTAGGTACCATCATTTCTCCAAGAAGTTTAGTTACAAAATTTACAGATGAGAATACTTTCTACATCATTTTCTATTTTAATTCTTGAGTATTACCACATATGTGGTAATTATGAATGCTGGGTATCTGGTCAGTTACTTACAGTAACAAATTTTTGGTTTTTTGCATTTAAGTTGGTGCTCAGGAATTTGTATGTCGATTTTTAATTCTTGATGGCGAATAATACTCGACAACCTTTTTTTAATAGTAAATTGTTGTGTTGACTTCACTGTTGTCCCACTATTAGTTATCTGTAGCTTTTGCAATGCTAACTTTTCAACTATGCACATAAGTTTTAGTAATTTGTATAACCTGTAGTTAATATCTTTCATGTATTCTTTTTTTTTTTCTTGTATTTTTTTTTAATCTTAGTTGTAGAATATTTTTAGATAAGTGCCTAATTGCTGTTTGTTTGCCAATTTATGCTGCAGGTATTTACGATACCTTCTGTACTTGTATTCATATGCTGAAAGTTCTTATTATCCAACAGTTTTGTGAGGAAAAGAAGTGTGCTTACATGGTATTTCCAATATTTAAAAACTGTCTTTCTCATGTTGTATTCCATGGGTATCGCTGGCTGTAACGAACCCATCATTTTTCAGGTATTCAGGTATTCCAGATATTAGCTTTGTTATTGTGATAAGCCCAATGACTGCTCGATGACAATGTTTATCATTCTAAGAAAGACGATCTGATTGGATTTTAGAGTGTGTAGGTCTAAGGTTAAGGGTCACAGAGGTTAAGTTGGGAAATTTGCCTTGAGATATGAACTTTAAAAACTTACCGAGAGCACCATAATATACAGGCGTCCCGAAAAGAACTATACACTTTTGAAATGGCTGCCAAATGAAAATATTTGATTTTAGGTAATTAAATTTATATGTATGGAAAGCTCATTATCCAAATTTCATATGACACACAAAAAGTCCAAAATAAGTCATGCATGAATGAGCAGCGTTCACTTTGTAAAGGGTATGGAAATTAGGGTGCGCAGGAATTGCCCTACCAAGTTGTATGAGGAAAGTTATTTGAAGCTTATGGAATTGAGGACGATATGCAGAATTACTGATCAATTATGATGAGTTGGGGTTTGCTAAGTGAAATTTGTGGAATTGGGGATTACAATTTCATGCTGAGTGAACAGGAATATGTATTCTCCTATTGTTTGCATTGGAACTTTCCAAGGTATATTTAGTGAGGTCCTTCAGTGTGTGTTTAATCTCTCTCTCTCTCTCTCTCTCTCTCTCACTCTTTCTCGTCTACTCCCATCCCTCTCTCCCCTTTCTTTCTCTCCCTGTCTCCCTCCCTCTCTCTCTATCTTTCTCTCTCTTTTTGCATGGGTGTGTTTTGAACATTCATATTCATTGGTTTCTACTCCAAATATTCTGACAACCTTCCTGCATCCCGGTCTACTCACATTTACCCAAATTGGATGGTTGACGACAATCTATCAATTTATCAATCAATCAGTCACATAAATTAGACAATCAACACCCAGCTAGCAATCATTTAATCAACAGTGTACCAGTCTCCAAATGTTTCAACTAATCAATCAAGCATTACATCATCTTCATAGTTATTTCAATCACCATGTCCAATAAATCAATCAACTCAATTGATCAACCAACCAACTATCCAGTCATTTTAGCAATTTGGACTTTTGTAAAGGAATATGGTACAGTGTAACACAAATTTGTGAAATTAACATGTCAGTCTTTATTTTCAGTTGAATTTTGTTCTTTTCGATTTTACACTTGTTTCATCCACCCTGTAACAAAACAAAAAAGGAGGGGGAAAAAAATAAAATAAAAATCTGTACGTTCAATGCTCACGTGTCCTCCTCCTCTTTCGATGCACAACCTGTTTGTTGAAGAAAAAAAAAATGCCACTGATGTTGGACATTCAGACAATCCAAAAGATCATGAAAACGATCATCAAAAGGGATCAAAAATCTTACCTCCATCTCACTTGTTCTGCACCCCATCCTGACTACCACTAACACACCACTGAAGACAACTTGGAAGGCTACAATGCTATAATAGGAAATACATATTCCTGTTCACTCATGCATGAAATCATAATCCCAATTCTACAAATTTCTCTTAGCAAACCCCAACTCATCATAATTGATCAGTAATTCTGCATATCATCCTCAATTCCATAAGCTCCAAATGACTTTCCTCATGCAAATTGGTAGGGCAATTCCTGCGCACCCTAATTTCCATACCCTTTACAAAAGTGAACGCTGCTCATTCATGCATGACTTATTTTCGGACTTTTTTGTGTCATATGAAAGTTGGGATAATGAGCTTTCCATACATGTAATTTCGTTACCTATAAATCAAATATTTTTCATTTGGCAGCCATTTCAAAAGTGTATAGTTCTTTTCGGGACGCCCCTGTATAGCAATACGATCTATTAAATCTTTTTTTTTTTTTGTAATAAGATCATATGTCAGAGGGGTTGTACTCTGGAATTACCTTTTATAGAAGACGGAGTCATATCTTTGTTGTATGTTCACTGTTAATGTTAGTGTTTTTTAATTCCATAATAAACCTTTAAAAATAATGTAATGTTGAGCTCTCTCTGTAGTTTCCTTCTCTAGATAATACTCTGGATTGATGATACATGTAGTCATGATGCATAGAACTCCTGTCCATTTTGAAAGGTTGATTTAATATCTTAAATTTGTTCTGGGTTAATTTAAAAGAAACAGAGAGAAAAAAAAAAAGAATGATTTTGAAAAATGCTAACATGTTGGATATTTGTATTTCCATTCCAGATATTCGATTTGCATGCATGGTTGTATAGAATCCATATCTGCAGCCCTTCCAACTCCATGTGCCGCAGATATTTTGCTCCATACAGTCCATTTGGGGACTGTATAGGCTATGTGAGTTTCATGTGGGCTTAACATGGACTGCTGATATGGGTCCCATATGGGCCATGTATGTTTTATGTGGGTTTAACATGGACTGCTGATATGGACCCCATATGGGCCATGTATGTTTTATGTGGGTTTTATGTGGGCTTAACATGGACTGCTAATATGGGCCCCATATGGGCCATGTATGTTTTATGTGGGTTTTATGTGGGCTTAACATGGACTGCTAATATGGGTTGCCCATATGGGACCCATCGTATCAGGACATCTCCCCCGGAGGACAACTCCCCCGGGGACAATTCCCGGAGGACAGCTCCCCCGGAGGACATAGGGTTAGGGTTAGGGTTAGGGTTAGGGTTGTCCTCCGGGGGAGTTGTCCTCCGGGGGAGATGTCCTAGAACCGAACCCACATATGCAGCTGATATGGGCCCCATATGGGCCATGTATGTTTTATGTGGGTTTTATGTGGGCTAAACATTGACTGCTCATATGGGCCCCATATGGGCCATGTATGTTTTATGTGGGTTTTATGTGGGCTTAACAAGGACTGCGGATATGGGCCCCATATG
>CALNVZ010003430.1:4254023-4327359 GCA_940671915.1 Paracentrotus lividus
TTATCAGTCTACTACTTCCCTTTTGCTTTTCACAACGACTCAGATCTTGATCCCAAACAAAAATTGGCCTTCGTTCACTAAAAGTGGTCGGAACAAAAAAAACAACCCTCAGACGATGGCTGAGCTGAGAGCAGAGCAAGAGAGGAGGAAGATGCTGCCAGAAAGTGGAAATAAAATTACCTCCAAAAGAATTATGCACAAGGATGCGAAAGAGAAAGACATAGAGAAAAAAGTATTTTTTTAATCATACGTTAAGATAAAAATGATGATTGAGGTAACTTAATGACTACAGCAAAAAATGACGGTTGAAAATTTGTTAACCTGTTGTACTACAAATATGTATATTTCATGATGAGTTTAATACAAATGCAGCTTTACAATCCTGTATTGTTTGACACATCTTTATGCCAATATTATCAACAGATACATCAACAAGATATCCGCCTTGCAAAGTCACAAAAACTTATTCATCCCATTCAAAATGGATTGCAGATGGCAAGAAAGCAGTTTGCAAAACCCAAGTATCTTCTGGGGCTTATTTCCCCCACAGGCACCTGAGCAAATGTACTTTCTGTGCGACCAAGGAAAAGGCAACTTTAAAATCCTACAGGTATTGTTTGACACATTTTTATAGCCATTCTTTCTATCAAAGTGCTGAAATTGTCCGTCCGTGACAAACCGATCAGGCTCTATATTAACAAGTAAATAAAGATTTACTTACCCTAAGGTATTTTTTTCATTTTATCAATTTTCTAGCTGGTTATTGCTTGAAGGGGAGTGGGGGGAGAGCGGTCCCCAAAAATTATGAAGAACCCACCTCACCAGATCTTCCAGGTATTGAAGCCTCAAAAGGCCAAGGTGCTGAAAACCTGCAGGAAAAGTACAGAAGAGAAAACGTCGTGCTTCCAGTATGGCTGTGGTGGCTGTGGACTCGACTGTGGACTCGACTGTGGATTCGACTGTGGACTCGACTGTGGACTCGACTGTGGACTCGACTGTGGACTCGACTGTGGACTCGACTGTGGACTCGCCTGTGGACTCGACTGTGCACTTCGAGTTCCAATAATCTAGAACTATTCTGTGAGCGGTCATGGCAAAGGAGAGGTTGACTAGGCAGCAGGAATGATAAGTCTCGAAAACAAAGGATACCATCTCTACAGCGATAACTATTATTCTTCGCCTGCATTGTTTGCGAAGCTGAAAGAGCTCGGGTTTGAGTGTTGCGGAACCGTGAGAGCCACTGCTAAGGGCCTGCCAGATGCCGCAAATCAGAAGAAAAGGAAGACTAAGAAAGGAGACCCTCCATTGTTTCTCACGAAATTGGGACAGTTGTGCATTGCCTAGCATGATAAGAAGCCAGTTGTACTTCTCAGCATGAATGGGAACTGCACTGTCGTAGAGAAGGAGGTGATGAGTTACTTAGTATTTCAGTAAGCAAATCACAACAATAAACCATATACTTTTGAAATGACTGACCTTTGAACTATGGTTACCTTTATTTAGGAACACACTGTATAGCATATTAGCTTTTGTTTTTGGCTATTTCATTTTTCGTTCCGGTACGGGACTTAAAGGTTTCCTCTACGTTAGACTTATTTCCATTCAGCTAAAAGTTGTTTACATTCTTGATACTTATGTTTTCATCCATTTCCTATTTGACTCCCAACTCCCTTCTCCATCATTGCTTTCCTATTCAGATGTCACTCATTACATTTCAACATCTCCCTCGCCCTCATGAATTTTCTTCACACAAAGAACAGGGGTGCCACAATACTGGCAATCCTGTATCACTCGGTAAAGATGAGAAATAACAGGACGCGTCATCAGTACTGTCCCAAAGATGGATGGTGTGAGTACAGAAAAGAAGGGCAAAATGGCCAACAAAGAGAATCACTTATACCCCATTCACAGTGGCCTCAAACACCGCTACAGTCACGGGACTGTCCCGCGACTGTAGCGGTGTTGCCCTTAGTGTGAATGCTCGGACCCGCTATAAACTATCCCGGGATAACCTCGACCCGCTATAACACCGCGATAAACTATCGCGCTCAAACCATAGTAAGAGCACCGGGACAGTCCCGCGACTGTCGCGGAGTGCCTTCAGTGTGAAGGCACTCCGCTAGAGCACCGGGATAAAAAACAATGAAATACATAAGAATTTCAAGAAAAGAGAGTGAAAGAAGGATAAAACAGGGAAATACATAGGAAATGATAGAAAAAAAGAAGAAAGAATGAGAAAAACAAAGAATTTAAGAAAAGTACACAGGAAGATGTTATAGAAACAAAAGGAACAGAACGGAGAAAAAACAAAAAAGAAATATCACCATGAAGAATGATAGAAAAGAAAAGAAAAGGAAAGGAGAAAAAAACAAAGAAATACATAGAAATAAAAGAATAAGGAAAGGAAAGAAGGAGAAAAACAAAGAAATGCATATAGAAATGATAAGAAAAGAAAAGGAAAGGAGAAAAAACAAAGAAATGCATAAGAAATGATAGAAAGGAATAGAAAGAAAGGAGAAAAAACAAAGAAATACATAAGAAATGATAGAAAAGAAAAAAGGAAAGAAGGAAGAAAAACAAAGAAAAAAAACATAAGAAAGTTAAAATAAGGAAAGGAAAGAAGGAGAAAATAAAGAAATACATAAGAAATGATAGAAAGAAAAGGAAAGAAGAGGAAAAAAACAAGAAATACATAAGACATAATAGAAAAAGAAAAGAAAGAAGGAGAAAAACAAAGAAATACATAAGAAATGAAAAAAAAAGGAAAGGAAAGAAGGAAAAACAAAGCAAAATGATAAAAAGAAAGAAGGAGAATAGGAAAAAACAAGAAATAACATAAGAAATGATAGAAACGAAAAGGAAAGAAGGAAAAAACAAAGAAATACCACGGTACATAAAAAATGATAGAAAGCAAAAGCGAAAGAAGACAAAAAACAAACAAATACCATAAAAACTGACAGAAAAGAAAATGAAAGGAAGAAAAACAAAATAATACATAAGAAAATGAAAGAGAAAAGAAAAAGGAAGAAGGAAAAAACCAAGAAATACATAAGAAATGATTTAAAAAGAGGAAAGAAGGAGAAAAACAAGAGAATACATAGGAAATGATGAAAAAAGAATATGGAAGAAGGGGAAAACAAGAAAATGCAAGTATTTGTTACAGAGGTCATAAAAATCACACGCTGCAGTGTGGAATGGTATATGAATCTATCCCGGGACTGTCCCGGTGATAACTTTTCCACTGTGAATGCATTTATAGCGGTGTTGCTGTACCGCGACAGCACCGGGATAAATTTGAAAACCACTGTGAAGTGGGTATTAGACCCTGTGTTTCTCAAAAGCTGTTGCTATATTCACGTGACTTAGTGATTCAGATCTCCTTGAGAGATGCCTCCCAGGTATCACCCAGAACCAGAATGAGAGCTTCAATGCTCTCATCTGGAAAAGGTGTCCCAAACACCTGTGGAGAGGTCCACGCATTGTTTGAACTGCAGTCAACCTTGCAGCCCCTTTCGTTCAACTGTGGCGCAGAGTATAGTCGCTACAGATTAATAATCATCTTAATCTCAGGTTGAGAGCTCACACCATTCATGGAGCACAGAGAAGGATTATCTTAGATTAAGTTAATGCAACAATATAAATCAAGTAAAGTAATTACGTAAATTAGAGAATTACGTAGGAAAAATAGGAAGGCTAGGGATGAAGCAGAAGAAGAAAGGGATGGGGGGTCATATTCGACGGGTGCTCACTAATCTTGATGGAGAGAAGATCAGTACCTACAATATATTAAATGGCGTGTCAATGAACCCATTCGAAATTCACTCCATCAAGGTTTATGCCTGTATTGTCTATATTAATTTTTTATTAAATTTCCTTTTTTTTGTACATATTCATTCTAGTTTTTATCCAATTTTTCAATTTCAAATTCATTTAATTTCCTGTTGTACATATTCCTTAATAGTTTAATCCGAATTTCCAATTTTAATTTTATTTATCTGGTTGTATATATTCGTTTAGATTTTTATGAAATTTTTTAATTGTAATTGTAAATATTCATGTAAATAGTTAAAAAAAAAAAAACAACAACAAAAAAAAACAATATTTTTATTCATCTTTGTTTAAGTTCAGGATGACAGCCGGTAAGGAGCACTGCCATATCCGCACCAATACCCATCGTTGTACAGTGTACAGTATTCACAGGAAGCCCGGCTACATTAAACAGATATAGACGCTGGTAGCTGGGCTTCCTGCTAAGTTAAGTTGTAGTTAAGTAGTAATTATAATTTAATTTTAACTTAATTTTCAATTATATTAATGTTTTCATTTGTAAATAAACATATCTGTATAAATTGGAACAAAAAGCTCTATCCTGCCACCTTTTTTATGTGTTTGGATAGTGTGTATGTATGATGTGATGCATGTATGTAATGCGTGTATGCATGCGAATGTGTATTGTTTTTATTTTCTCAAAAGTATGATTTTCAGGTGATGGGTGTTATTGTGACATTGATTGATTGAGAATGCAAAGGCAGATTGAGTCCAAACTCGGAATGATGGCTGTTGAATGTGTACTCTAAGGTTTAAGTTATCCAGTTTACTGTAATGAGAAAAACTTTTGGCATAATTAGTATGATGCATACATTTTAGCTAATCTGAAATGTGATTGGTTGAAAAAAAATCAGATAAAATATAAGAAATGATTTTATCATTAAATGGGTAATTAAAAAATTTGAAATAGTAGAAACAAACATTTCCAGCAAGTTTCAGGTGTATCCTTTCACTAGTTTATGAATAAAGACCGGGAAAGGTATTTTTTAATGTTTTTCTTTATATGCTAATTAGCGCACTCCGGGGGTCATATTTCAACATCTAAAAAAAGTTGACTATATATTCTCAACATTCAAAACCATTTTTTCTTTTGAAATGTTGTGATAAAAAAAAAATCAACATGACCCACTTAAAGTGTTAATACTGTCTACATCCTTAATGATAATTGGTTCAACTTTTAGTCCAAATGATCAACATTATATGCAAGTTATAAATTTGCTATGTAAAATAAAAAAACTTGACACAATTCCAGGTTTGCTCCTTCATCCTGTGACGTCATCAATTAAACAGTACATTTGGGTTTATGATATTATTAATAGGTATATTTTTAGATTTATCAAAGGCCTTTGATTGTATTAGCCATTCAATCTTGATTAAAAAATTACAGCATTATGGTGTAGAGGAGTAGCCTAGACTGGTTAAAAGTTACCTCCAGGACAGAAGAACAATACGTTCCTTTGATAATGTTTGCTGTCGTTGATATCTAAACTGGTTATGTAATATTGGAGTGGAACACAAGGTTCGTGTTTAGGCTCGGTTACTTTTTTGACTTTTAAGATGATTACAATATGCTAGTAATATTGTTTACACTCTATTACTTTTTGCTCTGATTCGGGGACACAAAATCTGCTTTTTATCTGCATAAACTTAAATGATCAGGAATGTCAAATTGTGAACACTTATTATTTACTAACAAGCGATTACTTACCTATACATATCTCTTTCAAAATTGCTCATTCGTTGCCAAAGAGTAGAATAAGCCACCGGCAACAAATACGACTCAATAAGAGTCTAACTGCCTGAAAACGCAGACGGGGAAAACGCGCGTCACCTGTGCCAGGGACTATATACGACGCACTACTCGCAGCACAGGTTACTTCCTCTTTCCGTTCACGTGAAAAACCAAGGAAGGGCGAGCGACACAGGGGAGGAAGGGAGGGAGCTAGGTAAAGTAAGTATATGCTTCGTTACGTAAATACATATGTTTCACAATTTGAACATTCTGATTTACTACAAGCTGCGCTATTAAAACTGTACTATATTACTTCTTCGAAATTGCTAGATTAACGAGAATTCCCTGGGGGAAGGAAGGAAGCCCTCCTAAAGGTCCACGCAAAAAAAAAAAAAAAACCTAGCTATTAATACCTATTAATTCAAATACAAATTAGGAGCGATGGGACAACGGACAGAACGCAGCGATCGAATAACTCAGTACCGTGACTAATCACCATCAGATAAGTAATAGATCACAAGTATTAGACTTGGCCCAGAGGGCTGCCTGGAGGAATCTCCGTCCATAGAAGGTACCCTGGAAAAAGCCCAAGAATAGCTGATAATACCCTATGGTCATGGCCTCTGAACTAGTTCTGAAAGTAGGGCTTCTGATTGGCGTCCCCCTGCCACTTCATACCCATGAACAATACATTCCATCCCGGGAACAAGCTACATCTGCGACGCACTCAACCGATCGGCTAGCAACGCGGTGGGACACACATCAGAGTCACATGTGACATCAACTCGCCCTGCGCGACGCCAAGACATAACTCGGGATCAGCGTACTTAGTTTCTGTCAATGTACCACTTAAGCGCTCTCGATGACATGGACACATATACACTCCTTGAGACAGTACACCTAGAGAATATAGAAGTAATTGAAGGTGTAAACAGCGAAGTGTATCACGCATAAGCAGACGTACTTACGAAGATTCTCTCTGGTACTTCATATATAGGAGGCGTGCAGAAACAACTCTGCCCTTTAGGGAATCAAAACGAAACCCCTCCACTTTTTCCCCAACGGATATGACTGACCTAACTACCCCAGAGCAATGGAGTAGACTACCGGCGTTGCTCCCTCTCTGCTAACTGCTATAAGAAATAACCTGGTCACTTCATTCACTGCAACAGTGATGTTAAAGAGCGCAGGAAATAACATTTATTAAGGTTCGAAGGAAGGGAGACTTTGCCAGCTCGGAATCACATGACTTTGGAAAGGTCCCACCTTGGGAGTGCATGGCATATGGTCTTGCGTGCCATAGCTAAGGTGGATTCCTGTGACAGGTAATATAAAGTTATGAACTCATCACGGTGTTACAGCCAGGCGAGAAGATATGCTACATTTGAGAATTAGGACGATACATCACCTGCGTCCCCATCCCTGTATGAATCCGCCTGCATAATGTCTGAATCCGTATAATAACCCATATCGCGTTAAATTGCGTATAGAACTACAGTTAACTATCAGATACGATGTCACCGATACATAATACGATGAATCCTAGAAGATCACAAGTACATCCTGCTCGAAATCCTTACACACCCTAAACAAATAAGGCCGATAAGATGGGTGGAGGAAGAAATCATAACTGTACTGCCCTGGCACCAATCTGCAACCTGTCAATTGTTGTTTTATCTAAGGTTTTTCTCCTTTTGCAATCACTTTTCAGCTCCAATATAAGTAATCTCTGGAGTGAGCGTCAGTAGTGCCGATATTATAAGTGTTCTATGTTGCAGTTGGATAAACACAAAGATTTAGATAGGTTTAGAAAGAGAATTGAGAGTTTCGACCGAGATCACATAAATTCGTTTAAACATAGAGACTACCACCTCTTCCCGAAAAGAGACACTGAGACGCGTCCACTCGCTACTCGCCCGAGTTTATTTGTCCTTGATCTCATGGCCCAGAGTCGCGCTCTTAAGCACCAAGTCCTCCTCTGAGGATCTAGTCCGGATAATAATGGTCCGGGTGTGAGAATCTCTCCATGGAGATTAGAGTTGGTACCACAAGTGTAAAGAAAATATATAATTAAGTTCCAAATCCAAGAAGGGATATATATACCTGAGCGAGAGAAAGCTTTCACCTAGCACCAACATGGTCTTGTATAGGGATTGGGAGAGTTAAGCGAAAGGAAATACAGTCTCAACCACACCTTCACCTCCTGATTCGAGAAATATAAGTACAAATAATGTAGAAAGAGTAGGGTTATCCTTTAGACACAAACAAGCTCGTAACAACATTTAAGTGCTTGTTATTTTGCCAGCAATTAATGATGGGAAGAATTGTCCGTGGTGAAAAGAGTGGTAGATACAATTGTCAATGCTAAGAAGTCACGTTTACTGTTCTTCCGCTGATATCCGCTGAGTGAGAGCGTAGTCCATTCTGAATAATGCGTCTACAGTGTATTTATTTTGTGTGTATTCTTGATCCACCCTTGAGCTGTCGTGCGCTAATTTAAGAGCTGCAAGTTGTATCAAGAAACATAGAACGACGAAAGAATGGTTCTCAATTAGAAAGTTGTCCAGGGAAATTGGAATATTGTAGTGGCAATCTAAATATTTATCCAATCTGATAAAATCTGAGAAGACCTAATTTGGCAACGCTGCTCCATTTATTTTTGTTTAAATATAGGAGGGTGTATTATCCCAAACCTCCGACTGGACAAAGGAAAGTCTGCTAAACGCGTGAATGGTCTTCACTATGGCCTAACACAAACATCTACACACTCTCGGAAAACCACCTACCACTTTCCGTAATGTAATCGGGAAAGGAGATATCGTCTAAGTGAATTTCTACTGAGAGCAGCATAAATCGAGAGAGTTATTGCCTAAATTTGCAAATTAGAATCCTGAACCCACCGGTCATACGAATAGAGAGATAAAGTCCATCAATCCTTCGCAATGAAGAAATTAGTAATCAAGATCTCCATCTGTGAATTTATGTCCCCTTTCTCTGCTGTATACATTTTATGGTACGATACTACCAAGTGTTGGATTTGTCTCCAGAATTATTACATATGAAGAAACATCCAACAATTAACTATTAATATTGCGAGCAATGATCTATATGTCGTTAAGTGAATAAGAGAACAGATCATATAGGATGCATTTGCCTCGCAACCAAATTTAAGTGCTGAGTATTGTATATACATATCTGCCCTAATCACCACTTGAAGAACCTCCAGTATGAAGAGTGTGTGTTTGAGTAATATTTTAACCGATTTTGTCCATGCTCTGTTCTTTGAAATATGAACCGAGTTTGGCGATGGCTGTCTAGGACGTGTGAGTTATCCACCGCAATGAGTTGATAGTGTCCACTGCTCGAGTAGCTTAGTGCTGTGAACACCGCCGTCCTGTGTAGCAGAGACAACGATCGTACGTGGATAAGTGGTCATCTTGTTGGCGAGTCTTCCTCGGTAGCGGTTTAAGGAAGATGCAGCGAGATTGGATGATAGAACACTGCCTGGACGCTCCTGTGTATTTTGAATTGTGCTGCGCACTGATAGTGAGGATGTGTTAGTGTTTTCCTCTGGAACATAGTTTTAGCTCTGGTAGACTGGACATTAGATGTTGATTAGTTGTTCCTCATATTTATAATTGCCAAGCTGATAATGATGACTCGAATAAATGTGACCGTCTCAATCGTTCGTGATCGATAGCAATCCAGATCATGAACTACAGTAAGGATTTATTGTACCCACCTGTCTAGTATAAAGAAAACATGTAGGCAAAACTTGCCATCCCTCGGCAAAGATGCGAATAGTAACGGAGTTGTTAGTCCTGCACAAAAGGGACACAATGCCCTGCTCTCCTCAAGAGCGTGCTAGAACAGTTATTTCTCTAGCAATGTAGAGGAAAAAGGGCAATTGGGTACGCTTTGCACTCTGTACCCTACAAAATAGAACCATAATGTGAATTAATACACTATCTGCAGGACAACTTCACAGATGATTTCTTGAGAATAGTGGGTGGTATCGGTCTACATTTTTGCCGTTTAATGCTTTACTCCACCTCTACCTGAGAAATGTACCTTATTGGAGGTAACCCTATAAGGAAATACGACTAGTAGTCCAATGGTAGAGGAGTCGTCTTTTATTACTATGTAGAGCCATAAACAATCTCGATATATATATGGGTAGACTTACATCAGTGTATTGCGAGTATAGGGTGTCATCTCTGATTTTACGGCGGCCACCTCTAGAGAAGATGCAGAGTTATCGTATATTGTATAGTTATGGCGAAAGATTGTGAGATTCTCTCGTCTGTCTCTTGAGTCTGTCAAGGATGCTAACAATCTGCGGATGTGATAATTAAGGACGTGGCGGCGGCGCGCATAAGGTACAACTCTTGGTATAGGATCATTGGTTTTAGCCCGAATGGGAGAGCTTGAATTGGTAACAAATGTTTCTTCCTGAATCCCAAGTATCTCGAGCTTCGTGGGCCATCGGGATGTGATAATATGCATCTTGAAGGTCTATTGTTACTGCCCATTCGTGGGATTTTATTAGGGGCAGGATGGTTGAGAGAGATTCCATTTTGAAGGTGTGGTTTGGGAGAAGCTTGTTACTCTCTTTAGGTTGAGAACCATGCGGAAGCCCCCCGAGCGTTTTTCTACCAGAAACACCGGAGACAGAGGAGGGAATTGTTGTCCTGAACTTGAACTATTACCCTTTTGATAGGAGAGATTGTATTTCTGTTCTTAATGCCCCTAGCCGGATGGGATCCCTGGAGAGGCGGTCTGACGCCGGAAATGGGAAATTTGACAGATCCTTGGAAAGATTGGGTTGAACCCTGAACTTATTATGTCGAGAACAAACTTGTCGTGAGATATCTTCTCCCAGTTTTGAAGCCAAAGAGTTAGCCTCCCCCGACTGGGACATGATGGAGGGGGTTAGAACTAGTTGTAATTGATTGTCAAATACGCTGATCGTCGCCAGGCCCCTTGAAAACAGTGCCTTGGGACTGGAACTTGGGCTGACGTCCACGCCCCCACTACGGGAGCCGCGATAGCTTTGTGACCTTCTGCGGTTGTCCCCTCCTCCACGCCTAGCGTTAGAGTCATTAGGGGGACGCGAGAAGCTAGGGAAGAGGGGCCCCTCTGATCTCCGAAGGACTGGGGCTGGTCCTGAGGACAAGAAGAAGACTTCTGTTTGTGCTGAGACTGAGTGGACTTAGATCTATACTTATAGCCTGAGAGCTAGATCTATTGCCGGAACTTAGCTTATAGAAAGTTTTGTCCGCCGTGTTACTTTCAGAAATGGTTGATCGAGCACATCCTGAAATTTACCATTAAATAAATCTTTACCTTCACATGGTAGTCTAGCCAACATTTGCAGCTTCCGCTCGATGTTAAGAGCAGTCAACACGTTGCTCCTTCTTAGCCTCGTCGTAAGTAGGGCTGATCTTGTTGCCTGTTCATACTGCAGGTCAGCAATCTTAGAAAGAGATTCAAGCACCGATTCTCTATCGGTTGAAGTCAATCTAGGCTCTCTGCCTCCGTCAGGGCCGTAATCAGGCAGCCCTGATAAATTGCGAGACGCATACCATTGCGGGCAGAGATGTCGATCGCCGACAAATCCCTGTCGGTGCTGATAAAAGTGCGGCTGCGCAGGGTGTTGTATCTGGATTTCTTCGCCCCTGCATCGCCAACGCGAAAGGCTACGTCTGGGACCGTGGGGGAGCACAGATAATTATCAAAGTCCTGAGACGCGATCCTGTAATCCCTTGTCACCTCTCTACTCGCCGGTTTTAATCCAGAGCGGCGATTATCTAGTTTGTGGAAGCAAGACTTATACGGTCCGTCCATCTTTATTCCCGGCAGAGAATCTTCTCGATCTCCGAGTGATGATTTCAGTCTAAAAATAGACTGCTGCTTAACGTCAGTCTCGTGATCATCTTCTTCGTCCGCCCGCAGTTGTGGCAATATTTAGAGAGAATTCTCGCTGCCCGATGTCGCGTCGTCAGATGCAGTGGAAATCCCGCCAAGTGCGCCATCTCGCGGCTGGTCACACGTGAGCGGTAATTTTGCGATTGGTCCGTTAAGCCGTGGCTTGGCCAATCATAGGCGATCTAGCACTCTGTGCGGCCCGTAAGGAGTGTGTTTCACTGGAAACTGAAGATGAAGAGAAGTCTCTCCAATTTCTCGCCCGGGAAGTTACGGCTTGGTTACGTACTGGGTTGTGATAGCCGTACTCGGAGTCTGAATCCCCAACTATTGAAATGCTACCCGTCCTCTGGGGTGAGGCGGACTCTCGTTCCCGCCGCCCTCCCTGGCCATGGTGATGGCGAGATGATAAATATTCCCTAGTCTTTTGTTGACTTGATAGTTGTGGGACCGAGATCCAAGGGATCTGGGTCGGGGTGGGTAGATGGGGGTTGGGTATTGGGAGGAGGCATGATAGCCTGAAGGGCTTTGATAATCCAGTCGCCGCCTGAGCTGGGTCAGGGAGCGTAGTAAATTTGGTGGGTCTTCGACGTTTTAAGAGTCACACTCGCATCCTCGTGGACACCTCTTTTTTGTGAGGTTGAGGAGTTAACACTGCCCCTCTCAGGGGACTTATCCGACCCGATACCCGACATCACGGAGGTCGAAGGGTTCGGTGATGGGTCCCAGCCGGATTTTCGAGGTTCAGTCCTCACCGTGCTTTGCTTCGTCAAAGGGGATTATTGGGCGTTTCTTTTTTTGCCCTACCACCCTTATCCGTGGGCCCGAATGATCGTTTTTTGAGGGTTTATTCCTCGAGCTCGCCTCTTCAGAGGAGGCGGAGTAGATTTCTCTGGCATTAGGATCGCCGAACACTCTCTTTTTGTCCCGGCATATCTTTGGCGATATTTTGGGTGTTAGGTTTGTCTTTAATATCTTTAGCCGATTTCATATTCTTTTACTTTGAAGCGCGGCAACGAAAGAGGAAGTAGACGTGTGTGGAGAGCGTTATATAGTCCCTGCGCAGTGACGGGTTTCCCCGTCTGCTTTCAGGGCAGTTAGACTCTTTTCAGTCGTTTTGTTTTGCCGGTGGCTATTCTACTTTGGGCAACGAATAGCAATTTGAAGAGATATAGGTAAGTATAGCGCAGTGTAGTAAATTTAACTTTAACTCTAAATTCAGAACTGCAAAAAAAACATGAGTGGTTCCTTGCCAATAAATTAAAATTGAACGTTGACAAAACATGTTGTATATATTTCAACCTAAATAAGAATATTTCATCTGATAACTTTAATATTTATATTCAAAACAATAAAATTCCTCTAGTTAGGTCTACAAGATTTTTGGGCGTAGTTAAGACGACAAACTAACTTGGAAAGATCATATAAATTATATAGCTCGTAATGTATCTAAATCCATTGGTGCAATAAATAGGTTAAAAAAATTAATTCCATTAACGTACTTCTGATGATATATCAATCAATAGTCTTGCCATACTTCAATTATGGTAATATACTCTGGGGAAACTGTGCAATAACTCATCTAAACCGATTACTTGTTTTACAGAAACGTGCAGTAAGAGCTATACAAATTCTCCCCTGAGATCAAGTACACAATCATTGTTCATAAACTTAATTTACTATCCATTTATGATATAAATAAATACCAAATTGCGACTTTTATGTACTTATTCTCTCATAATTCTCTTCCCTCTTTTTATAATGATTTATTTGTGAAAAATAGATTTATAAATAATTACATTACTAGACAATCAGATAAATTTTATTTGCCAAATTTTAGATATAACTTCTCACGAACTACAATCGAATATGCCGACCCATGCTCTGGAATAATTACCCAATGATCTTAAATCTTGCCCCTCTCTCAACTCCTTTAAACGTAAATACAAAAATAGTCTCATAAACTCATGAATTGTTTCTTAAAGCCGTTTTGTTTTTGTTTTGTTGTTATTTTTGTCTAGGTTAGTTCTTTTTTGTTGTCGTTTTAAATCTTTCAGGGATTTGCCTTTGACAGGCCTTTGGCCTTTGTAAATCCCACACATTTGTATTGATCATGTTTTGTATTCTCTATATTTGTGCTCTGTGTAATTTCATGCCTATTTTTAATATTGTATTGTATGTATTTGTCCTTTTATGCAAATGTGAAAATAAATGAATTGAATTGAAAATTGAATTGAATTAAAAATTGAATTTCTATGAGAGAATTTAAAGAGCAATCCTTTGCAGAATCCTTTTTATATCCAAAGCTAAGAAGAAGATGGTGCCGTTTCTTAAGATTACTTTATATTGGAATCTTGTACTGAAAAAGGGGGAATTATTTCTTCCTTTTTCAGAAAGTATCTTCACAGCCTTTGGGATGAAGGCATGAGAGACACAAAGACTTCAAATTCAAAACAAATGATCCTGCAGGCTGTTGATAAGACTGGCAAACACCCAAGGCAGATCAAGGTATGCCAACATATTGATTTCATCATAATCTATAATTTTCATGTAGGTCATGAGATATTTTCGATGGGATTCAGTAGTGATCATGTTCTCTACTTCAAGTAAAAAAAAAGTATTATAGTACAGAAGGTAGCGGGGTTTTCCGTTGTTCGCACAGGTCTGTCTTCTGCCATAGACTCTTCTTTTTTTAAGAGAAATTTTTGGCAGTGAATATTCGAGCAGGGCAATCGAATAGCAATTAAGGGATAGGTAAGTATGGCTACCTACCTAACAACCTAATCTTGTGAAGATGCAGTGGCATTAATCCGACGATTCCCAGGCTATATCTTTTCAGATACATGTATTAGTGACCTATCTTTTTGAAATTGTTGGAGCAAGAGTACTTGATTACTTTTATCATATAATTTACTTGCACTGTTTATTTCAGATATGCTTCAGCTTGAGAGGAGGAGGAAGCAAGCTTTTCTCTATCTATGTAGTGCAAAGAAGATTGCAGTTGATAGGCAGGACATCGTCAAAACTGGTCTTGAAGGTCAAACAAGTAGTAGATGGTGCCGTTTCTTAGGATTACTTCATGTTGGAATCTTATACTGAAAAAGTGGCAATTATTTCTTCCTTTTTCAGAAAGTATCTTCACAGCCTGTGGGATGCAGGCATGAGAGACACAAAGACTTCAAATTCTAAAAAAAAATATGATCCTGCAGGCTGTTGAAAACACAGGCAGGCACCCAAGGCAGATCAAGGTATGCAAACATATTGATTTCATCATAATCTATAATTTTCATGTAGGTCATGAGATATTTTTAATGGGATTTAGTAGAAAAAAAGCAAATTTGCACAAAATATGTAATGATGAAATGAAGTTGGAGCAAAACCTTTACAAGACAGCTATAACGCAAAGTCAATGATAGTGTTGGTCAGTTTGCGTTTGATTTAAATATATGTGACAATGACCTTATGTAGTATACATTTAGTCACATTCACAATCGGAGACGTCGGGAGATGAAAAGAGTGCAGCGCGGAGTAGATAAATGGAATGGAAACAGACTCATCGACATTTTCCTTTCAAAAGAAATGATGAGACTTAATTGTTTGGGCATACACTAAATAATTCACTTTAAAATACTGATGTTATATTGAATAAAGATCAATACTTCAAAGATCGGAGGTTATACTAGACATCTTGCCTCTAGTGTTAATTTTTTGGTTTCTTCTAATTATTTGTAAATAGTGTTAATATATATTTGTAAATTGTTATTGTTTGTATCATCTTGAACTTGGATATAATTATTAAGCAATACATGAGTACATCATTTTGCTCATTGTGGGAAAACTGGCTTCCTCAAATATTTACCAAAAGGAGTACAAGTCAGCAATAATCGAGAGGGGCAAAGCAGAGGATGACATTGTAAGCTACACATACTTTGTCAGGATTTGGGACAAAAGCTTCACAAATGTTAAGATGGCAGATGTAAGTTTACTTTATAATGATAATATTGCTGTAGGATTATGCTCATAGGGAGGGAGAAGGCATATTGACTTATCAAGACAAATGCAATAGTGATTGAATCTCACCAGCTATTCGCGAGCTGAGGTGTAACATCTTACTTTAGCGTAATTGTACACTGTAGTCTAACGTTACAGCTGCATGGTCTAATCAAATTTGGGAGTGGGCCATCATGTGGGTAGAAAATTGGAGGGTATTGACAATTCACAATTTTAAAACCATTAGTATGTTATTCATATCAGGCATGAATTTTATATAGTTCTTTTTTTCTCTTTTTTTTTTAACATTTGATATTAGGTATGCAACGCCATCAGGGAAGTTCTGCAAGAGACAATGATTCACATACCTCTAGGTGATGCTGCTGTGGAAGTTGTTCGAGGATTCGAGGTGAAGTGGGGATTCCCTCAATGCTTTGGCGCCATCGATGGAAGTCACATACCAATGCTCTCTCCGAAACAGTTTAAGAGGGACTACTACAACAGGAAGGGATACCATTCAATGGGGATTCAGGGGCTTGTAGATCTAGATTTATGAACATCAACTTTGGATGGCCGGGGAGTGTTCATGATGCCGTGTATTTGGAAACTCAAGCATGATCAATGATCAATGGAACTTAAGTCCCAGTCGTCATCCTTTGGAATAGTGCATATCCTTTGCTGCCTTGGCTGCAAAGCCCCTTTAATGATAACGGGCAAATGACCAGGGCAAAACGCCTGTTTAATTACAGGCGAGAACAGTGGTGGGTCAAAGCCAAAAGTATTGTTCACTTTGGTCAAATTTTCAAATTGGTAGTTATATCTAGTATTATATATCATATGAAAGCCTGAGATTCCAAAGATTTCGGAAATGTATATGTCCAATAAAAGACTGCGACTTCTGTAAAATGCCTTGATGTGAAAAAACGCCCTTCTACGCGACGGACGGAAATGTACGTTTAATAATTTACATAAAACCTAAAAAGTTAGGGCAATATCAACTTTATTATGAAATACCCATCTAGGAGCATTGCATTCCTGAAAAAAAAATCAAAAATTGTTTTATATTAAGGTCAAAATTCACATTTTTAGGGAAAAAATTGTGTTTTTTTCAGGTTTTTGTACTTTGACACATAAGTTATTTTTCTTCTATGAAAAACACAAGATGGTCACCCATGTTCTAGAATTACAATTTATAAGTGGGGCTCTACATCCTCGCCCTAAATGAAATGATACTCCACTCATAAGAAAATATGACGTTTCAACATTTTCCGTCCCGTCGCGCTTTCAGTCTACATTGACACAACACAGATAGTTATGTATGGACTGTAATATCATTTTTTGCAATTAGCCAATTTTGAGAGGGCTAGAAAACAAACAAATAATAAATGTATACATCCAATTGTATATTAAGTAGAAATAGTGTCATGGATTCAGATAAAAAATTGGCACAAGGACGAGGATCACAAGGTCAAATCTAAGTCAAATAAAGGTCAAAAGGTCATGACACGTATATGCTGATTTAAAATAACAACTTTTTCAGATAGTCTATTGATTCCCTTCCAATGATACCATTTGTACTTTATTGATCATTAGTTCTATCGCTATGGCGATTGAAAATTTGTGACAAAAAAGTGAATTTTCCCCCTTCTGAATTCCCATTCACTTGTACAAACAATATTTTCCGTCCCGTCGCGCGAGACAGGACGGAATTGACATGCCTTTAGGGAAATCGTCTATAAATCATAATCTATTAGATTTAATTGCTAGCTCTTTTTTACTAGTGACCTATGGACAGTAACAATAGACCCACCTGAACATGGTCAGGCTTGCTTATTAACTTTGATAGAATTCTTGTTTGAATCTTCTTTAAAAAACCAGTGATATTTCATTCCGTCCCGTCGCGCAACGAATATTTGACGTTGCCGTGAAAACGAAATGTATTCAAAAAATTTTTTTGCAGATTGATACTTTCAGTAAGCCGACATATAGTGAGGGTAAATCGGCGGAAAATAATTTTTCTTTTTGTGAGCCTAAAACTCTATCAATTCCGTCCCGTCGGCGTCCCTTATTTTGGCTTTGACCTGGTAGAAAAAGGGGGGAGGAAGCCCTGCAAAGCGAATCATCAACAAGTCGCTTGGAATGTACCTACCGGCAGTTAGCGTGGGGCAGAAGACCGTTCCCTATGGATCCAAGGGCGAGTTGCTAATCCAATGGGATAAGGACGCACGGAAAATGGGGTGGCGTATAGGAACCTGGTTTTTACTGATCTGGCACTGTACCAACAATTGCCTCACAGGTCAAAATGCCATGGGGAAGATCTAATACTGCACCACACGGTTACAACAATTTTCATTCTCTCCCAAATAAGATGGTGAGTTAAATCAAGGCAGTTTAATTTGATTCAATCATGATTTTCATTCATTTATTAAATCATCCTTCAGAAAAAAAATGGAACCCGGTTGGGGACACAGGGCCACAATTATATATTTGATGGATAAGACTATTCTGGGCTTTCTTTATACCATTTTTTAAATTTAAGTTTTCATCTTCTCTGTAGTTTACACAGAGGGTGGGTCAGTATAAGCCAGTGGATGGTCCAACATCACTGCAATCAGCCAAGAATTTCCATCGTGAGACTTCAGTGTGGACAACCTTGCTCTAGATCGTCACCCATTCTCCACTCGACACCCAGGACAAGACCCAGAATGCCCTTGCAGGAGTCCAGTAGGCAATGTCAGAGCAGGATGGGTCATCCAAAACAGCACACAAAATCATGAAGGAAATTAAAAGGTAATTGAGAACAAACTTGAAACAAGCTTGATTAAAAGTAAATTACCACATTTCAAGAAAACCCAAGAACGATACCAAGACCAATGCAGGAGCCACAAAAACAGCAGAAGGTGTGGATCATCTCAGAACAGCACAAAATCATGAAGGAAAAATTCAAGGTATTATGTAGACTCAACCTTGAAATGGCAGTGATAGCAATTAAGCACAAAGCAAATGTAGAGCTACAAAACTGGACCACACTTCCAGATGAAGCGAAGGATGTGTGAAAGACTTTTGCAGTTCTTCTGCAAAAGTTATCCTCTTGTCAATTTTGCTGAAGAATAGATAAATCCTAAATACCTTCAAGATATGTTACCTCTGGAAAGCATGTGTACACGCTGCAGAACAGCAGAGTCTGGCGTCAAGAAGCTTAGTAATAGTATATGATATTGAGCAGCTTTCACCGTCAAGGACTGACAAGTCAGGTGTGAGGACGTGTTCTCTCTACTTGTCAACGCTGATCTTCAAACATCTTGTAGACTGTCTTGGGACAGAGCAAATCATTCTGAAGTGCTGCATCCGTATTTCCACATTGCTCACAGAGATTCTCAAACGAAGAATACGCTGTTCATGAGAACACCTTATCAAGGAGGCAACAAACTTTCGTCAATAGCCATTCGAGACAAGTTGAGACAGCAATTTGGAAAGGTATGAAGTCCTTGATGACTAATATTAAAACTCATAATCATGGACATATTACTTGACCCCATTTTGCACCAAATACCGATAGTGGATCATTGCTAAAGTTGATTCGTTGCTTCAATGTTATTGGCAATATATCTTTTTTGTATCATGCACGTCCAATGTGGAAAGTCCATGTATAAGGTGATTTGATTCTTTGTGGTTTTCAAAGTAACTTGGATTTGGACTGTGATATTCTTTTTTCCAGGTTATATCGTACAATCATTGAGGTCAGCAATCAATAAGCGAAATTTTTCTGACATAAGCGCTGATGTAATCAATGAAATCTATTGCACCATAACTTATTCAATAGTGGGACCAGGACAGGACTGCCTAAATAGATCTTTTTGTAACTCTGAGAGAAATTTACCCAACTTCCAAAATATTATTTAGTGCAATACTTCCACGCCAGGATCGCCAGGATTTACATGACGTTAGTGTGTATTATTATCTTAAACTGCATTGTCTTTCCACGTCTTTCTCTAACTGTTCTTTGTAGACATTCCTCCATTTTTTTTGTTGACATTATGATGACTTATATTTCATATGATGGCTATGGGAAGTAAGTGTTTGCAGATAACGTTAAGAAATGCATTATCAATGTTTTGCGGCCACGCCAGTCTTGCCGGAATCATGTTCCAATGGAACTGAAAGTACTCTGGACGCCTCGTCATCAGAGGAAAGCTAAACAGGAAAGTCAACCATCAAAACCTCTATCATCGCCATTCTCTTGAAACGAAACTGCTTCATCACCATCATCACCCACCAGACTGTGGAATATATGACATCTTCAAAATATACCTTTGCACTATTCCTAATCATTTTATTCATCTTACTCCAGGTGCAACCTACATCCAGTGCCCTGGAATTTCTTCCCGGGGTCACAGAACCGCCAAAGAAGGCAAACACAGTTCGCATCAACCTTCTAAGCATCAAGAACAAGATGCTGCAATGCGACACCAAACCTTGGACTGATGTTGTCTAAAGATGTGTCTGCAATAGAGGAGGTGACAAGAGGGCACGCTAGTGGAATAACATGAGGAGGGGGAGACTCACTGCTTCTAACTTCCATGTTATTTTTCAATCAAAAAAAGTAGGGGGAGGAAGCCTGGCCAAGCGATCATCAAACAGAGTCGCTTGTACATACCAGCAGTTACAGCGTGGAGGCAGAAGACCGTTCCCTATGGATCCAAGTGGTGAGTTGCTAATCCAATGGGAAAAGGATGCCACGGAAAATGTGGTGGCCTATAGGGACCTGGTTTTTACTGATCCTGGCACTGTACAACAATTGGCTCACAGGTCCAAATGCCATGGGGTAGATTTTACTAATTTTAACTAATTACTGCCATCACACTGGTTACAACAAATTTTTCATTCTCTCACAAATAAGATGATGGATATTAAATCAAGACAGTTAATTTGATTCAAATCATGATTTTTTTATTCATTTATTGAAATCATCCCCTTCAAGAAAAAAAAATGGCAACCCTGGTTGGGTACACAGGGCCCACAATTATATATATATTTTTAATGGATAATAAGACTATTCTGGGCTTTCTTTTATACCATTGTTTCATTTAAGTTTTCCTCTTTCTCTGTAGTTTACTACAGAGAGTGGGTCAGTACTACGTATGCCAGTGGATGGTACCAACGTCACTGCAATCAGCCAGGAGTTTCCTTCTGTCAGTATGGACAACCTTGCTGAATCAATCCAGCCGCTTCTCCACTCGACGCCCAGGAGACCCAGGATGCCCTTACAGGAGTCAAGGAGAAAACGTCAGAAGGTGTTGGGATCATCTCAGAACAGCACCCAAAATCTTGATGGAAAATTCAAAGGTAATTTTGAGAAACCTTGAAATGGGAGATGGATAGAAAGTTATGCACAAAGCAAATGCAGAGCTGCGCAGTGGATGTGGCAGTTAAAAAAGACATAAACAACTCGCTATTGTAATTCATTCCTCCTATACGCAATCAGTCTCATGAAGGACTTGTAGGTAATTGGTACTGCATGGGGTGAAAACTGACTACATATAATACTCTCTGAAAAGAGCTTGGCTTTTCAAAACAAAAACATATATTGTATTATATGTATTGAAAATATGTCAAAATTGAATGACTACTTGTTTATATTATTTTGTGTTAGTTAAAGATGCTGTAAAGGCATAATCCCTGTCCTTTTTCACATCTCAGATATGTGGACATAATGGTTTCCTCGATGCTACGTACTTGCCGCACTACAAGATATGCCCTCCCCCTATTTTTTGTAGTAGTAAAGACAAACATTGGGTACAGCATTGTATGGAATTTGTTGTGCAGTGTGGATTATATTTATGTATTGATATTTGTATGTACATTGTGTAAAAATTGCATGAATAATTCTTTATTCTTTTTGTTGAAGATGTTTTAAAAGCATTTATCCCATATGTCTCAGATAAGGGGACGCACTGTATTTCCTTGATGCTACTTGCCGCACAATAAGATATACCCTCCCCCTATTCTTCATTGCTGTGAAAACTAATAACGGCTACAGCATTGCAGGGGAATTCCTTGTGTAGTACAAAACAACCATTGCCAAAAAGCGGAAACTGAGCACAAATGAATGGCTGAGAAAGGAACGAATTGGACTCCACCCTTATTGGGGAACACTTTCGCAACATCATTTACACAGATGAGAGTACTTTCTGGGTGAAGAACAATCATCTTCATATTTTTTCACTGAGCTCCTTGTTCAGATTTCCGCTAGCAAGGACCCTGATAGCAGACTGACGTCTTAAAGACGTCTTAAACTGGTCAAAACTGGTCAACTCGTCATACCGTCGTAAACACGACATCTTACGATCTCTTAACACGAACCCAAAGAACGACACTAAGACAAAAACAAACACGACACAACACACGAACCACATAACATAAAACCAACATCCAACAACACGACTCAAACGACGAAACAAAACAACACCCAACAGCCCAACCATCCGAAAACAACTAAATCGCACCGAACACCCAACACACCACAAAAAAGCGACCGGAAAAAAACACGCTAACACACACATAAAAACACCAACGCAAACAACAACAACACACACAGACCGAAACAAAACACACCACACGGCACCCCACCAACAAACCACACAGAAAACCCAAACACACACTCAACCATCCAACCCCACTCCAGACACCCCATAAACCAAACACAAACAAAACAAAAACACCGCCTACAATTACCCCACCCAACACAAACCCACAAAAGCCAAAAACCACCAACAACCCTCAACCAAACCACCACACGCACGCATACCAACACACCAAAACCACACCGCACGACACTACACCGACAACACAAACACACAGAACGAACACCCCCCCCCAACAACAACAAACACCCCACCACACACACAACACAAACAACAAAAACACCCAAACACCCACACACAAAACCACACAACCAACGCCAACCACAACCAACAAGCAAACAAGACAAAAACCCAACACACCCCCCACAACAACCAACCCAAACAACCAAGCCCCAACACAAACCCACGAACCAAACCACCACCAACACGAACCCACCAGAACACCACACAACCACAAAAACCCACAAACCACAACCACAACCAACAACAACACAACGCCACAAACAAACCACGCAAACACCACCAAACCACAACCGCAACAACACAACAACGCACAAACACACAACGACAACAAAACGCCAAACGCACAACACAAAACACCAAACCCACACCACACATAAAAAACACAGGACCCACACAAATCAAACCAAACACACAACGCAACAACCCACCCACGACACAGAAACAACAAACACAAGCAACACACCAACAAAACACCACCACAACATCAGACAAACACACACCACTACCACAAAACACAGACGACCTCAAAACGCATAACAACAAATAACGCACCCACACAAAACAACACCACAACCACTCCTAACAGACCCACATCGCCCACGAAAAACCCCACGAACACAAGCCACAAACGCCAATCACGAACAACCCAGAACCACGACAAGTCACACACCAATAACACAACACCACCACACGACACAACACCCGAACTCACCCAACACCAAACAACACAACCAAAAACAATACCACGGCAACACACGCGAACGATACCACACCCACCACACACAAAACACCGCACCCACCAACACACAAACAAAACCACCGAGCCACAAACAACAGCAGAAAACTCACCTCAACGATAACAATAAACGCAAAATCACACCAGTACGTAAAAATAACCAACATACACCACAAAACCCACCAAACGACCCCACAAGCAACAGCCGAAAACCAGCTTAACCCAACACTACCGCAACACCAAACGCACCCATAACACACAACAGAAACCGACAGAACACCACAAACAACAACCACCCACCCAACAAAAACACCGACACGACCCACCGCGAACAAACAACAACCGCCAAAACCCACACACCACTATACAAAAACAATTTAAAAAACGAAAAAACTACATGAACCAACCCACTAACGCAAAACACAAACAACAAAACAACACAACCTACCAAAACAACCACAAAACCGAACGCGATACCGAAAACCCCGCTCAAAACCAACAAACTCACACAAAACTACGAACAGCAACACCAAACAAAAACGACGCAACCAACACTCTAACACAAACGACACACGAACATACCAATACACACAAAACAAAGTCCAACTCGACGAAACACAACACAACACCCACATAACAAACACCCAAAAACTACTGACACAACAAACACAACGACCAACCGACACACAAACAAAAGAACTAACGGCCACGAACACAACAGCGCACGCACACACAACACCTCAAAACCACCTGCTACAAAACAAACCAAAAGAACGGCAACCCCAACAAACAAACCAGAAAACACCTGCCCAGAAACGTCCACGTGACAACCCAAACCAGACACGATCGACGACAAACGATAACCAACCCAAACCACAACGTAACCACACCAACAACCCAGGAAAAACACACGCCAAGCCACCCCCCAATTAACGGACCGACAAACAAACAACAAAAAACAACCTGCCGAACAAAAACCCAAACGAACCCGCAAACCGACACAGCGAAGGAAGCCAAAAAACAAACACCAGCGAACCAACTCCTGCGACAACCGCGGCGACACGACACTTAAATAACGAACCGACCACACCGAACCGGAACAACCATTAACGACATAACACACACAGGCAAACACAACTACGACAGACGCCACACAACAACAAACAAATCGACTGCACACCACTACCACACACAACAAAAAACGTACAACACAAGAACACACAACCCAAAAGAACCGCAAACACACAACAACCAACCGACCAACATAACGCAACGACGACCTACGCGTGCAACAGGGAACAAGGAAACACTAACAAACAACGCCCACCACACAAACGCAACAATAACAGCGCACCAGAGATCGAACTTAAACTACAAAAACACGACAATATAACGAAACACAAACAAACCGAACCACACACGGAACGCACATCACACAAAACACAAAAAACACAACTGAAGATACCAACCAACCAAAACTTACCACACACACCGCACGACCACCCACCCACACGACAATGACACACAAAACAAAAAACGCACACAAAAACGACACGCCACACGAGCAAACACATACCACACACAACGCTATTGTACGACAATCACAACTTACCCAGCGCACGCCCCAGCCAGAACACGAACACACACGCAATCACAACGACACACATAAAACCAAACAACACACATCATAACTAACATAACCACCCAAACAACATCTCTTAACGACCATACAGCACCACAGACTAACAGAACGCACTCTTATCCAAAATATCCACGCAACCGTCAAAACCCATAACAACCCCCATAAACACGCACACGTTGAACCACGAAAAAGACAGCAACCCACGCCTATACAACAACGCACAAAAAACCGCAACAAACACACACGCCACCGAACGTACACTATAAATCACGAACACACCACGAACACGGCATCAAAAACCTACTACTACCCAGTTAAACCATCGACCAGACAACCAAACAACAAAAACCGAAACAACACATACAACCACAATTAAACCCGACCCTAATAACCACAGACTTACACACACGGTAAACTCACCAGCCGATAACCAACGCAGACAACACACGACCGCACGATACAAACGCAACGACCACACGACAAACGACGAACAAAAACACGAACGAGAAACCAAACGAAGACTACACGATACCTACACACACAAACCACGACAATCACAGACAACCACACACACTACTAACACCACAAAACCGACAACCACCGACACACTAACCACGACACACGACAACCAACACGTAAACTCACGACTCAACGCTTAACCTTAAGGACTAATAACACAAAAAACCAAACAAAACGAACCTAACAAACCCACACACACCGCAAATAAGCCCACACGACGGGCCCAGAAAACGGAATACAAAATTAACATAACACAGACACGCGCACACCGCAAACGACAACTCTTAACAGACACCAAAAGCCAATACGACGCCTCCAACGAAAAACCACCACTAGCAACACACATGAAACAGAACAACAACCATCGAACGACGAAAACAACTCAGAAAACAAAACAAAAACAACATAACACACAAACAAACCACGAAACCAACACAACACAAGAAACAAAACACTGAAAACAACGAAACAAAACACGCAAAAACGAGCCAACAACCAAAACAAACAATACCCAAACGTCAAATACTACTCGCAAACTCCCAACAAAACCCAACAGAGTTCAACGCAGGATCTGCCCCAACACACACACAACAACCTAAAACGGACGCTTAAAACTAGCCTAAACAACACACCGCTGTTGGCACAAACATCAACAGAAAACAACACAAACGACACATAACACAATCACGATAACCACCACGACGAAAAAATGACCACTAAGCCACAATACGCCAACCCCAAACCAAAACTGACAACGCCCGAACCAAACAAAACTACACACAAAACAAACCCCAAAGAAAAAACACAAACAAAACCCACCGAACCAACAAAACTTAAATAAACCACGCATGAACACGAACAACACGCGACGACAACCAAAACGACACACACACAACCCAACAAACAAAAAAACAACGCTCATAACCACAACAGAACATTAAACACACAAACGCTCCTCCAAAGATTAATAGAATCTGATATTTAATATCTTTACATGTTTCTATGTGATGTGATTATGTCTTCTTGGTAATGACTTTCAAAGACGTGAATTTTTTATTTTTGGAGCAAAAAATTATGACAGTAATATGACGTCTTTTATGATGTCTTTACGACGTCTATATAAACCACTTTTCTGTCATTTTTTGACCAAAATACGACATCTTAAGACGTCTTTAAAACGTCTATAAGACATTTTTTGATGTCTTTACGACGTCTATAGACCACTTTTCTTGTCATTTTTTCAAAAATACGACATCTTTAAGACGTTTTAAAACGTCTATAAGACAACTTTTTTGTCTATTTTTCTACCCAAATATGATATCTTTAAGACGTCTTTACGACGTTTATAAGATCACTTTCCTGTCATTTTTTACCAAAATACGACATCTTTAAGACGTCTTTAAAACGTCTATAAAACTTTTTGCTTTTCATTTGGACAAAATACAATGTTTCTGTTGGTCATGAATATTCATAAGCCAGTATTCTGAGATTTGAAAAAAGGGGGAAATGAATAGAAATATAACAATTTTAAGCCTATGTAACGCATCGGCTTATTGACATAATCAAAATTGTTTAAATTATTATCATTATTATAAACACAATTTCAAGTGCTTCATAATGACAATTCTTCATATTCATTACAAAATGTGTAATTTAATAATAAGTAACTGTCTTTCTTCAAACATTTGTCTGTAGCACTTTATATAGCAGGACCGGACAAACTGCCTATAATAGGGCCTTTGTGTAGGACAGCATAGTTATAATATTAGGATAGGTTAGATAGGATAGGATAGGACTCAGTATTAATGTCAACATCCCTGATAGCAACGTGATGTCTTAAAGACGTCAGAAAAAAAAAATTTTGACGTAATTTGCACCCGCGTTTGACGTCTTAAAGACGTCGTATTTTTACGTCATAAAGATGTCTTTTTTAGACGTAATAATGACGTAAAAATACGATGTCTTTAAGACGTCAAAACGTGGGTGAAATTTACGTCAATAAAGATGTCTTTTCCTGACGTCTTTAAGACGTCTGACGTGATGTCTTTAAGACGTCTTTAAGACGTCACTCTGCTATCAGGGGAGAAAGTTCAGTGGCAGGAGTACATAATGGTGATTTTCAACACAATGGTTAAACAGGGTTCCTAGCTTTTCAAAGAAAACAATATTCCATGACTTTTCCCTAATGAACTCTAAATATTCCCTGATATTCATTTCAACCCATTTCCTGTTTCGCAGGTTTTCTATGTTGTCACATTGAACTGTATGCAGTATAAAAAACTAGTCTGACTGACTACCATACTTTCAATTATGGGGCCAATCAAAGTTCCTTGAGTTTTCCCTGATTTGTAGCATTTTTATCAAATTCCCTGATTTTTCCCTGACTGGAAAAAAATAACATGATTTCCCCTGATTTTCCTGCTTTCCTGATGGTCTGTGAACCCTGTTATAATAGGTAATGCTAAATAATACATGTATCATTATGTAATACAGAAACATCAAAGATGTAACCATGTACCAATTCGCAGGACATACAGGATCTACTTGTCAGCCTGTGGATTTTCAAACAATCTTGTAGACTATCTTGGGAACATATCGTTTGAAGGTGTTGCATCCCTGTATTTCCACATTGCTCACAGCATTTCTCAACAAAGAAGAACTGCGGTTCATAGACAGCCTTATCGAGGAGGACAACGAACTATCATCCATAGCTATTCGAGACAAGTTGAGGCAGCGATTTGGAAAGGTATGAAGTCCTTGATGCTTTATATCAAAAGTCACAATCATGTGCACATTACTTGACCCCACTTTGCACTGATAATGGCTCATTGCTAAAGTGACTCAACAAGTTACGTATACTGATGCAGAGACACGAGAGCTGCTCTTCCTAGAGCAGAAATACATACAAATCGAGAGGATTGAGCATGAGGAGCATAAATGTGCAGCTGAGAGCACCAAACGTCATTTTGAAGCTCTGTTGGAAGACCCCTCACTCCTCGTGGGAAAGAGAATAGATCTGTTCAATGTAAAGAGGAAAAAGCGATGGTTTAGTGGGACTGTTTTGAGGATTGCAGAGCATGAAGAAGATAAATTTAGAACACTCTATGCTGTCGATTATGATGCTGAAACTGAAATAGAAAGTTATCGCCTTCTTAAATACCTTTCAAAAGCAGAACTGGTCATATTCATGTAATTTCACATTTCAATTAAACATTTTTTTTTCATTTTCAAATTAGATGCAATTGAAGTATAAAACAAAAGAATGACCTCTGACCCCTGGTCAAATAATGGGTATGTTTGCCTTTCATAAAGTGACCATATCTTCGCAAGCGTTCAACCAATTTCGAAAATTTAAAATAATTTGTGAATGGGAAAAGTAGGGCTTTCCTCTAACTTAATTTTTTCTGTGTTTCCTGTATTATCGGTATTTAGAAAACACCTAAAATGCCTATTTTTTGCTGTTAAAAAAGCTTCAGGACTTTTTGCGTGATAGAGTTTCAAGGACAGGTTACAAAAAGGAAAGACTAGTGAAACTTGCCACTGCGGTAACGGGTCTGAACCTCCCTGTGGACCCGTACGTACTTGTCGGGCCTGTCGCACACCGTGGACGTTACCCTGCGTGACAAGTTACACCGTGCAGGGTGCAACTTTGCAGATCAACCAAACCTGCCAGGATTCCACAGCAACCTCGAAAATATTCCAGATTTTAAAATCTATGACATCTTTAACTGTTTTGTTTTGAATAGAACAGACTATGATAGGAGAAAGTTGAAGGCTTTCAAATCGTTTGAAGACTACAGATTGTTTGTTTGGATCAATCTTCCGTTTGCATATTAAAGGCAAAAGTGAACCCACTCAAAAAGACAGAACTTACTTAAACAAACCAACCTATGCTGTCTGGCTTGTTATGTCAAAGACAACTGGAAAAGTCAATGTTCCCTATTGCAAATGCCCTGGGGGAGGGGGGGGGGTTGAGTTAACTTATTCTAAGAAGTGCCTGTCATTCATTAAGTTACAGCCTTTCAGTAAACTTCAAGGACTTTCGTGTGCTTCAGGTATAAATTAACATCCCCCTTTGTTAAAACTAAATGGTGATCTTTACTCGCTCTTGTATTTTCTTCCAAATGCTATATTTAGTTTCATAATATACATGTAAATTTATTTAGACTTCTTGAATTTGTGTACAGGTATGGAGGAGCCTGTCCAACCCACCAAACATCTGCCAAACTTGTAGGATGGCCGATGATCGTGCTCACTATTGTTCAGTTTGTATCACCCATGTGAGTGTGAAGGAAAAGATCCCGCAATGTGACTCCAATGATGCTATACTAGACTCCTTGGTCTATACATCGAAGTGGCATCAGCGATAGAGAAGGGGACAAGAGGGCAAGCTACTGAGGAGGAGTCTGACTGCATCAAACTTCCACTCCATTCTGCACTCAAAGAAAGAAGGTGGAGCAAGCCTCGCAAAGCGCATCATAGAAGGGAGCCGCATGGAGCACGTACCGGCAGCTATAGCTTGAGGGCAGAAGGAAAAGACCGCGCTGAAGCAATATAGGAGAGAAGCAAAAGTTCAGCACAAAATATTTTCTGTTCATGACAGTCGATTAGTGGTCATGGAGAAGTTTGGATATGTGGAGGCGAGGCCAGATGGAGTTGCAACTTGTTAGTGTAGAGATTGTAAAGGAAGAGTCTATGCAGATTTATCATTGACTGCAAGATTGTATCTAAAGATTAGATGTTCAACAATTGCGCTTGTTCTTGCATTTTGCAACAATTTACCAGGTGATGGCAGGATCACCATTGTCTTCAATTCCAATCAAAACAAACATGAATTTGTTGTTTCGCAAACTTGCTCCAATACTATAGTCATTTCTAGACATATGTATAGTTATAAATGACTTTTTGAAATATTAACAAACAGAGAAGCGCCAAAATACAACATACATGTAAAGGAGCAGCAAATTCAGACGCTTCTTAACATGAGGACTGCCAGAAGTGGAATATTAGGAACAACGAGAAGGAACACTCTAATACATGTAAGAACATGCAGACGGCTGGGCGTACAATTGCCTTGAGGGAGGTACTCTAACAAATGTGATGAGAGGCTAAATAACATATACAGTGCGTCCCGGAAAAAAGTATACCCAACTCGAGAGCCTCATATTAAAATATTATAGCTTGTGTGACCTTGAAATATACAGTGCGTCCCAGAAAAAAATATACCCAACTTTGAGAGCCTCATATTTATAGCTTGTGTGACCTTGAAATAGATATCATGATAAAGAGCAACTCATATTCTTTTCAATGATACCAAACTTATACCTGTGTTGTGACGGATGACTAAGCAGTTGGGCGTTAAAAAAAACAAGCATAAAAAGTGCCATGTCCCAAGTTTGAGCAGAAGTAGCCTCTGCATTTCAATAGATCAATAAATCCTTTATGCCTAATGAATGGACTTAGGAAGGCTGACCTCAAACAAACAATGAATGATCAGAAAGCCAGGGTTACTTCTCAGACAACTCGGTACAGATCACTTTTGACCAATGTTTTTAAACACTCGAGTGTTCAATTATCCATGACAGTATCAGTATGATTTTGGCATCATTAGATAGAATATGAGTTACTCTTTGTCATGAAATTAAAATTACATATAAGTTATACAATTCCAATATGAGGCTCTCAAAGTTGGGTATACTTTTATCTGGGACGCACTGTAAAGTGAGCGAGAGGACCAAAGAAATAGTGGGGCAGAGGAGATAAGGCAACGCTTTCAGCCTGTCAGGGTTAACTTGTTCAATGGCATTGTGTCAGAAGAGCTCTCTCTTTGGCAGACCATGTAATAGATTATACATTCTCTTTTTATTACTACAGCACACAAAGCACTTCCAACCCAGGGTTCTGTCAACGCAATCCAATGGGTAACAGAGGGGCGCCAGCTTCAGATGCTCCTCAACATGAGGATGACCATTTCCGAAATTGCAAGAAGAGGAATATTAGGAACGACAAGCAGGAACACTCTGACAAGAACATGCAGACTGCTGGGCGTACAGTTGCCTAGAGAGAGGTACTTCAACATATCCGATGAGGGGCTGAACAACGTAGTAAAAGAGATCAATGAGGAACAGAGGAATAGTTGGGCAGAGGATATAAGGGCAACGCTTTCAGCCTCTCAGGGATAAGTTGTACATGCCTTGTATGATATGATACACTTCAAGTGTCGTCTTGGAATCGTACAATACACGCCGAAGAAGACGATAAAATGGGGGATAAAGGCATGGGCCCTTTGTGAAAGTGAAAGCGTCTTCACATGGAATAGGAAGGTCTACAAGGGTAGAGAAGAAGCCCTTCAAGCAGCTGCACAGGCAAAGAATAGAGATGGACGGGTAAATCATCCACCAGAATCTGATATTTCTGCAAGTGGCAAAGTTGTGCTGTCCTCTTGTTGAGGGATTAGAAGGGCAGGGGTACTGCCTTTTTTGTGACAATTTTTATACGTCGCCGGCTTTATTTTCAAAATTGAATGAGTTAGGTTTCAGATGTTATGGCTAAGTGAGACCACTGGCCAAGAGTTTCCTCGTCTACGCCAATACCCGTGTCCACAAGATGAAGAAGGGAGACCCACCAAGGTACCTACAGAAGAAGGGACAGATGTGTGTTGTCTGGATGGACAAGACACCGGTGACACTTGTCACAACCCTCGACAAGCTTTACATCCTGGAGTGGATTTTAAACCAAGAGATTGGATGGGTATTGCTTCACATAGGGCATGGACACTGTGAGATGTTTTGTGTCCAAAGCTTTTTTTCCTTGAATTGGAACCTTTTTGTCAAGGACGCATCTACTGTAATAGCGATCAGCAGTACCCTGAAAGTGGATCAGACCATCACAAGCCTTGAGGCTCTTTCAGGTGATATACCACGGGGGACTTCGTAAATTGCTTCTCCCCTACATTCAATTGATCAAAATGAACACAATTTTTTAAAGGGGCATTTCGGGCACCCTTGTCACAGGCCTGGATGACCACCTCATTAGATCATGTTCATGATGTTAGGATAGAAGCTGTATTACAAAATCTGGAAATAAATTCTGAAAGAGTAATAGAATGTTTTAGGCCAAAATATACAGAACTGTATATGAATCAAGAGTCTGTGCAGATTTATCATTGACTGCAAGATTGTATCAAAAGATTACATGTACATGTTCAACAATTGCGCTTGTTCTTGCATTTTGCAACAGGGTCAAACAATTTACCAGGTGATAACAGGATCACAATTGCCTTCAATTCTGATCAAAACAAACATGAATTTGTTGTTTCGCAAACGTGCTCCAACACTATTGTCATTTCTCGACATATGTATAGTTATAAATTACTTTTTGAAATATTAACAAACCTTGTAAACCGTGTACTGCCCATGGCTCATAATCAGAACCAAGCCAAAAACTGATCTATGTTGGCAGTGTGTAAGGAACAGCGCATATGTGCACAGAAGTGCAAAGATGACATAGGCCCAGAAGCTTTTTAGATTTGATCAAGTAATAGCTGAACAGCATCTTTCTCACGAGGCAGCAGAGAGCGATCTCTACCCGAAGATGGTGGATGATGCTAATGAAGAGGTGAAAACAGCCTTCAAAAGCCTTCAAAATACAAATATTTAAAAGGGCCATTTCAGGCGCTCTTGTCACAGGCCTGGATGACCACTGCATCAGATCATGTCCAAGATGATAGGAAAGGAGTTGTCTTACGAAATATCAAAATATATTCTGAAAGAGCGATAGAATGTTTTACACCAGAATACACAGAACTATAAATCAAGACATTCAAACTTACCAATGGCTACAAGATTGTATTGAAAGATTAGATGTTGAACAACAACATATGTTTTTGCATTTTGCAACAGGGTCAAACAATTTACCAGGTGATGGCAGGATCAAATTGCTCTCAATTCCAGTCAAAACGAACATGAATTTGTTGTTTCGCAAACTTGCTCCAATACCATTGTAATTTCTCAACATATGTATAGTTGTGAATTGATCTTTAAAATTTTAACAAACATTGTAAATTACCCCTGAAGGGCGGGTACCATTTTCCAGGCATTAGATCTCTCCCAATGATCGCCTGGCATTGACACTTACAACCATAACTTCAAGGGAAGTACATGGAGCAATATCGGCTGTTAAAGTCGTAGACTTGTGTCAATATTTTTAAGCCATCGCATGTGCTAGATGAGCTTGAGCGGAGCTACAGGCCCGGCAGCATCCGCTTTAAGCTGGAAGGTGACACTGATTTGATTCATCACACTCCTGTGAAAGCAGGAACAACACACATAAAATATGGACCTCTGTCACTGGAACCAAGTGTTGTCTGCAGTGGTGGAGTGCACCAGGAGTTGGAGCTGCCATGTCCTATTTGAAAGGGGTGGAATGGCTCTATGCCCATGCTATTGCCAAGACACTGGAGGAGCTCGATGACGACACAGTGGATGGCCTTCAGAGGTGTGGTCTGGATCCCCATGGTGACCACTTAATCATCACTATGGTGCTTATGGCCTGGGGAACATAAGCCTAATGAAAGAAGCCAGCGACCGGATGAAGCCGGACAAGGCTTTTCGATCTGCATTTGCAGTAATCAAATGTGAGGTGGCGGATGCCGGTGATAGTTTCATCGTATACGAGCCAAAAAACCCCAACTCCATATTTGTTACCCGTCCCCTCTTAAAAGCGATCGCAGACGAGAACAATGTTGCCAGTGGTGTGGGAATGTAAGACGCAATGGAAAAGAGCAAGGAAGTCCTCAAATTAAAAAAAGATGAGGGTTCATGCCAACGGTTGGTGGAGGGAGCACAGGCTGGTGTTTTTCAACTCCATGATCGACGAAAAGTTAGATAGGGCTCAAGGAGGTCTCCAAGGGAGTGGATCGAGGTTTCTTTGCACTCTGTGCCACGCCACTAAGGAGACAGCAAGAGCAGATGTTGGCACCTTTTCCATTAGCAGGTCGTATGATGACATGCGGGATACGGCAAGCTACTGCATGAAAAAACATGAAAATCTCATGTTTTTTGCAGCTTCTTTTTTTTTTTTTCTTAATGACAATACATTTAAAAATCAAATATCTTCCATTCTATGCATCAATATCAAATTCTGATACCTTTTATACATGTATGTGGGCCAATAGGCCTATGTAGGATATATATTTTTAATTTCTATTTTCTTTCTGTCAATTCATAGGCAATCGGTTAAGAGAATTTGTACGTGTGTACTTCTCCCGTGGTCTGGTAGAAAGTATGAAGGAAAGTTGCCCAACCTTGTTCAGTTCATCGAGCATCTGCCATTGTCATGACCAGTATGTCAGAAAAACAAGAGTACATCTGAACAGCAATCAGCCTGATTTCAAGGATGTGCCATCGACATCAACATCTGAGGCATTGTATTCGCATGTACAGCCTTCAGGTGCTAGTCAAGAGCCAACCGTTAGATCCGCACGCCGTGTTCTATTCAGTGAATCTGTTCCTGACACTGGTAGGTTTTCATAGAATGTTAGTTTTATAAATGTTTGTTTAGAACAAAGAAAATAGATTGTTACTTCAGTTTTTGATAACTATCTTATTATTGTCCTGTCATAATTTGGATTAAAGTGGGGAGCGTCAAAAACAACATCATTACAAATTAACTGCGCCAAGACTTGAAAGTAAAAGTCAGTGAGCGGTGCGATCCAAAAATTTCGCACTGTGAATTCATCGCGAAAAATTAAGGGCCCCCCCCCCCCCCCCAGGTAAGTTAGGGTAAGTAACATTATAGCAGGCATACTCAGTGAGTCTGTTGATTGATAATTTCTATGATCTCCACTGTTCGGATCCACGAACTACGACATTGCTTGTCACTGCTTGTTCCACAATAGTATGTTTTTATTTCAATGATAAACTATTTTTATCAAACCTTTTAAAATTTCATGATTTATTTGACAGGAAACTTGGAAAGCGGTATCTTCAGCGCACCAAAATAGCTTAATTATTCAATGTAGGCCTAGGTCTAGCCTAATTTTAGTTTTAAAATACTTCCTTTTGCAATATTCACCCAAAATAAATTATTGAAAAAAAATTACCTAGTGCACTTTTTGAGCTATACACTCTACACTGATTCATACTTTGTCATTTTCATTTCAATTTTACTGTGAGGCCATGGCCCAGAGTAAATTTGATGCATATAAATTGAAGCCAAATACATTATGTGAAATCTTTATTGGGGAGTCGTTCCCAGATACCTGTTTATAACGCCTATATTTAAATTTCTTTATACAGGGGTCATTCATCGGGAAAGGCGAAGGCTTTTCGTTCCAGTTATAGCCAGCTAGGAGAGCTCCATTCTACTCTTCCATCAGTGCCTGTGATTGCTATGACAGCAACAGTGACAGCACATGTTAAGAAGAAAGTTGCTCAGAGCCTCGGAATGCGTAATTATGTTACCATCACAGAATCACCAGACAAAGCCAACATAACAACATATTTTTCTGGAGATGCGTAGCCAGGATTTTGACGAGTCCTTAAAATTCCTTGTCGACTAGATCAGAAACCAGAGAGATAAATGTGAGCGAGTGCTCATCTACTGCCAATCAAGATAGCTAGTGTCTGAACTTTACGCTATGTTTTGCAGTGAATTACCAAGATTATGTGCCAGCTTGGTACAAATGTACCACACAAATACAGAGGAAAATGTCCAGGAGATGATACATGCAGACATGGGAAAGTCAGACGGACAGATACGGGTCCTCATAGCCACCATTGCGTTTGGCATGGGGGTTAACGTCCAAGGCACACACACAGCGATAATGCTTGGGAGGCCCTCTGACTTGGATGACTACCTTCAAATGGCGGGCAGAATCAGAAGGGATGGTGAGGAGAGCATCAACATGAGTGTTGGAATGTTGGATGTAATGGAAAGCGACAGGGAATTCCTCAAATATAAACAGTTCATGGCAAAGATTGATGGAGGGAGCACAAGCTGATACTCTATAACACAATGATTGATTTTTTTTTTTTATTGACTAATTTATACGATGAACCAACCAAGCACATCAAATGACACATCAACATTCATGACATCTACTACAGGGAAGAGGAAGTCGCCAGCTACAGCCAAGTCTTCCAAGAAAAGGCACCTGTACCTACCCTCTCCTGCTGTCCCAACACGTGCAAGAAGAAACTAACGTACATTGAAATCGGGGAGGCACAGGGCGACTTTGAGGAGGCGCAAGAGAACAATGAGAAGCACGAGATTCTTAGGCAAATTGCACATCAAACCAAGATTACGCAGAATACAAAGGATATGGTGAAATGTGATTTGAACTTAGTAATCAGAGGGAAGTTAAAATATACGCCAGGGAAGAGGAAAAGAGAAAAGGCACTTGTACCTACCCTCTCCTGTTGAGATCATACAGGGTGACTGCTGTGTCAGTAAAGAAATTGAGATGTTGCCACAATACGAATGCTGTTCAACATTAAAAGGGAAGCTGGTGAATTAATGGATTGCTTAATACCTTTCTTAGGTGACTGGCATATTCTAAAAAAAATTCAAGATGTATTAATGAAATTGTACTGGGATGCTGGCCTTACAGACATTGCCAAGATGTCTCAAACATGTAACTTTACAGAGTTTAGGAGCATGTTCCAATTTTAAAAGAACACACACACTTCTCTTACTAGGCACTTCAGTTGCGCGAGCGAAAGTACGGACAGCTCAGCTGACCGGAGATACTTGCATTGCAGTGTATGGCGAGTGCGTGTCGTTAACACGCAGTTCGAATGACCTCGCTTCGGCCGAGTGCTGGAGCAGCATTCGGAATAGCTCGAGAAAACCAAATAAATTTCTTCCTTTATTTCGCTGATTTTGATGGGAAGTAGACAAGGTACTGTATGAGGACATAGCATCTGGTGGGAAAACGATGCACACCCTTCTGACCGGAGAATTTTAGGGTTCAGCACCTCATCAGGACCAGGAGTCGACTATGTAGGCAATAGGGCCAACATTTTGTTCGAGGGAGCTGCGGTAACATTTTACCATCTCCAGCACTTTCGGAACTTTGTCTCCATTTCCCGAGCCTACAACCTCCTTCGAGCAGTGGCAGAAAATGCGGCAGACAGAGTCTCTGGGGATTGCGCACAAGATCGTGACTGAGCCCTTCTGGACTGCTGTGAAGACGGCAAAGAATATTCTCGAGCTGAATGATGGTTTGCATCATCATTTTCTCATTTTATATTTTGCTGTGACGGGGGGGGGGGATTTTTTTTCATGAATTGAAACTGCATTTTATGATGAATGAAAAATCTTTTTTAGGTCCAATTTTCAATTTATTTATTGATTTTTTTTTTTCCTGCTTTATCTGCCTTTACAAAAAAAAAGGGATCATAACTTGTTTATTTTAGGAAATTTCCCAGCGATATTTTGCAGTCATAATTTTATTAGGCCTTGGGCCTACATGAAATAAAAATAGAAATTATTATGGTGCTAATATTTGGTAATTGGTATTTTTTTTCCAAGGTGTTCCAGGACCGACAGCTGACTTCTCGGTGCTTACTCCAGTGCAGCTCTGTATTTTACGCAGGAGGTTTGGACGCTGCTCGTTGACGAAACAAATCGCTATGCCTCCCAGACAATGAACGAGTGGTCAGATGCGAAGAAAGCTGCGTTCAAATGGACAGATGTAAACAGACCATGTATGCAGGCATTCATCGCCATTATTATGACAATGGGTGTCCTTGTCTGGCCAAGATATAGACTCTATTGGTCCACGATTGAGCAATTCCGCAACTCGTTCTTTCCATCTATCATCTCACGAAACAGGTTTATGGGCATTATTCGCTTCCTCCACCTTTACAACAATTTTCTACCCAACCCAGAACATTGTAAGACTGTAAAAGTGAACCCCCTACTCAACTTGGTCATCCCGCTCTTTCAGTCTGTTTACCAGCCTTCAATGAACATTTCGCCGGATGAAAGTATGATCCGTTTCAAGGGCCGCTCATCTTTCATGCAATACATTTCCTGCTAAACCCATAAAGTGGGGCATGAAGGCACGGGCACTCTGTGAGAGTAGCACAGGATATACCAGGAATTGGTTGCTGTATACTGGTGGAGGCAATAATGTTCCTACAGCTCCCGTTCCTGCCGCTGCCGGACTAATTGACGGGGCCACTTCTCACCCTGGAGAAGACACAATTTACATGAGTGGGTGGGTGGTTCTGGACTTGGTAAGAGGTCTCGAGAACAAAGGACACCACCTCTACTGTGACAACTTTTACTCTTCGCCAGCATTGTTTGCAAAGCTGAAAGAGCTCGGGTTCGAGTGTTGTGGAACCGTGAGAGCCACAGCTAAAGGCCTGCCAGATGCCGCAAATCAAAAGAAAAGGAAAACAAAGAAAGGAGGTCCTCCGTTGTTTCTCACGAAATTGGGGCAGTTGTGCATTGCCTGGCATGATAAAAAGCATGTTGTTCTTCTGAGCACGAATGGGAACTGCACTGTTGTAGAGAAGGAGGTGAGAACACGACTTGAAGTTGTGGCGGGAGGGAGGAAGATGATACCCATCTTCCTGAGTACCCAGCTGAGCTCAAAGTAAACTACCGTCACAATCATCAGGTCACCTGTGCGGATGCTTTAATGTTCTGTGATGTCTCGAAGGCGACAAGAGAAGTTCTCATCCCCTTCTATATAAAAGGAAGTATGGCCCGACACAGGCCAGGGAGAGAATCAGTTGAGGCATGGAGGAGAAGATTCATGGCATCCACGGCAGGGAAGAGGACGTTGCCAGCTACAGCCAAGTCCTCCAAGTAAAGGCACCTGTACCTACCCTCTCCTGTTGAGGTGATACAGGGTGTCTGCTGCCCCAACAAGTGTAAGAAGAAACTAACGTACCTTGAGATTGAGGAGGCACATGGCGACTTTGAGGAGGCCCAAGAGGGCAATGTGAATCAAGAGATTCTCAGACAAATTGCTCATCAAACCAAGATTACACAGCATACAAAAGAAACGGTATCATGCAAATTCAATTTCATTTTCCGAGGCAAATTTGTATGCAAAGAAGCCTGGAAGTTTATATTTAATGTGCGCTCCAAGAAATTCAACAATTGCCTTGATAGGCTGAGTGCTGGACATCGAAATGTCAGCCATGGAAATGCTGGAGCAAAGAGATGTACGCTGAAGACAACACAGGCACGAGGCTGGATGCAGAAGAAGTTTGACCGGATTGAGGACTACAAGCCAGATAGCGACAAGGCAATTGGTAAGTAGATATTCTACCCCAAAGATTCAAAATTACAATTCTTCAAAAGTGTATTCCAATCAGCATCCCCTTACTTTAAAATAAACACTATTTGTCTTCAGCTGTGGAAATATACTACATGAAATGTCTCATTAATTCTGCCGATATATAGTTGTTTCACAGGACAATGAGGATGATAGGCTGGCGAGGGAGAACGCCACTCTGAAAAGGAGAGTGGCCCAATTGGAGAGGGAGGTGGCAAATCTAAAAAACAAAAAACAAAACCAAAAACACGTCTTCTCAGTGGGTAAGAAACAGTCTACTTCAAGTTACATTACCAAGGTAAACTACAAATGTCTTCAAATGTACCACAAATACCACTGACAATGGCATAATATTTTGCATTTCTTCAGTGCTGACACTTAAAGAGAGCTCTGGCATCTGGCTGGATGAAAAAAAATAGTTTGATCGCATTGGCGATCAGACCTTCCACAGCCGAGATATCAAAGGAGGGGGCAGGCAGATTGACCCTTAGTCAAAATCAAGAGCCAGTGCTGGACAACCAAGAAGACTTCATTTACATTGAAGACGTATTGTTAACTAAAGGTCTATAAAAAATGAAAGAATGAAAGTAGTTTACATCTCTAAAAGAGTTTTTCCCCCTGCTCTCTATGATCAAGATTGAAATAATCAAAAATGGAAAGGAAAAATGTTACAAAACAGAATCTTATATTATTTTGTTTTACGTAAAATTTAAGATTTTATCATGAAAAAACACCCCAGAGTTTTTTTTTTCTCTCTCTCTCTCTTTGCTTTTTTATATTTTCTTGTGCATTCATATCAAGGTTATGGGAGATGAGCTCATATGTGACAAGTACATGTGGCTAAGTTGGTAAATAATGATAATCATAATCAAGTATCAATATCAAGCTGTTCAACATTAAAAAGGAGGCTGATGAATTAATGAATTGGTTCATACCTTTCTTTATAGGTGACCGGCATATTTTCAAAAACTTGCAAGAAGTATTAATGAAATTGTAATGATGCTGGCCTTAAAGACATGGCCAAGATGTCTCCTAAACATCTAACTTTGCAGAGTTTAGGAGCATGTTCCAATTTTAAAAGAACATACAGATTTCTGTTACGGGTGTATGAAGCCATTTATCTCCATCAAATGCATTGGTTTTTTTTTATTATCAGACTGGGTTAACCCCTTCATGCAGTTCAGATGAGTTTTTGGCTATTAAAAGTCAAGGAAGTTTTGTCGTGCCTCAGTCATGAAAATGGTATTTTTCAGGGTATTTCCCAGTTCAAAGAAGCAGAAGAGAAATTGCTTTCTAATATGCAAAAAGAACTTGCAGAATTTGGCAAATCAATGTTCCAAAAAATTTGAACATTTCAAATTTTGGAATCAGTATCTCATAGAAGATTGTTTTTCCTACATTGCATTGTGGATTGCAATTAGATGCAATTAGGAAATTGGGAATTAAGATTAGCAGCATTGAAACAAAATGAGTCCTTTATTTCATGCTTGTGATCGACAAAATTATTCACGTTTTATACCTATGCATTTAAGTATATACACTGCCTGAATACATATTAAAACCCTTTCAAGATGGTACATTTGTTTCAAACATAAATATGGAAATAGTTTTTCCTCGGTAGGTTTAGATGAGGCACATGAAATGCTAATAAACAAAGATTGCAAGATGGCGCTTTCTCGTAGCTTGCCTCAGAATATGCAGATACTATTCAATATCAAGGTCAAATGATCCATAACATTGAAAATCAATTAGGAACTGGAAGAGAAAGTTCTCTTCTCAGAGATGATCAGCATATGTCTGTTATACAAGCAGAATTTTCGAAGGTAAAAACTTTGAAGAAAACCCAGGCATGTGGTTTGATGTAGAAGAATTTCGACCGGATTAGCGACTACATGCCAGATTGCGACAAGGCAATTGGTTTGTACCCTGGTAGATATATTCTACCCCAAAGATTCAAAATTACAATTCTGTATTTCCAATCAGTACCCCCTGCTTACTTTAAAAAAAAAAACACTATTTGGCCTATGGTATGGAAATGAATTCCTCATTAATTCTGCTGATAACCATTTCTTTCACAGGATAATAAGGATGACAGGCTGGCGAGGGAGAATGCCTCTCTCAAACGGAGAGTGGCACAATTTGAGAGGGATCTCATTCTGGATATACAATTGGCTCGTCGCGGTGGTCCCACTAAGCCGCCATGTAACCACTCGCATCCACCGTTCCATGAACGCTTTCTGCCATTCGTTCGTGTACGTTATTTTCTCGTATTTATGGTGACAAATATGCCTGAAAATGTGCAGCAGTGAACTGTACCAATCGTCAATCGAAAGGTTGCAGGGAGTAAACAGAAAGCCCTGAAGATAGCCAAGGCATCTGGATGGATGGAGAGGAAGTTTTAAATATTTACATTAGATATTTAATGCTTATCTAGTTCTTTTTAAATCAGTTTGTTTCATTTGTATTAAATTAGGGTTTCTTTAGATATTTTACTTTATAATGCACATTGGTTGAGGCATGGCCATTAGGAAATGACATTCGGTGCATAAGATGCGACAAAAAAAATTTCGAACAGATTTAGCCTAAGAAATCACTTTTATAATCAAAGCCAGGATTTTGACGAGTCCTTAAAATTCCTTGTTGACGAGATTAGGAACAAGAGAGATCAATGTGAGCGAGTACTCATCTACTGTCAATCAAGAAAGCTGGTGTCTGAACTTTACGCGATGTTTTGTAGCAAATTGCCAAGATCATGTGCTGACTTGGTACAAAAGTTCCACACAAATACAGAGGAACATGTCCAGGAGATCATAAATGCAGACATGGGGAAAGTCAGATGGACAGATACGGGTCCTCATATACAGCCACCATTGCGTTTGGCATGGGGGTTAACGTCCAAGGCACACACACAGCGATAATGCTTGGGAGGCCGTCTGACTTGGATGACTACCTTCAAATGGCTGGCAGAATCAGAAGGGATGGTGAGGAGAGCATCAGCACGAGTGTTGGAATGTTGGATGTAATGGAAAGCGACAGGGAAGTCCTCAAATATAAACAGTTCATGGCAAAGGTTGGTAAAGGAAGCACAAGCTGATACTCTATAACACAATGATTGATGATCTTCTTTTTTTTTTTGATTGACTAATTTGTACAATGAACCAACCAAGCACGTCAAAATAGACATCAACATTCATGACATCTACTACAGGGAAGAGGAAGTCGCCAGCTACAGCCAAGTCCTCTAAGAAAAGGCAGTTGTACCTACCCTCTCCTGTTGAGGTCATACAAGGTGACTGCTGTGCTAGCAAGTGTAAGAAGAAACTAACATACCTTGAGATTGAGGAGGCACAGGGCGACTTCGAGGAGGCCCAAGAGAACAATGTGAAGCAAGAGATTCTTAGGCAAATTGCACATCAAACCAAGATTACACAGAATACAAAGGATATGGTGAAATGTGATTTCAACTTCGTAATCAGAGGGAAGTTAAAATATACGCCAGGGAAGAGGAAGTTGACAGCCACAGCCAAGTCTTCTAAGAAAAGGCACCTGTACCTACCCTCTCCTGTTGAGGTCATACAGGAAAAAAACTAACGTACATAGAAATTGAGGAGGCACAGGGAGACTTATAGGAGGCCCAATAGAACAATGTCAAACAAGGAATACTTTGACAAATTGCACATCAAACCAGGATTACACAGAATACAAAGAATACAGTATCATGTGAGTTCAACTTCATTATCAGAGGAAAATACGTTTGCAAAGAAGCTTGGAGGTTCATATTTAATGTGAGCTCTAAGAAATTCAACAATTGCCTTGATGGGCTGAGGGCAGGGCACAGAAATGTCAGCCACGGAAATTCTGGAGGCAAAAAATCAACTCTGAAGATGACAAAAGAAACAGTATCATGCAAATTCAATTTTACTATCCGAGGGAAATTTGTATGCAAAGAAGCCTGGAGGTACGTCTACAACATGAGCAGCAAAAAGTTCAACAATTGCCTCAATAGGCTGAGGGCAGGTCACAGAAATGTCAGCCATGGAAAGTCATGGAGGCAAAAAATCAACTCTGAAGACAACACAGGCACGTATCTGGATGCAGAAGAAGTTTGACCAGATTGGGGACTACAAGCCAGATAGCGACAAGGCTATTGGTAAGTGGATATATTCTACCCCACAGATTCAAAATTACAATTCTTCAAAAGTATATTCCAATCAGCATCCCCCTTACTTTAAAATAAACACTATTTGGCTTCAGCTGTGGAAATATACTACATGAAATGTCTCATTAATTCTTCAATGTCTATTTCTTTCACAGGACAATATGGATGACAGGCAGTTGAAGGAGAATGCCGCTCTGAAAAGGAGAGTGGCCTAATTGGAGAGGGAGTTAGCCAATCTAAAAAGCAAAAAACAAAAACAAAAACATTCCTTCTCAGTGGGCAAGAAACAGTTTATTGCAAGTTACATTACCAAGGTTGTACAAATGTTTTCAAATGTACCACAAATTGACACTGGCATAATATTTTGCATTTCGTCAGTGTTGTCACTTATAAGACAGCTCAGGCATCTGGCTGGATGGAAAAAAAAATATTTTGATCGCATTGGCGGTCAGACCTTCGCAGACAACATATAAAAAGAAGGAGGCAGATTCACCCCTAGTTAAAATCAAGGTTTATGCAGCCATTGATCTCCATCAAATGCATTGTTTTTTTATTATCAGACTGGGTTAACCCCTTCATATGCATGCAGTTCAGATAAGTATTTGAGTAAAGTAAAGGAAGTTGTGCCTCAGTCATGAAAATGGTTCTTTTCAGGTTATTTCTCAGTTCAAAGAAGCAGATGAGAAATTGCTTTCTAATACCATGAATGTGCAAAAAGAACTACCATGAATGTGCAAAAAGAACTTGCAGAATTTTGCAAATCAATGTCCCAAAGGTGTGAAAATTTCAAATTTTGGAATCAGTTTCTCATTGAAGATTTTTTTTTCTCACATTGCTTTGTGGATTGCAATTAGATCACGAAATTGGAAATTAGGATAATCAGCATTGAAAGGAATGAGTCTTTTTTATTTCATGCTTGTGATAGACAAAATTATTCACGTTTAATACCTATACATTTAAGTATGATACATACACTGCCTGAATACATATTAAAACCCTTTCAAGATGATGCATATATATCAAACATAAATGGAAATAGTTTTTCCTCAACCGGTAGGTTTAGATGAGGCACATGAAATGCTAATAAACAAAGATTGCAAGATGGCGCTTTCTAGTAGCTTGCTTCAGAATATGCAAAAGATAGCAGATACCCTTCAATATCAAGGTCAAATGATCCATAACATTGAAAATCAATTAGGAACTGGAAGAGAAAGTTCTCTTCTCAGAGATCAGCATATGCCTGTTATACAAGGAGAATTTTTGTAGTCTCACAAAAAAATTAACAATCCTGAGTTTTACATCAGCATTTAATCAAGAATCTTCAAATCATTTTGTAGTCTCACAAAAAAATGAACAATCTGAGTTTCACATCAGCATTTAATCAGTTCAGAAATTATTTTAAAAAATCAAGACATGGTAATAATTACTATTACAAGTTGCAGTTTTGCATCAACTCAATTTAATGTGTGCAATCCATGTTGTTCTTTTTTAATCTTAAAATCTTCATCCCCCTATATACATGTATGTGTATAAAAATTATGTTTTGTTTTTTGTTTTCTTTACTTTTTTAATGCAGGAGTGCATCGCCAGATTCGCTGGAAAAATCCCCCAAGCAGTAGGTGCCATAGATGGATCACATATCGCGATAAAGGCACCAGTGAAGAACCCCAAAGACTACCACAATAGAAAGGGTTTTCACTCGATCGTTTTGCAGGAAGTGGTGGACAGCTTCGGTTCCTTCATTGATGTGTATGTGGGCTGGCCAGGCCGTGTGCATGATGCTCGAATATTCACGAACTCCACCATATATATATCAGAAGCTGATCAATGGTACACTATTTCCAGAACGCTATATATACACGTCGAATAACGGCCACGATATCCCTCTACTGTTGCTTGGTGATCCAGCTTACCCCCAACTTCCAAATGTCATCAAACCTTACAGCAACAATGTGAGACTTACAAATGAACAACACACCTTTAATTTCAAACTGAGTAGTTGTCGCATAATCAAGTATCAATATCAAGCTGTTCAACATTAAAAAGGAGGCTGGTGAATTAATGGATTGGTTCATACCTTTCTTTATAGGTGGCCGGCATAATCTCAAAAACTTACAAGAAGTATTAATGAAATTGTACTGATGCTGGCCTTACAGACACTGCCAAGATGTCTCATAAACATGTAACTTTGCAGAGTTTAGGAGCACGTTCCAATTTTAAAAGAACACACAGATTTCTGTTTCAGGTGTATGAAGCCATTTATCTCCATCAAATGCATTGCTTTTTTTATTATCAGACTGGCTTAACCCCTTCATGCAGTTCAGATGAGTTTTTGGCTTAAGTCAAGGAAGTTTTGTCGTGCCTCAGTCATGAAAATGGTACTTTTCAGGGTACTTCCCAGTTCAAAGAAGCAGAAGAGAAATTGCTTTCTAATACCTTGAATATGCAAAAAGAACTTGCAGAATTTTGCAAATCAATGTTCAAAAAAATTTGAACAATTCAAATTTTGGAATCAGTATCTCATAGAAGATTGTTTTCCCTACATTTCATTGTGGATTGCAATTAGATGAGGTAATTGGGAATTAAGATTAGCAGCATTGAAAGAAATAAGTCCTTTATTTCATGCGCGTGATAGACAAAATTATTCACGTTTAATACCTATGCATCTAAGTATGATGTATGCACTGTCTGAATACATATTAAAACCCTTTCAAAACGGTGCATTTGTATCAAACATAAATGGAAATAGTTTTTCCTCGACCGGTAGGTTTAGATGAGGCACATGAGATGCTCATAAACAAAGATTGTAAGATGGCCCTTTCTCGTAGCTTGCCTTAGAATATATATGCAAAAGAAAGCAGATACCATTTAATATCAAGGTCACATGATCCGTAACATTGAAAATCAATTAGAAACTGGAAGAGAAAGTTCTCTTCTCAGAGATCAGCATATGCCTGTTATACAAGAAGAATTTTCTAATGTAAAACAGCCGAGGCATGTGGCTGGATGAAGAAGTTCGACCGAATTAGCGACTACATGCCAGATTGTGACAAGGCCATTGGTTAGTTCTACCCCGAAGATTCAAAATTAAAATTCTGTATTTCCAATCAGCACCCCCTGCTTCCCATACTTTAAAAAAAAACACTATTTGGCATATATGATATGGAAATGAATTCCTCATTAATTCTGCTGATAACTGTTTCTTTCACAGGATAATAAGGATGACAGGCTGGCGAGGGAGAACACCATTCTGAAAAGGAGAGTGGCACAATTGGAGAGGGAGGTGGCAAATCTAAAACACAACTAGAATTTAATTCGTCCCGGGACGAATTAGGTGGTCTGTGTAAAACATACATGAGAAAGGATAGAAGAAAAATGGAAGATAAAACATAGAAATGCATAGGAGATGTAAGAAAAAAAGAAGAAAACTTGCCTTCCCCCGGGTTCGAACCTGGGATCTTCTGATTGGCAAACCAGTGCGTTACCATGGTTATTGACAGACCAGACTTGTCTCCAATAGAGATTACATGTTAAAGGTGGTGTATAGTTTTGGTAAGATTCAATAATATTCTTTAAATTTGGCTCTTATGATACACTCCAACTCTTAAAAGAAGCATGATGACCGTTACACTGATTTTTACACGTTGAATCTTTGTGAAAATTTGAATATGACCGTTAGACCAGAGGTGGTGCCCTCTATCGGCAATGATTATTATTTTCCTTAAGATAGGCATTTTGAATAATTATTTATTAAATTTAGCTAGTTTATGTTATGAATCTATATACGGGGGTATTATACTGAAGGTTTCATCCAATTCCATGCTTATAAACTTGTTTTATATAAAAACTTATCGACCAGAGGAAATTCTCGGGTACCCCAAGAATTTAGGTTGATTGTAAAATACGCCTATATTAATGGTTTGTATCTGCCATCCAACACATTACAATAGTTTGAGGATATAATCTTTCATATCATCTGACAATTAAGGCAAATAATGAAGGATACATTTCAGATACCTTCCCAAAACTATTCTGGGTCTTTAACAGAACAAAAGAATCTGTAATTCCATTTTGCAAGTGATATATTGATATTATCTCGGGATCTGCTTAGAATACAAATGCAACGCTTAAGATAGAGCATTTTGTCAGCTACAACATATTTAAAAGTGGGTGGAAATCGAAAAGAAATGACGGAGCTCTTATGTGTTTTGGTGTGTGTGTGCGTGCATGCCTGTGTGTGCATTCCATAAACAAATGAGGACGTCCTCATGACAACACACCAACATAGTGAGCACTGTGCGGACCCCGAGGACCGTAACACGGGTCCTCGTTTCGAAACTGTTGGTACCGCTCCCAAAAGAAGTCTAGAACCACCTCGGTGATTTTCACCGGTGTCCTCGGTAGTGCGATATTGCATGAATAACGTGTTTCAAGGCTCAGTGGACGAAGCACGTTTCCATCGATTTCCACACACGGATTCGCAATGCTGCCATCTACAGTTGCATATACTCGTCCATTGCACTGAACTCTATGACTGGAATGGACTCGATCGCACGCTGCGCGCTGACTGAAGAGCATCGTTACCGTCTGCTTCTTGACAGCTACAAATTGTTGCTTTTGCGGTAAGTTTGAAATTATGCAAGATAGATTGTGAATGATATTGGTGTTGATTGTAAATTATGATATTTTTATTCTTAAATGATATATGTTATATGTTTATCCGTCTTTTTAAGAGAAAAGCATTGAGATTTAGATTACTTCTCCCATGTAATTGCGTAGTTTATGCCCCACTCGTATAGTTCTGTGTAAGTAAAGTCACCGTCTTAAACAATCCTACATTGCGCACTACGTAAAGTGGTCGTGTCGTTTGCTGCATTTTAATGTTTGAAGCTTGTTTTTACAACTTAGCCTTGTAGTTGTACAAGCTGCATAATATTTGTCAGCACTTGGGAAATGGGAACATTTTTTTTCAGTTTTGAAGTAGACATTTTACATGTTTTTAAATAAGGAAACCTGGGGCTGGACAAATAAACAAACTTCTTGTGATATTCCAACAAAATGGCAAGACTCCCGTTTTGTTCTTACGTGATACTGTTTCTCCTGGTTTGTAAATATGGTAGTTATCTCCTTTACTGATCTATTTATGTTTTTACTTTTAATCTAGACCAAATGGATCCATACAATCAAGACCTTCTGCCACATTGAGAACACCCGGGCTGAAGGAGATTCACTACAACCCGTGGCTACGTATTCTCCATTGAGCCTGTAAGAGTAGTAGGATTTATAAGGGTCTGCTTGAAGTGGAAATGCAGGCGAAATGGATTGCTACAGTCATGACAGTTCTGGGCCTTGTTTTCAAATAAAGTAAGAATTTAATGGGTTAATTGGCAATGATTTCATTTTGGATTTACAAAAAAAAACATATTTCTTATTGAAAATACCTGCAACCCATTTCCCATTTCCCAATACAAGTTGTTGCTGAATTGGGTTTTTATAGATGTGTTCAATCAGATATGATTATTATGTCTGGGACTGACCTTTTACGTCACCATCCCAAAGACATGACTCAGATTCGAACTCGTGGGTCTGCAGAATCAGTTTGTAACTTCCACCATTAGCTGGATTACAGGCGCACACCACAATGCCTGAGAAGTCAGTTGATTGATTTATTTGTTTATAAGGGGAATCCCTATGGATAAAGACTTGTAGTGTACCAGTGGACCACATAATTAGATAGACAAACAACTCTGAATCTACAATGAAGAGCATGATGAGCACTGGAATGTGAGTACATCTTGTTCACATGATTGCAAAGTTCTCAGATTATAGGCCTACACAATAAAAGTAGTTCAATACTTAACCAATAATCACAATAAACGTGATCACTTCCCTTTAGTTTCACCTCACTTTTCTATTCCTTTTGTGGAATATGCTTTTTGTGGCATTAGTAACATTCATGTTTGTATTTTTTTTTTAAAGAAATCACTATTATGTTTAAGAGGTTCAAAACTATGTTAATCATTTTGCTGTTGTCAAATTCTTTATTTCCAGCAACAGCACATGCAGCCAATCCCTGCATGAAGATGTCTCAGATAGATCTGGTAGATGAGATGCTCAACTGTTGTTCAAGAAAAGGTATATAATGTAAAGATTATAAGTACTACAGGCAAGTCTGCCTTAGTCTATGGAGCCTGAAGAAAGATATTAGAAAGATATTAAACCTAGAAAAACTTTTATTTTTGAAGGGTGAAAACCAAGAGAGAATAACAAATGAATCTGAGTGGGTATGGTCCATTAACTTATGTGCATTCTTCACTTACATGTACATGTATGTAAATTGGACTTTGGCAGTGTTGGCTCTACATTGTCATTTATATGAATTTATGAAAGTTTTTCCATTACAGAATATGTGAGATATGGGTTAGTAGAATGTTATTGATTAATCCATTGTGTTCAGTAATAAACAAGCCCTAAATTAATGTTGTCTTGGAATACTATTAAAGTAGGACATATTCTTATGTCACAATTTTCTGTAGGAATTTCATCTTGTCCCAATCTCTCTTTTTTTTTCTTTTTTTTTTTTTTTTTTTTTTTTGCTTAGGAATCATTACAAAATGGAAACAAAATTAGAACAATCCTTTCTGAACCCTTTACTTTTTAGTTGGATCAGGAAGAGAATCCATGTGACAACTTGCCTGTTGCCCATTTGGCTTAATTCAGTGATTACAACATCTAATGGATGGGATGATTATTGTCATGAGTCATAATAAAGATGAATTGTGGAGTAACATTACCTGTACCCCTTATAGATCAAGGCATTCAGTGTAAAATTGAGTTGACGATTATCTAAATAGGAATTATTAAAACCATCAGTAATCAGGAAACAGTATGCTGTTGGTGCTTTGAGTATCATGGGAAAATCCACTATCACATGTCATATATATGGAGTGGTTTTTTTTTTTTTTTTTTTTTCAAATATCTCTTTATTCAGTTTTCTTTTCTTCTGATCTGAATAATTAGTCATACTAATTCAAATAATTTTGCTCATTTTGATTTCAGCCCTATGTGATTCAGATGATGGGCCCAGGCTGCTGTCAGAAATAGGTAAGTCAATAAATTCTTGCTAATTCCTGAATACATGAAGATGTATGGTGTAATTTATGAAGTTTTTAAAGACTGTTCTTACACCAAAAATCCTGTTTTTATGTGTGTGTGTTTTTTTTTTTTAATATTATGGATTATAGCAGATTTTCATATTTATTCATATCATGCAGACAAGCATGCATTTTAGATGTTTTCCTGTGGAATGCTGTATTCAGGCCTTGATTGTAGATTATAGAAATGAGTCAAGGTCAATAATGCATTGCAATCGTAATGGACATCTCACATTCTAATGCAAGATGAATTATCATTTTTTAAATTAATTTTGTAGGGCTTATCGGCTGTTAAAGTGAGTCAGATTTGATCCCCTACCAGGAGACTGGGTATACAGAACAACCTATGGATGTATGCTCAAGTGATACAGATGGTGAGTTCTTGTCAGTAATGTTAAACCAAAGATTACTATTTCTTTGAACTAGCAAATTTTATGAAAGAGACGGTGCATTTTTTTTTTGTAAGGCAAAATTTGTTATATCATTCATCCAATGACAAAGAATAAATTAATCAAATTGAAGGATGCATGAGCCTATTCCAAGTATTAAGTTTACTCTTTGTGAAGAAGTGCCAACTAATGTTGGTGTCCCTTATTATAATTTCTGATTTATGTAAAGGAGGTTAGTGAAATATGCTGAGAGAGATTGAGAGAAGAGAAGCTTAAACTCTGGTCATCAAATGGAAATGTTAAGAGACTTTTAATGTATTTTTGCACTATAAACTGTGCTTTATGATGTACTGGATACAATATCATGTGCCATTTACTGTGAATTTGGCAAGTTACCTGCTAAACTGAAACTGTGATTGCAACATTGTTATGTATTGTTATACAGTGCGTCCCAGAAAAAAAGGAAACTGGGATAGTCCATCGATTTTCTCGCGGGAAAATATGGATTATGAAATATTAAACATAATCATCATAAAATTTAGTTTTCCTTCTTTTGTTTGACACCATATATGATAGAAAATGTTCCCGCATGGACGAGCAAGAAGAGTCTAGAATTCACGCGTCAAAATCAGCTTGCACAGAATAAGTGGTTAAGATTTGTGTGGAAGCTTCAAGTTCCTCCAACCCTGCTTCAGAAAGGGATCGTTCACTAGCATTTCTTATATGTTCCTGGTTTCTGAATGGAACTCTTTCAAAAACACTGTATAATATTTTCTAAATCTATTTCAGAAACGAAATTTTAAAGAGTTACTTATTGATTATAAATATAGTTACACTCTAACTTAGTTGAGTTTTTTTCTTCATATTTTAAACAGCCATAAAACCTGCCAGCACTCCAATTCAAGCAAAATTTCCAGTGGCCACATGGGAGAGGAGAATCCCACATCCCGTGGGGAGGTTCCAAATTTGAAAGCTGAGATGTTCCTGTACACTGATCTTCTTTGCGAGTGGAACTCGGGTTTTGAATAGTTGTGCCTGCATGACTAGTGTGTCTCCATATTAATAACTACAATTATGAGGACTAGTGTGTGTGTGCCCTTATTAATAACTATAATAATGAGGACTATTGTGTGTGAGCCCCTCATGATTATAATTATGAGGACTCACACAATCAAGTATGTAAGAGCAACGTAATGAGGACTTGTGTGTGCGTGTTCCCATATTAATAACCATAATTACGAGGACGTGTTTGTGTGCCCATAATCACTATAATTATGAGGACTTGTGTGTGTGTCCCTCATAACTATAATTATGAGGACTACTGTGTGTGAGCCCCTCATGACTATAATTATGAGGACTTGTGTGTGTGCCTAACAACTATGAGGACTTGTGTGTGTGTCCCCATATTAATAACGGTACAATTATGAGAACTAGTGTGTGTGGCCCTTATTAATAACTATAATTACGAAGACTTGTGTGTATGCCATATTAATAACTATAATTATGAGGACTTGTATGTGTGCCCAACAACTATGAGGACTTGTGTGTGCGCCCATATTAATAACTATAATTATGAGGATTGTTGTGTTGTGTCCCCATATTAATAACTATAATTACGAGGACTTGTGTGTATGCCCATATTAATAACTATAATTATGAGGACTTGTATGTATGCCCAACAACTATGAGGACTTGTGTGTGTGCGCCCATATTAATAACTAAATTTCGAGGACTTGTGTGTGTGGTGTCCCCATATTAATAACTACAATTATGAGAGGACTAGTGTGTGTGTGCCCTTATTAATAACTATAATTACGAGGACTTGTTGTGCGCGCCATATTAGATGACTTGTGTGTGCGCCCATATAAATAACTATAAATGAGGACTTGTGTGTATGCCCATATTAATAACTATAATTATGAGGACGAGTGTGTGTGCCATATTAATAATACATATGAGACGAGTGTGTGTGCCCATATTGATAACTATATTATGATGACTTGTGTGTGCGCCCATATAAATAAATATAATTGTGGGACGAGTGTGTGTGCCCATATTAATTCACTACAATGAAGATGACTTGTGTGTGCGCCCATATAATAACTATAATTATGAGGACGAGTGTATGTGCCCATATTAATAACTATAATTATGAGGACTTGTGTGTGTGTGTGTGTGACCCTCATAACTATAATTATGAGGACGGTATGTGTGCGGTCAAATTGCAAAATGATATTTTTGACGGAAAATGCACTTCCCATGTTTTCACCAAAAATCAAGCTTAGCCAAATTATGGCGTAAAGTAATTTTTCTTGAAAACTTGCCCATCAATACACAAAAACTGTCATAATTTATGTGAGTGGGAGTCTGAAGATTGGCATAAGAGAAAATTATCATTTCGTTGTACGTGAGAACCTTCATTTACATAATTCTTGGTACATGGTGCTCTCAAAAAGACCCTTGTGACTTTTGAAAAGTGACATTTTTTCTCTTATGCGGTGTTACTCACGCACGAAATATGGAATTATGCTGATTTTTACACACAAGCTAGCTAGAAAGTTGAATAACTTACCTGTAAATTTTGTTACTGGACACTTGCCCGTTAAAAAGTTATGCTCCTTTCAAGTAGGGGGGGGGAAATAACTTTTTGTTGTGTTTATAATACTCTCTCTGTTTAAAAGAAAGTTCAAACTGTATCTAGTATGTACCATGTATGAATAATCTCATTTTCACACACTTATCAATCTGATTTATATTGTAATTTCTTTATTTGTATCTTTAAATGTATATGTATGAGTTATTGCAGATATTACACCTTGTTACTATGTATATTAGGGAACTTTACTTCACAAAGCCACCAGAATGGCTTTTCTTAAGTTCTTTTTTTTTTCATTCCGTTTGTGACATCAATGAACATGAACTGATTATACTCTCTAATGTGACTTGGTTTTCTATTAATTTATACTGCTTTCTACAACAATATGTTTTATATATCTGTAATTTTATTCTTTTGGAATTGAAATAAATGCATGAACAGCAGCAACAACAAATTAAGAGGACTAGTGTGTGCCCATATTAACAAATATAATTATGAGGACTAGTGTGAGTGTGTGTGCCCCTCATTACTATAATAATGAGGACAAGTGTGTGTGTATGTGTGTGTGCTCATATTAATATCTATAAACATGAGGACTGACACAATAGTATGTTGGGGCAACAGAATGAGGAATTTGTGAATTTGCCCATATCAATAACAATTAAATTGAATAATATGAATGACTGATATAAGAATGTGATAGTAAATAAATATAATGAGCTCGAACTTTGACTTTTCCTATTGAAACAGAACAGGCAAAATTTGATCAAATTATAATTTTTTACTATTACGCTATTATAGGCAGGGCCCATTTGTTTTATACGTGTATCATGATATCCCGACGGTTCTGTTTATGCTATGTGATAGTTAAAACTACCACATCATGTCTCAAATCACTCTAATCATTATATATAACTTTTTTAATTGCTGTCTGAAGTGGTTTTGGAATTATGTTGGAAACATTTACAAACACAATTGGGACAACTATGAGGACTTGTGTGTGTGTCCCCATATTAATAACTACAATTATGAGGACTAGTGTGTGTGTGCCCTTATTAATAACTATAATTTTTAAATAACTATAATTACGAAGACTTGTGTGTATGCCATATTATAACTATAATTATGAGGACTTGTATGTGTGCCCAACAACTATGAGGACTTGTGTGTGTGCGCCCATATTAATACTATAATATGAGGACTTGTTGTGTGTCCCCATTATTAATAACTATAATTACGAGGACTTGTGTGTTATGCCCATATTAATAACTATAATTATGAGGATTGTATGTGCCCAACAACTATGAGGACTTGTGTGTGTGCGCCCATATTAATAAACTATATTTCGAGGACTTGTGTGTGTTGCGTCCCATATTAATAACTACAATTATGAGGACTAGTGTGTGTGTGCCCTTATTAATAACTATAATTACGAGGACTTGTGTGCGCGCCCATATTAAGATGACTTGTGTGTGCGCCCATATAAATAACTATAATTATGAGGACTTGTGTGTATGCCCATATTAATAACTATATTATTGAGGACGAGTGTGTGTTGCCATATAATAACTATTAATTTATGATGACTTTGTGTGTGCGCCCATATAAATAAATATAATTGTGGGGACGAGTGTGTGTGCCCATATTAATCACTATAATGAATGACTTGTGTGTGCGCCCATATAAATAACTATAATTATGAGGCGAGTGTATGTGCCCATATTAATAACTATAATTATGAGGACTTGTGTGTGTGTGTGTGTGACCCTCATAACTATAATTATGAGGACGGGTATGTGTGCGGTCAAATTGCAAAATGATATTTTTGACGGAAAATGCACTTCCAATGTTTTCACAAAAAAAATCAAGCTTAGCCAAATAATGCGTGTAAAGTAATTTTTTCTTGAAAACTCTGCCCATCAATACACAAAAACTGTCATATTATGTGAGTGGGAGTCTGAAGATTGGCATTAAAGCAAAATTATCATTTCGTTGTACGTGAGAACCTTCATTTACATAATTCTTGGTACATGGTGCTCTCAAAAAGACCCTTGTGACTTTTGAAAAGTGACATTTTTTCTCTTATGCGTGTTCACTCACGCACGAAATATGAAATTATGCTGATTTTTACACACAAGCTAGCTAGAAAGTTGAATAACATTACCTGTAAATTTTGTTACTGGACACTTGCCGTTAAAAAGTTATGCTCCTTTCAAGTAGGGGGAAATAACTTTTTTGTTGTGTTTATAATCCCTCTCTGTTTAAAAGAAAGTTCAAACTGTATCTAGTATGTACCATGTATGAATAATCTCATTTTCACACACTTATCAATCTGATTTTATATTGTAATTTCTTTATTTGTATCTTTAAATGTATATGTATGAGTTATTGCAGATATTACAACCTTGTTACTATGTATATTAAGGGAACTTTACTTCACAAAGCCACCAGAATGGCTTTTCTAAGTTCTTTTTTTTTTCATTCCGTTTGTGACATCAATGAATCAATGAACTGATTATACTCTCTAATGTGATTGGTTTTCTATTAATTTATACTGCTTCTTATACACTATGTTTTATATTTTATTTATTCTTTTGGAATTGAAATAAATGCATGAACAGCAGCAACAACAAATTAAGAGGACTAGTGTGTGCCCATATTAAAAATATAATTATGAGGACTAGTGTGAGTGTGTGTGCCCTCATAATTATTCTTTTGGAATTGAAATTAATTGCATGAACAGCAGCAACAACAATTAAGAGGACTAGGTGTGCCCATATTAATATTATAATTATGAGGACTAGTGTGAGTGTGTGTGCCCTCATAATTAATAATGAGGAAGTGTGTGTGTGTGTGTGCTCATATTAATTATCTATAATTATGATGGACTGGACAACAATAGTATGTTGGCTGACAGAATGAGGATTTGTGATTTGCCCATATCTAATAACAATTAATTGAATAATATGAATGACTGATATTAAGAATGTGATAGTAAATTATATATAATGAGCTCAACTTTGACTTTCCTATTGAAACAGAACAGGCAGAATTTGATCAAATTTATAATTTTTTACATTACGCTATTATAGCAGGGCCATTTGTTTTATACGTGTATCATAATATCCCGACGGTTCTGTTATCTAGTGTGATAGTTAAAACTACTCCACATCATGTTCTCAAATCACTCTAATCATTATATATAACTTTTTTAATTGCTGTCTGAAGTGGTTTTGGCATTAGGTTGGAAACATTTACAACACAATTGGGCAAACTACTTGTACCCCCCCCCACCCCCCAACAAACTTGAAACAGGTTTCACTGTAAGGGCTCAGGCGCAGATTAATAACATTGGCAAATATATTTCTTGACTAAAATCTAATTGAGTGGATAAATAACCCATGTTGCAATTTGCAATGTTCTACATACAGGTGTATTCTGTATTTCCAACGTAATTTTTCCTGTGACATCAGCCTACTATATGCAAACAAATGTATTAAAATAAATGGCCACAAAAACACTAAATTCACAAACAAGAAATTACATTGAACACCTAATTCAAACATTCATATTAAGGCTTTATTCATCTGTTTTGATAATTTCTCAAATAATTACATAAGTCTGTATCAGTTTTCTACAGAGCAAAGTTTAAAGCTAGTCTCTATTTATCATCGAAACAACACCAAAAAATTATTGAGACACTATAAAGATAAGGTAAAATTTCTGAATTGAACCTGTACCCATTAGAAACTTAATTGCTTAAAGAGACAAGATAATGTCATGCACTTTTTGATGGCTCTAGTCCAATGTGTTGTAATACACCCACTTTGTACCATTTTGAATATCAAATGAAAGGTAAAAATCCAAAAGTTGCAAAGACTCTCACTGAATGTGCCCATCTTTTCAATAAAACACAACTGTACTGATCACATGCCAACACTCACAAATTGTCATGGGGCAATGAGCCCTTAAAAAGCAGCATGTGAGTAGCTTAATTATAAACCATTTTTGAAATTGCACTTTGTTCAGTTACTTAGCATAATTTCCTTAAAACAACCTTTACCGTGCTTTTTGAAGCACCGAAATGTTCAGTCAACCTTGCCTAAGTCGAATCTGTTGGGACTGAAGAAATAGCTTTGACTTAGAGAGAATTCAAGTTATGAGGGGTAAAAACAATAGAATGTAAAGAGAAGAGGACTTGAAAAGACCTTCGACTTAGGCGATTATTTGACTTATGCGAGGTCGACTTAGACAAGGTATTACCACATTATGCGAATGAAATGTTTTTATATCAAATGCGGCATGGTTTCTAGATTAAATTTTGAAGAGTCTCAACATCTTTTTGTGGCAGTTAATTTGACTATTTATGAGAAAATGCTTTCAATCTAATGAATTTATCAAGAACTTTACTTGTAAACTTACAAGAACTGGTACACAAAAAAGGTATAGGTGCAATATAATTATGTAGTACTAAATTCAACATCAAAAGTAAGTGCCCTCTCCCGAAGAACCCCCCATGATTGCCATAGAATCAATTTCTTTTCAAAGTAACACCAAGAAAAGGATATAGCTATGGTATAGAAACCAGTTTCTTAAAATCACCAAATGTGACTCAATGGCTGCATGGGAACAACATGAACCCAAATTCCTGCATTTTCAAAAAGTACATAAATGTAGTTCATGTACATGATTAGTTCTTGTTTTTTGTTATACCAGATCTTGTTTTTATTGAATGTACATGTATCGCCATTCATGCCTCCAAGAACCAAATTCAATTGATGCATTCATTATCTTAATGCCTGACCAAGTACAAATTTTAAAGAAAAAATGATAGTGTAACCTTAGCACAGATATGGGCATGACTATTCCCAACTATTTTACCACTCCAAGTCAGAAATTTAATTAAGTAAAATAGCAAATCATGAAAAGTACCAATACAAAATGACACAAAACATCAATGACTGACTTGCTCTGAAGCTATATGGCACTGTCTGAAGAGGTGTTCGAAGATCTTGAACAGCAAGGCAATGCTACTGTGGGATTGTGACCCGATATTATGGTATTGTACCATATTGTAACGAACAGCTTCACAGCTGCCCTATTTGATATCTTCATGCTGGTCATGATATTAATATCGATTTGTCCCATCAAGGTTCATGAAGGATTGTAAACAATGTTTTGGCACAACACCTCACTGGTGTTGTCGTTTCTAAGTTTGCAAAATATCGCACTGTCCGTTAGGGAGTCATGAGACCTTTTGTGACCAAAGGTACGATTTTTTTTTTTCATTTTGTGTAGAAAACCAATAGTGCTGACGTCATCTGATTTGTCGTCTTTATTTTCTCCTTGATCCATGACACGTTCCATCGCGTTTTCATTAGTGCTGACGTCATCTAATTTGTCAGATTTATTTCCTCCTTGATCCATGTCAGGTTCCTTCACGTTTTCATCAGTGCAGACGTCATATAACTCTGGTCCATGCTCTTTAAATATTACCTCTGTAATCACTAAATTAGGCTGCCCCTGCATTTGGGAACTATCTACTGATAGCCTGGTGGATGGATTTCCCAGAAGATGTTGTGGGTCCAGTTGGGAAAAATCTGTTGAAGGACTGCTCGAGGTAAGGAAAGACCTTGCATGTTGTTCTAAATAATCGGCAGGTAAACTGGTGGTTTGCTGTGCCCTAACCTGTGATGGTGTGTCAGCCTTTGTTTCACCGATGCCCATGTCTGGTAGTGTATCATCAGCTGGTGTGCCATCTTGTAATATCAATGAAGTTGGATCTTTGGCAGACCTGGACTTTAAATCAAGTGATTTACTTTTACGTGATTTATATCATTGTGCTTGATATCTCTTTCGGCCTTCCTTTCTTTTTTTTTTAAGAAGGGCTATTTCTGCCCGATTAGCCAACTGCTTTTGCCTTAGCGTTTTGACCTTTTCTCTTAGCACCTCGGCCTCTTCTAGTTTGTTGCAATCCAGCTTGATGGTCAACTGTCTATTAAAGATTGTCAAATCCTGACCTATCCCTTGTTGGTCCGACTCTAGTTCTCGCAATCTTTCCGACCTTGTGATGACATTCCACTGTCTCATTTCAGGCGACTTAATATTTTGCTTATTCCCCCTCTTGCCCTGACTGTACCCTTTCCTAAATTCATAAGACTTTTCCACCTCAGCCCTTCCCATTTCCAACAACTTCCCTTTTCCTCCATTTTGATACAGAATTTCTGGATTTTTGTCAAATATGGCCTGACAGGCATCATTCACAGCCTTGTTGTACTGTGAATTTCTTCCATCCTCTGACAAAATGCGTGCCCGGTCTCTATGATGTGAAGTGGTAGGTGGTGGAGATGCTGGAGGAGGAGATGCTCCAGGAATATATCTGTTGAGTGTTGCTTGTTTTATTATTTTCTTGGTGTCCAGTTGATTTCCACCTGGAGAAACAAACAAAATAAAAAGCATACTGTAACACACAGGGTTGCATTTGATTACTTGCTTTATTACATTTTGGATTGTAATTGATTATGAATTACGATTTCAATTCTATCAGTAAATTTGTGCTTGCAATTGAACAATGACCATAAAACAAAATTAATGCTAACTTCAATTCGATATTGATGTCATGTTTTCAAATGAGTATTAACAAAATGTGCTGAAAATAACATTTTATCTTTTAAAAGTTAAAATGAGCACCCTTTTCAAAAATTAAATGAATTTGATTCATGATAAGTGTAATCAAAATATAATTGGTAATAAACAGTCGATTATGATTATTTGACCTCCCAAAATCTTGATTACTTTACTAATACTGGAAAAAAAAATTAAATAAATAAGGCATAAATAGTTTGAACTTGTCACTACACCAGGAACAAAATATAAGTTAAACTTTTTTATACTATAATGCATTCAAACAATGTAAATTCTATTTCTTTAATTTTGAGCGTTGACCTGGGTATTCTGACAAAAAGAATTGAACAAGGAAAAGAGTAACCAATGAGAAAATAGGAAAATATCATTGGAACACTCAATAAAAGGTTAAATCATTCATGCATTCCATTTGACTATCTGTGCAAATCCAGACTTTTGATCGTGAATTTCAATTTCTAAGTTTCCTTTTCGGTCATAAGATGGAAGAATTAATTGTTGAAAAATTATGCTCAGTTGATTTTTCATTAACTTTTTCTTTTGGTATCATCATCATCATCGGTCATCCATAGACGGAACAAAATAAGCAGATGCAGCAGAGTGGGTAGCCCATAATTTTCTGTCCAGCATTAGTTGCTGAACTTCGGATTCCTTGAGACGAATAAACCAGGGATATTCAAAACCAAATGCACATAAAAGAGTCTTTACCTGAGCTATTAGAGTCCTTTGATGTCAAGTTGGACATTGATGTGGAGGGTATCGGTGACGTTGGTTTCTCAAGGTTTGGTATCTTTGTTGATATCGGTGAAGAGTGATGTGGAGAGAAGTCAGCAGAATAATCGCAGTCATGTTGAATGTCATCAACGCTAGAGAAGTCGTCATCTGGCAAGCCTGGGCTCATGCTAGGACTGCTGTATTAGGGTTCATAAACAAAATTTGAAAGGGTTTAGAATGTGAATATATTTTTATGTTACCGTATATATATATTGAAAACAATTATTACCATAATAAAATGGCCAAGCTTGTTCCTTTCCTGCCCAAGGGGAAGGGGGGAAGGTTATGTTTAAGTATATTCGCCATTTTTAGTAAAAAAAAAATGAAAGCAAGCATTTTGCCAATTCAATCTTCTTTTGGGCCAAACTACAAGAGGGTGCCATTTTATACAGTAGTAACACATGGGCTATTTTGACAGTATGCAATGCAACACACAATTGAACTTGTTTTTAGAATATCACGTCACATCAATAATATAATTGGTAGCGACATTAGGTTAAGGTTTAGGGTTAGATCGTCATTCGGCCACGTGGTCGAGCGGTCTAGGCACAGAGCACTCACACGACGATCGATTTTACTGCGCAAGTTCGAGTCCCATGCACCTTGGCAGGCAATTTTTCACACAAATTCCTTTTTACATTAATAAAGTATAAAGAGAAAACAACAAGTTTTGCATTTGCAATAGCTATAAATTACATTTCTGGACCTGTGCTCCAAAGGAGACTACCATTGTACACACCATGAGGGCTTGTGCTATGTCAATCTGAACTCTTTTGCTACAAAATTTCCCTTACCAAATTTCCCATGTCTGGACGGATATTGGAATATTTTTTTTGGGGGGGGGGGGCGGGGTGAAATTATACATTTAGAAAAAAAATTTCAAATAAATTACAAGATTCGCAAGAAAACAGTTGGAGTTTTACAATGAGTCCTTTTTTATAATCTTCTTTGATGTTTTCTGGTAATTCTTGTAATCTTTATGGGAACATTGATAAAATACCAATACATTAGAATATCTTAAATTATATATTTTCAATTATTCAAATCAAAACTTTAGTTCAGCCCCTGTCAGCAGCTCATCATATTGAAATAGTTGAAAGCACTATCAAATTGGCATTATGATGTCACAATACATGAAGACCAATTTGTGTGATTTCTTTTTAGTGCAGGATAGTGCCGGTGTCAACAAAATGCGCATGGGCGAAATAATATTGCCCGTCATCAATGACGAGGGGCATTACAATGAATCAGTTTCCCCATAAAAATGCTAGATGAGGTTAAAAATAAAATTATCCTTACCTATATGAAAAGTTTGGGCTCGGGCTTCTATTTTCAGTGGCAAAGGTAAAATGTAGAGGTTCCGAATTTGATCAATATGGAAATACATCAGCTTCTACCTCTGTACCATCCTCAAGCTGGATGTTCAAGAGTTGGTCTCTGCTCTGTTGCAGTTTATCCAGTGCTGAAAAGAGAGAAAAAAAAATTGAAAAAAATTAAATAAATAAACAATATAGAAGACAAAAGAAATGTTATTAACAACTAAATTTGCTAGTTACATCTCACTGTGCAATAACTATCAGAAGTTTATATATATATATATATATATATATATTGTAAATATATGTGCATCAGCAATAGTAATCAGCAATAGTAATAAACTATGAACATGATTATTTGATAAGGAATAAAACTAATGATAATTACCTCGATTAATTGACTTTCCTCTTCCCCCTCCTCCTCCTCCTCCTCAGTTTGGGCCAGTTTGGGTCATCTGGGGTCTATATTAAAAGGGAGAAGAAGGGTATTCATGATATCTATGTGAAATATATGAACATGATTATTTGTTAAGGAAATAAACTATGATCAATAATATACCAACGAGAGAAGTCCTCCTCCTCCTCCCTCCTTCTGGGATTCGCAGTGTCGTCAATGATCTAAGGGAGAGAAGGATAATTATATTATATATATAATAATATATATATTATATATATATATATATATATATTTAAATGTATATGTGCATACAGCAATAGTAATCAGCAATAGTAATAAACTATGAACATGATTATTTGATAAGGAATAAAACTAATGATAAATACCTTCGATTAATTGACTCTCCTCCTCCTCCTCCTTCGTCTTCGTTCTCATAGGCAGTGTGGTCAATGATCTAGGGAAGAAGAAGCGATAATATTAATATATATATTATATATATATGTTATATATATATATAAATAATATATATATAATATATATTTATAATATATTAAAAAATATGTGTGATCAGCAATAGAATAAACTATGAACATGATTATTTAATAGGAATAAAACTCATAATTACCCTCGATAACTTGACTGTCCTCATCGGGACCAAACAGGTCCATAGAACCATCGTAATAAGCCTGTTGAGCATACAGGTATGAAAATATAAAGGAGATATCAAATCGATCAGAAAATTAACAACACTTTGACAAGCTTTGCCAGACGGATTTCCTCGTAATATCCTATTCATAAACTGTTTTGCCTACATACTTTACATGTGTTAGCATTATAACAGGTATGCATATTTTCTTTGATGATGTCTGCTTTAGTGTGGAAACTTGAAAATAGAAATAAATATATATTCTTTTGATTTATTAATCTAATTTAATGGAGAAATAGATGATGAACACGGATTTACAGACAATGAAGAAAATCTTGGAACCCTGATACACAAACCGTGAGACATTTCTTACAATTTTGTTTTCTCTTCTGTGGAATCTCTGTCCTGATAATAATTAAAGAAGAGAGATTGATTTACAGATGAATAATACAAATAACAATACAACATTAACAAATATAACACGTGCTTATATAGGGCTTATTAACTATACCCAAGTCTCTAAAACGCACCCTACTATACATTGCAATATTTGTATGTAGCAGTCTTAACATCCTGGCGAGACAGACCGGGGGAATCGGGGGAAGAAACACATGGGAAACTATTTCGAACTACAAATTTCAATTCACACTCTAACTGTCATCAAATTCCATTGAAATAGAGATCCCGTGGACTTTAAATAATAATAGACTAGCAGCAGTGCCCGTAGCAGCACAGGGGGGAGGCACATGATTTTATTTTATATGGTTTGTTACATTATATGAAATTTGATTCTGAACGTTAAAAAAAAAACCCAAACAAACAAACAAAAACAAACGTTGAAATGTTACATCAATAATATAACATATTTCGATTAATGTAACAGTCCACCATAGATGTTATTCATTTTTTCCCTTTCCCTCTATCGTTCCAACTATAATTTCTCTAATTTGTTTAAAAAAAAAAAAAAAAAAAAAAATCGGCATTCAAGGCTCTAAGAAAAGAAGGTCACATATCACACATATAGGGGGTGTTTAATTATTTGTTTCCCCCTATTGTTTTATTTATTATTTTTATTTTGCTTTTCGATCCAGAAATTTGGTGTCCCCTTCAGGTCCAGTTTAGCGCCCCGAAGGTAAATTTGGTGTCCCCAGTTAACCCCCCCCCCCCCCCAAAATACGCGCATGTTACTTATAGTTCTACTTCTGTTTTTTCTTTTCCTTTCCGTATTTTCCCCTTATATATTTTTGTTATCTTATATCAGTTTCATTGGAGACATTCCTTTTCGAAACTTATAATTAGATAGAAGAACGCTTTATAAAACATTATCCTTCAAGTGTGCCCATAATAGATGTATATCTCTCTCTCAATCTTCATGGTCTAAATAAGCATTTACTTCCTCTCCATCAGCAATTAATCAATACACAAACACATGCACAGGTGGTTACCTCGAAATTCCCGGCAATCGAAATGACACGTGGTTTTTGTAAACGCCGACTTGCCCAGTGGACAGAGAGAGAGAGAGAGAGAGAAAATAACTTAAACACTTTTTTCCAAACATGGTCCGAAATATGTCGCGCGGGCAGTGGGGAACTGAATTGAGTAAGATGAGCCTGAGTGTTGCCATGGATACTAGAAGTACACGGGGGGGTCACTCAAAGAAAAAGTGCCTACCATAGCGTGTCCCCGCACCCTGAAAATGCGACCCTAAACGTCTCATTGCATGAAGTCAAATTTGCACCCCTTTTCGGACGTCGTGACTGGAAAAAAACAACGCCTAAATTGGCGTAAAACACCAATGAAAGTTTTGCCCCAAAACGCATTTCGCTGAAACAACCCCTATTTTTATGAAATGGCGACTGAAATGAAAAAACACCCATTTAAGGAAGCGTGACGCCAGGTAGAAAGGCTGAAAACAGACCCTTTCGACGCTTTTTTGGGACACGCATGCGTAGCATATCATATGGTGAGTGACCCCGCCCCCCCCCCCGGGTAGAAGTAGTATCCATGTGGTTGCTAAGATCATGGATACTACTAGAAGTTCTGTAGTATCCATGCTAAGATGAACCTGTTGTTTTGGTAGCAACCCCCTGTTAACTTACAGCTACTCTGCAATAACAATAGTTTTAATACTTAAATCCCAACAAATTATAAAAAAAAAAAAATAAATAGATATAATAAAAAAATAAATATATATAAAAAAATGTTTCGGGTAGGTTTATTCAACTATTTCTGGTTTTTGTTCATTTTGTTGCAGTTTTTACAATGACAAAGAACAATGGATCTTATAGATTTTAATGCTTAGTAACGTCGCTAATTTGATAATTATCATTTCGCATTAATGACATTGCCTCATGACTGGGTGTAAGAATGATCCCACTTGATAATTTTTTTTTTTTATTAGTTTTTTTTTGGGGGGTTTGGGGGGGGGGAAGGGGGAGGAAACTAGATAAAAAGTAAAGGCATTGCCTTCACAGTGATAGGGGAAAAATGGGATACATTAGTTGTAGCTTCACTGCTGAAGGTAGCCATTATATATGATAGAGGTTTCTTTTGGTTTGTGTGTAGCTTTTTTTTTTTTTTTTGGGGGGGGGGGCCTTTCTGAAAATAGGTGTCGAACTTGAATAATGCCTACACCTTTGAAATCGAATTATCATTTTTAATAGTTACTTGACCAAAAAGATGACATTTACAACTGTAAAAATCATGAATGTAATCACAAAAAAGAAAAAAAAACGAACGAAAGGAAGATGAAAAAAGAAGAAGGAAATGAGTGTATGCTGGAATTATCTTTCATTAAGTCAGTTGTCGGTTCGCTTAACTAAATTTAAGCGAACTGTCAAAAAGAGAGGACTACGATTTCCAGATAAACCTTGGACGACCGTTCCCATCTGTTCAGGCGGCAAAAAGTGTTAACATAACTGTTACGTATGCAACTCTTTACGTTTTAAAAAGTGAAGATCTTTACTAGTTAAGAAATAACTCAAAATGAGTGATGAACAATTGTCATTTCGTTCAACCTCTCCCATCAAGACTTGCAAAATTGGTCCATGTTATTAGCATTGATAATATAAACATTATGATAAGCATCTATAATCACCTTTCATTTCAAATGGGGCAAAATATGGGGTTTTATTCGAAAAATGGTGATGACTTGTCACGTAGGAAATACGTTGTCTGTCGTTGACATGAATTATTCATGACTATGTTATGATTATGTATTATCTTTTGGCGCGAGTACGGTACAAGTTGAAACATGTTGTATGGGGGGGGGGTGTTCATGAATCAAGGCGGCTGTTTCATTGGTTGAAAGTGAAAATGAGGTCTGTATCGATATTCATAGGAGATATCGATACGCCATCTTCGTTCTTTTTCTCACTATTGATAGACAAATCGAGTCAAGATAAAACAACACCAGCAGTCAGCATGTCAAAAGCAAGCCCTCTGCTCAGGAAGCTCGTGGAGTCACATTTGAATTTTCAGCCCACTGACCTAATCATAATAATGATGAAACATTAAAAAGATTATCTCTGATTTAAGAGATTTTTTAGATTTTAAATTCTTCATAATTCCTTTTTATGGAGTATTTTTTTGTTTTTTTTTAAAATCATGAGGACTACAAATTTAATTACATTCATGCTCCCAAATCAACAATGGAAGCCATGTACATGGCATTTAAAATAAAGGTAAGCCCTAAGATTTATAATTACTATTAGTTTGTTTTGTTTTTTTTTTTTGTTGAATTATTTGGATTATTTTGAAATGGGGGTGGTTCATTGCATTGTCAATCCTTAATCGGCGACGGAAATGTCCCTCGAAGCTCCTAGCTTAGCCTAGCCTTGGCCGCCGCCTTGCAATAGCTCAGGATGAGATCTCCAAACAAACGAGCTGACTTAGTCTGGTCCACACACGTCAGCCCAGTTTTATAAGCTGAGCTATGAGAAGGCGTGTTCTAACATGAAAAGAGATTTCACCAATTGTGCTGTGCACATAAAAGTACAAGTACCGAACTATGAGGGCAGCAAAGTTTGGAGTTTTGAAGTAACATTTCAAAGTTGGTAACTGTTGTCATGGATTAATACTCTAACCATGGAGGAAAGAAGAATTGTTTCATTCTTGCTTTGACCATAACCTCTGCTCTGAAAGGAAAGAGGTATTAGGTCCATGCTATTATGCTGTATATGTAACTAGTATGTGAACATGGACACTAGCTTCTAGCAAGGGATATTACAGTTTCATGTAATATATCTCTTTGCTTCTATAGTGTCCGTAATGTGAAGTCTTCCATGGGTAATTTGACACCGTGAAGGCTACCAAGTAACAGGTGGTGTTCAACACCTCAAGTTTTATGACAGGGTCCGAGACCTTGTGGAATGCAACATACTGCCATTTGGTTTCCCTGGCCTGCTGATACGGAATCACAAAGAAAGCTATTAAAGGGGAAGAGAAAAGCAAGGAGTGAGAAAAAGACAGAGAAATAGCAGAGATGGGGACGGGGGGGGGGGGGGGGAGGAGACGAAAGAGATCAATATAGAAGGAAAAACAGAAAAGAAGTAGCAGAGATGGGGACGGGGAAGACGAGAAAAAGAGAAACTGTAATGTCACTTTCGGAAATTATGTTATCTATTTCTCAATCTCCGTCCCCATCTCTGTTTTTCTTCTTAATACTCTTTTTCTCACTCCTAATTTGGCCATTTTATTCCATTCTCTCTATTATCCCTTCTCTCTATAGGCCTATACAAATATATCTTACTCTCTCTCTCTTCTCTCCTAGGGCCCTCTCTGGTATTTTGATGCCCTCTACCCTTTATTGCCCCCGTTTGCCACTCTTTCTCTTTCCATTTTGCGGCTCTCGCCTCAAGATCAGAGCCCCTAGAAAACTCGGGTATTGAATATTTTGTAATTAGAGCAAGTTATACTATGATTATGACGATCAAATGCATATTTGTAGTTATACATGTATTTATAATTTTGTATAACAAAAGTATGCTCAAGAGGTACTCTTTATTGTTTGTCCAAGATAATATGATGTTATACTCTATGTATTTTACATTTGCAAATTAAAGTAGAATAAAACACGGAAGCCAGTTTGTATGTCTTTTCTTCTTTCTTTTCTTTTTTCATCCCCTTACCTTTATGGCTCTGTTCTCCAACCTCCGGCAAAAGAAATAACATGTAATATCGTGCATGCACATGAATCGTAAGAGATTCCAAACATTTTCATGCAAAATAATGACATAAATTAGAAATTTAGTGGGCTAGATGTTGTGGGTTCAAATACCTCCTGGTCCAAGATTTATTCTGGCTTATATTTTTCATTCATATGATTGAGCATCTTGTCTAAAATGAAAGGAGTTACAGCAAAAATAAACTTTCATAATAAATTGTCAATATGTACCCGATAAGGGTACCCTATATATTTTCATTTGCTTGGATTACAATTTCAATGACTGCGTGCAAATATATGATTTGAAGGCATGCAATATGGTAAAATGAGCAAAATATGATAAATGGGCAATTAATCCAGTCTCCAAAAATCTAAGCTACGCCCAACCTAAAAGTAATCAGTTTAAGAAAAATATTTTGGGAGCATTATGAACACAGGAATGAGACCAAATCTGTTGATGGATAGCTTTGAGACTGCAACAGCCCCACCCCCCGCCCCACCCCAAACCCCTTAGCTGCTCCCCTCCCCCGTCCTCAAGTGATGACATGAAAGAAAGATCAACATTACATGCATAACACAATTAATAAAAGACAAACAAGTGACCAAAAAAATGTAATCAGGAACCTGGACTTTTTAAATCGGAACCATGACTGTGTATTCACTTCCTGCAAACATTTTTATCCTGGAGTTGTTTGTCCTGTACAAAAGAGAAAATACAAGAAGTCACCTTGAGTAATTATACTTTAATATTGATAATTTATAACTTCTGTGATTCTAATCCCCACTTTAAAATAATTATTCCTTCAAAATAATTGTCATCAATGTTTTGTTTGTATCCCCAAAATAACCTTAGATTTGGATTCTCCACCCCCTAAAACCCCTATATTCCGGATTTTGAATATTTTAGGTATGTTAAAGTAAGGAAATAGAAAATCCAAGATGGCCGCCGGCGGCCATTTTGGATTTTCGCGTATATCTTAAATTGCTCAATGCTGACAGAGCTCCAGCATGTGGATTGTTAAAATAGAAGGTCTTACCAGTATGTGCATTAATTTGTAATCTTAAACACTAACTTATCATTATGCCGAGATAATAAATGCGTTATCCTCCTTTCATTTCCGCTTTAAAGTTTTGGGCAAGTGGAAATGTTGTTTGGGCAAGTAAATAATTTGTTCTATCATACTCAATTAATATATTCTAATTAATCTGATTCAAAACAAATTAAAAAATAAATACGATGAAAGAGGCCGAAAGAGGAGTATCATGGGATGGCATCGTGAAAATTCTCTGACCGTCAGCTAGTGTTTCCATTTTTCGGAAAATTTCCTGAATCTCGGTAAATGTGCGATCGAATGAAAATTCAGGAAAATTTCATGAAATAAAAACAATGAAAAATGTAGAGAAAAAAATAGGAATATACATTCATTTTGAGGTTTAACTTTTGCGTTTTATTACGACGCCTTTTCGTGACATAATGTTCGATTTCGGGAAATCGAAAATCAAAAAGTGGAACTTGACGCTAAAGTTCCATTCCGGACGAGCGCCCGACCACGTGCAAAGAAACTTGCGTGAAATTACTGGAATTATAGAGACTTTTGTTTTCCAATTTTTTAGATGATGCTCATAAAACCAGAATAAAATAACAACCAATAAATTTGTGAGTATATTTTAATATTTTGTGTGGTGAGAGCATGGTGAGAGTGCCCGTCTGCATGCGCAGCGTATGTCTGCGCACCCACGTAAATGCGCGATTTTTATAGAACAAAACATCAAACTGACATAAATTTACAGCCCTTCAACAATCCATTTTGATACCAAAATCTGTGAAAATAATTGAATAACAATGGTTTTCAGCAAGTTTGCTACCTTGAAAATTTCAATAATTTGTCAAAAAAGAAATGTCCGAAACTTCACTGCGCTTGAATTGCGTGCAAAATGAGTTAGTGCGCAGACATGGGCACTATTAATTTTTGCTACACAAAATGACAAGCCCGTCTGAAAATCGTAGAAAACTTGTTCTTGTAAGTAATTTCTTGAAAAATTTTGTTTCCTCGATCATTAGAATATGAAGAACGGAATATTGATGAATCTTAAAAAAATATTTTATATTTTAATAAAATCGAGATCGAATCTTACTAAGGTGCGCAGACTTGGGCACTCCCTTCATATTGCTTTATACAATCAAAATTGAGTCTGAATACAGTGGCGGATCCAGGCGGGGGCGCAGGGGACGCACGCCCCCCCCCCCCCCCTATAATTTTTCTCCCTTGTGTTTATGATTTTTTTTCACCGTAGTTGCGATTGTGCTTATTTCGATTGTTTCATTATTAAAGTAGTCCATCAATCTACTGTAACAGATAGTTGTGATTGTGCATATATTTCAATAGTATAATGAAGCAGTCCATCAATGTGCTACATGACAGACGCCAAACCTAATTCCTTCACCGCTACGTAAATCATTATCGTAGCGAACTCAAGATTAGACTTGCATGGAGGCTAAAAGTTTTTAGTAGTGCATATCATGCATGCTGGAGCTGCGCGCGATAGGCATACGTACCGGCAAAGAATATATAGTGGGAAGAAGTGGAGCTTCCCACGTTCGGTGTGGTACACACCGTCCGCTGGATCTGATCGGGGTGTTTGTGCGGAGGGTCTTCAAAAAAATGATATCTAGCAGATTAGTTAAAGGGACCGTTCTACCAAGTCATTCCTATTCATTGCTTTGGACCCCACGTCCTTGGATCTTCACAGAATCTATAAAAAATGTACAAATAATGTGCAATGTCATTTGATAATACTTGAATCATTCATAACATTGTCATAACAGTTAATTTAGTGTAAGGGTGCGGGGGGGGGGGGTTGGTTTTGCCGATACTAAACCCAAAAGAAATTCCTGCTTGGCTTGGTTTGGTCTCAGGATTTAAGCTAAAAAACATATGTTGATTGTTGAATAATGCTTATCTTCATCAATATTGAATCTGTAGAATATTCATTAGACCACATACATGATTTTCAAATAATAACAATTTATAGTTGCAATTAATGTCCAAGACTCCTGCATTAAGAATCACACATTTCAATCTAATGTTGAGGGGTCTGTGGCATTTCATTTCACACAATGCTTACCATACACCATTCCATCCAGCCAAACTCCCGGGGGTAACTAGACCCTACTAGTCCCACGTTAGCGACAAGTTATACCCTCACCCGCCCATCTCTCCCCGGCTCCGTCGTGTCGGGTCATTCGACATTGGGCAAACTGTCTGGGAACCATAACATCGCTTGCTTATATCGGCTTAGATTTTTGTTTTAATGTACAAGTTAAGACTTAGATCAAGTTCGAAAATTTACATAATGAAACCTTAAGCCATCTATATATTGCAACAACGGAACAAATAAACCTTGTTCTCTGACCCCAAAAATGAAATGAATAAGGTTGTTCCTACCAAATCTGGCCGCTTCCGAAAATAATAATGTCACGCGCATGCGCAACACTTGTTCCAACATTTAGCAGATGAGCCTATTTTTCAAAAGAGAAACCAAAAAAAAGGAGGGCATAGTCACTGACTTTTTTGGGAGGTCTCAAAGAGTTTAAAGGCCTTATTATACTAGAGAATTATCGAATTTTGTTAAATAACATTTGCAATCGTATTCAAAGAAAATAAAGGGTAATATTAGTCCATTTTTGAAAAAATGTGTTTTACGTGTTAAACATAGGCATTACCATTTTTTTCGTTGTGAGAGGATAGTCACTGACTTTTTTGGGAGGTCTTCAAGAGTTTAAAATGCTGGATATGTATTAGGGAAATTTATTTAAATTTGATAACAAATGACATTTCCAGTCATTTCAAAGAAAAAAAAGGGGAATTGTTATCAATTCAAAATATTGCGTAAAGGTCCATAGCCTACGTGTTATAACCCACCAGGGGGCAGTTTTTTCATGCTCAAAAGGCAGGCTAGTCACGACTTTTAGGGGGGTTTCAAGAGTTCAAAATGCTTATTGTAATTAGAAAATTTATTCAAATTTTATAGCAAGAATTAGGCATTTCCAAATCGTTCAAATGGCAGAAAAAAAGGGGATAATTATCCATTTTCAATAAACACGTGTTTTACGTGTTAAACATAGAGCGATTACTTATGCTGCAAAAGGAGGCATTAGTCACTGACTTTTTAGGGGGGTCCTCACAAACTGTTGAAAGGCTGATTAATGTTAATAAATTATTTTAAAATTTCGGATAATTATCCACGTTTTCAGTCATTTCAAAGAAATACAGGGGGATATTCAACTGATTTTCTATATTGCTTGTATTTTTACGTTCCAAAACTCAATGAGGCTTCAAAGTTTTATTAATCATACATAGTCACTGAATTTTTGGTTAGGTTTTCTTAAGAAATCAAGGTTGTAAACATGAATATTGACCTTTTTTACTTTGTTCTCAACCAAAAATCAAACTTAAAAAGGTAGATAGATTAAATATTGAAAGACGAAAAAAAAAAAAAAAAAATCGGTTTTTGGGGCGTTATAACTTTCGAGTCGCCACATG
>CALNVZ010003430.1:4334116-4370248 GCA_940671915.1 Paracentrotus lividus
GTAAATGCATGGGTGACTACATCCATACAGTGAAGTGGAAACCGTTCTAGTGGCTTTTTGCTTTTGTTTGGCCATCCCTACTAATAGCAAAATAGTGTTTCATTTCAAAGCTCAAAATTCCTTCTTTGACGGCTAAAGATAGAAGTAAGGTGTGAAAAAGGTAAGAATTATTGATCTATGGTAAACATTTTATGATATAGATCTAGGCCTAGGCCCTATCGCGAAAATTTGGGAAAAAAAAACGATAATTAAAAGTGTTAAATCAAACTTCACAGTGTCAGTGAGTGAGTGCGTAGTCGACTTATGACCCGATTTGTTTTCACGGCAACGGAAGAGGGGGTCTCGATCAGGCGACGATTTTCGTTACTGCTGTTCGTTTTATTCCATGTCTTTTGTATTAAGATAATCCTCAGAAAATGTAGCGAAAGATGGTATAAAAATACAAAATAGTGAATTCTATTAGGTCTACTTATAAGACGTAAGATAGGAAAGTGCGTAGCTTTAAGTTTAACTTTTATGTCTCCCCTTCAATCTAACTTAGATCTAGAAATCTACCTAACTAACGTAGACTTAGGGCAGTCTGAATCTAATTGAATCTATCTAACTGTTAATCATCTCCGTTGATTTTGTTCCCAACGATATTAATTAATTCTTGTGCTGAACATTTTAATATTGCTCGTAAAATTCATGTTATTCCCAACCCCTACAAAAGTCTGTTATAATAAAATAGATCTAGATCTACGGTAGATATGAAGGAACTATATTTAATGCGCATATACTAACGAGCTTCATTTTTTCTGCATAAGTACGTATGTATATGTACCACGGACGATTTTTAGTGCGGATGGATATTATTAGCATGAATGATGTGATCTGCCCAATCTCTGAAACTTATTGGTCTTAACCCAAGTCTGCAATTCAGAATTATTTATCAAAAAAAATAGGGGCTCATCAAACAGTCAAATGGGAGTCTATTGATATTATTTGAAGAGCAACTGATAAGCTTTCATTTGATACCAAGATTGTAAATTTTCTCCCATCTATCCCTTCAGAATACAAATTTAAATTTTTTGCGTCACAAAGTTTTTCAAAAATGCAGATTTCTTAACAAAAAAGTTATAAGAAAAAGTTCAGTGGCCAAGCAACCACAACCATCCAATGGCAATAGTGTGATAGTTGCACTTTTTGTCCCCGCCGAACGAGTTCGAGCAGGGGACTATGAAACGGGCTCCGTACGTGTGTATGTGTGTGTGTCCGTCCGTCCGTCCGTGCGTCCGTATGTGATCAAAATCTTCAATTTACTACTCCTTCGCCATTTTTCGTCCGATTTCGATTCCGTCTGCTTTATATGACAGCACTAGGTGATGGCTACAAAACTTCTTCACAGAATTTTGACCTTTGACCCTGATTTTTGACCTATATTGTTAATTGGCTACAAAATGCTACTCCTTCGCCATTTTTCATCCGATTTCGATTCCGTTTGCTTTATGTGATAGCACTAGGTGAGGACTACCAAACTTCTTCACGGAATTTTGACTTTTGACCCCTTTGACCTTTGACCTTGATTTTTACCTATAATGTACATTGGCTACAAAATGCTACTCCTTCGCCATTTTTCATCCGATTTCGATTCCGTTTGCTTTTTGTGATAGCACTAGGTGATGGCTACAAAACTTCTTCACAGAATTTTGACCTTTGACCTTTGACCTTGATTTTTGACCTATATCGTTAATTGGCTACAAAATGCTACTCCTTCGCCATTTTTCATCCGATTTCGAGTCCGTTTGCTTTATGTGATAGCACTAGGTGAAGACTACAAAACTTCTTCACGGAATTTTGACTTTTGACCCCTTTGACCTTTGACATTGACTTTGACCTATTATGTACATTGGCTACAAAATGCTACTCCTTCACCAATTTTCATCCGATTTCGATTCCGTTTGCCTTATGTGATAGCACTGATGCGACATAATGGGAATTTTACATTATCGGCGGGGACATATATTGCGCATCGCGTAATTTACTAATCCACTTGTTATCAAAATTTTTAGTTTGCAAAATACCTTATGAATTAGAGCTTCTATCTGTAATTTTATTTTAAAATTCCCTTTAGAAAGTTATGTAGTTTTATTAAAGTCGAGAGTGGTCAAAATGTATCCCCTTTTTCGGGATGTAAGTTTGCATTTATAATTTACGTGGGCATTTTTTTTTTTTTTTTATTTATCACTGCATACTTTAACGTTATCCCCAAGTGACTCTTCATATATTTATTTTTTAATCTTCTTCATTTTATTTACGCTCTTGATTACAGATTACTGATGATGAACTAATGGGGAAGCACAACAAAGAAGCCAGAAAGGCATACTTGAAGAGGAGAGCACAAAAAACAAGAAATCAATTATCTGGCAATGAAACAAGGAAACTTTATAGTCTACTGAAGGAAGATAACCATTCCATCCAATCCACATCATCGTCGTCTCTCAATTTACCTCCAACAAATTCTTCAGGTTGCAGTAATCCAGCAGGGGAAGATATCCATTCCTCCTCCTCATCATCTCTTAATTTACCTCCTTCAACAAACTCTTCAGGTTGCAGTAGACCAGCAAAAGGATATAACCATTCCTTATCATCATCATCTCTTAATTTACCTCCTTCAACAAACTCTTCAGGTTGCAGTAGACCAGCAAAAGGATATAACCATTCCTTATCATCATCATCTCTTAATTTACCTCCTTCAACAAACTCTTCAGGTTTCAACACTATTCCAAAGAAAGTGCTAATGGACCCTCTAATTGCAAAGTGGGAAGAATATAAGCTGTTGAACAAGCAATTTACTTTAATTAAAAAAAGGATGAATGACATACAATACGGTGAAAAAGGTCAGGGACTCAATCAACCTCGGAGGTTTTTAGCACGAAAGTAAACTTAATAGCTTGGATGTAGGCATAAAGTAAAAACTTATGTGTCTCTCGCTGACTTCATGATGAGTAAATTCTGCTTCAAATAATTGTATGGCGCTATATAGCAGTTGAACATGGACAGGAAAAACTTTGAACGATATTATATTTGTCTTTTTTTTTATTCGATGACCAAAACTTTTCTAAATTAGATTTGAAGGAGTTCAGAGACTGACTCTCAACGACATGTGCGGGTAAATGATGATGCCCAGTTAACGGTTTGCTGTAGAACAAATTTTGTCGACATGGTTCGAAAATTCGAGTTTCTGGTCAAAAATCACACCAAAATCTTTCTTCTTCTGCAACAGGAATTGGTAGATTTCCATCTTCATTGATCGTTGTCGGGGCAATTACAGTAGCAAGTAATTGGGAAGAACTTCTATAACTGGTGAGTAATACAGGTAGTCAAAATGAATACACTTTGGGCCACAACAAATTGCACATTTTTTTAGTAATGAATCTCTTGTTTTCTAGAATATATTTCAGATTGGCTGCAAAACGTTACTTACAGGTAGTCAAAATAGATACAGGTTGGGCCATTAAAAATTCACATATCTTAAAGTCATACGTATCTCTTGTTTTCTTGAATAGTGTCTTCTATCTTTGAATTTGAGATGTTGTTTGAGTGGTGCTAATAAATGCCGATCTTAAAAATGGTGTCTGAATGAAGTGGCGGCAGAGCAGTTCAAGCCAATTTATTACAAACTTCTTGACATGCACATATTGTAAAGTCATGAATTTCTTGTTTTCTTGAATAGTGTCTGTTATCTTTGAATTTGAGATGTTGTTTGAGTGGTGCTGCTAAAGCCGATCTTAAAATGTGTGTCTTGAATGAGTGCGGAGACAGGTTCAAGCCAATTCATTTCAAAACTTCTTGACATTCTGACATATTTTTTGACCTTTGACCCTGATTTCGACCTATATTTCAGATTGGCTGCAAACGTTACTTACAGGTAGTCAAATAGATACACGGTTGGGCCATAAAAATCACATTAATATCTTAAAGTCATACGTAATCTCTTGTTTTCTTGAATAGTGTCTTCTATCTTTGAATTTGAGATGGTTGTTTGAGTGGTGCTATATAAAATGGCCGATCTTTAAAATGGTGTCTTGAATGAGTGCGGAGACAGGTTCAAGCCATTTATTACAAAACTTCTTGACATGCACATATTGTAAAGTCATGAATTCTTGTTTTTCTTGAATAGTGTCTGTTATCTTTGAATTTGAGATGTTGTTTGAGTGGTGCTGTAAAAAGCCGATCTTAAAATGGTGTCTTGAATGAGTGCGGAGACAGGTTCAAGCCAATTCATTTCAAAACTTCTTGACATTCTTGACATATTATTTCTTGACCCTGTTTGACCCATGATTTTCGACCTATATTTCAGATTGGCTGCAAACGTTACTCTACAGGTAGTCAAAATATGATACAGCCGTTGGCGCACAAAATATCACATATTTTAAAGTCATCGATATCTCTTGTTTCTTGAATAGTGTCTTCTATCTTTGAATTGAGATGTTGTTTGAGTGGTGCTATATGATGCGATCTTAAAATGGTGTCTTTGAATGAGTGCGCGAGACAGGTTCAAAGCCAATTCATTTCAAACTTCTTGACATTCTTGACATATTATTTTGACCTTTGACCCTGATTTTCGACCTATATTTCAGATTGGCTGCAAAACGTTACTTACAGGTAGTCCAAAATAGATACAGGTTGTGGCACCAAAAAATTCACATATTTAAAGTCATACGTATCATCTGTCTTCAATGAATATGTGTCTTCATATTGCTTCTGAATTTGAGATGTTGTTTGAGTGGTGCTATAATGGCCGATCTTAAAATGGTGTCCTTGAAATGAGGCGTCGAGACAGGTTCAAGCCAATTTATTACAAAACTTCTCTGAACATATATTTTGACCTTCTGAGACCTGCAATTTCGACATATATTCAGATTGGCTGCAAAACGTGACAGATAGTCAAAATAAATACAGGTTGGGCATAAAAAATGCACATATTTTAAATCATGAATTCTTGTTTTCTTGAATAGTGTCTGCTATCTTTGAATTTGAGATGTTGTTTTGGGGAGTGGCTGCTGTAAAAGCCGATCTTAAAATGATGCTTGAATGAGTGCGGAGACAGGTTCAGCAAATCATTACAAAACTTCTTTACATTCTTGACATATTATTTTGACCTTTGACCCTGATTCTCGACTATATTTCGGCTCGCTGCAAAAACGTTACAGGTAGTCAAAATAGATACAGGTTTGTGGCACAAAAAAATTCACATATTTTAAAGTCATAGTATCTCTTGTTTCTTGAATAGTGTCTTCTATCTTTGAATTTGAGATGTTGTTTGAGTGGTGCTATATAGTGCCGATCTTTAAAATGGTGTCTTGAATGAGTGCGGAGACAGGTTTCAAGCCAATTTATTACAAAACTTCTTGACATAATTTGACCTTTGACCCTGATTTTCGACAATATATTTCAGATTGGCTTGCAAAACGTGACAGATAGTCAAAATAAATACAGGTTGGGCCATAAAAAAATGCACATATTTTAAGTCATGATATTCTTGTTTTCTTGAATAGCGTCTGCTATCTTTGAATTTGAGATGTTGTTTGATGGTGCTGTTAAAAAGCCGATCTTAAAATGATGTCTTGAATGAGTCCGGAGACAGGTTCAAGCCAAATCATTACAAAACTTCTTTAGCATTCTTGACATAATTATTTTGACGCTTTGACCTGCCGATTCTACATGACCTATATATCAGCTCGGCTGCAAAATCGTTACAGGTAGTCAAAATAGATACAGCGTTGGGCCACAAAAAAATTCACATATTAAAAAAAAAAAACAAACAAATAAAACAACACAAAAACGAGTGAATAGGGGTATCTGTCTGAATCCTGAACAAGATAAAACACCAAAGTCATGTATGTATTTAGTTCTACTATCCGCAGTTGGGGGAAGGGGTGTCAAACTCATTAGGGAGTGAAATATTTCCTCCCCTCCTCACAGGTTAATGTATTATGTAGGCAATCTCGTAGCTGCCATTACATTATTATATTGCATCAATCCCACACGAGTATTTACTTCAAAACAAAGGGTAATACAAAAACATCAGAAGGATGTCCATCTGGATAATGATTAATAAGCTAACTCATCTATATCAGCCAAACATATGATCTTTAAATTTTGCACTATATCCATATTATTTCATTTATTGCCCACTATAGAATGGTTTTGATAGGTCTATATGCCCATTCTCCCAAACCTATATCAAGAATCAAAAATGGGGAACTATAAATAGATCTCATCTAATGGTCATAGCACGTGTATATAGTCATTAAACTGCATATAGAGTCGTTCTTATGCGGGGCCAGCTTGAAAATGCCGCCGCGGTTTGTTATATTCTGCCACCACAGATAGAACATTCTTCGTATCTCAAGTAACTTCAGCATTTGGATCTCCACCAACCCCTAACCTATTCTCGAGATTTTTGAAATATTTTAGTATGCTTAAAGTAAGCTGAAATAGAATCCAAGATGGCCGCCGGTGGACCCCATTATGGATTATTCCCAAGTGTGCTATATCACTAAATATGCTCATGCTAGCACAGCAGCCCTTACGCATGCATGTATGGATTGTTAAAAGAGCAGTCTGCACAGCCACAACATCATGTAAAATAACTAAATACACAATCTCCCATGCACACTTAGGCCAAAAGTCAATGGGCTGACTGCCGGACTAAAAGATTCACCAGGCTCGCTATAAACTATACGGCGAAGATTCACATCGGCCGATATATAATACGGCAAAGATTCATTTTGGCGCGATTTTTTCTAGGTGAAGATTCGGCGTCGAAGCGGCGACGAGTGCTTGGCGAGCCTTAGTAGACAGGGCTAGGGTCGGACGGCTGCAAAAGAGGTTTATACTACTATACTAGAGCAATCACGTACGCATTGACGCGCGCGTAAAGCGGCTGGGGACGGACCATATCCGGCCGTTCAGTTAAGTCGCGTCGACGTCGGAATCCAGCGCGAAATATCAGCGTGAGGGAAAATGGCGCGGTCCTCGACTTGACTTCTGGCTTGACTTGACGAGGACTTTAACACTGCTGGTAAGCTAGACTTATATTATTCAAAAAAAAAAAAAAAAAAGTGGCGGCTGGACCCGGCGCGGTCTAACTGGCTGACCAAGACGTGTAGCCTAGGCCCTAGGGCTAGGTCTAACGTTAGATCTAATACTGATCTGTCGAATCATGCCTTCATGCCTGGCTTTCGTCTACGGAAGCATTACGCCGGAAGCCAAAGGGGTTATCCTTTGTTCTGATATTTATGAGGCATCTGATATTACAGAGGGTTGCCGCTGCCTGTCAATACCGCAATGGAGAACAATATTTGGAGAGATGTATTGGATATTTTTATTCAGGGATCTTGACGTGGAGTTTATGAAATTTGTTTTCGAACGTAAGAAGTTCATCAGCACTGTAGTGTCAGAACAAGAAATGAACTGGTAGATCTAACAGTTAGGCCTAGTGGTAGGAAACATGTCCAGACAGACCTGCAAAATATTTTCTGAACTTGAGTTGAATGAATTATTGAGACTTGAGGTGACGATCGACAAATGGTGCTCGCATAACAATCACAGACAGACACAGCAGCAGTAGCCTAGCCTAGGCCCTAACGTTAGGCCCCTAGCCTAGGCCAGTAACTTGAGTAAGTTGCCCCCCACCCCCCCCCTCCCCAAAAAAAAAAATAAAATGAAAAAATAAATCTTTGTCAATCCTTTGTAATGGGATTAGATTTATCCTTTACAAAAGTTTAATTCAATAAAACTTATGATGTGGAGCCCAAACTTCGTCCATTTCTAATATAATATCTGGCCATTCTGGGCCCTCTGAACTGTGGAACACGGGTGGTGGTAGGCTACCACCACTCGTTCTGAGATTTGGCAGACAGAGCACCACCCGTTATTAAATATCTGAAAATTGCACCACGGGTAGATCTAAAAGGTTTTTTTCTTGAATCAGGAATACCCAGAAAAATGTGTTTTCTCTTCAGAATTGGGCCTGAAATGGGTAGAATAGACTAGTCTATATTAAAATGATCATGACTAAATGTGACCTTATTTTGTCAGTTTGTACTAAATCCTGTTTTTCTTTAAGAAAATGACAAATTATGATTATTTTTTTTCTGGTGCACAACGCATTATTTATTAAGCACCACTGGTATTTGAATTTGATGAAAAATATTGTCGATTTTGGACATTTCAGAGGGCACTGTCTAATATGTTTTCAAGATCATTGCAGAATTATCTGGGGAGTAGCGAATGAGAATTTATTGTAGATTCTAACTAACTTATACTTTCAATTTTGTAATAAGATACAAAAGTGATATTTGAGCCCTAAATCTGAAAGCTTACCGCGGGCTCCGACCCGGTCTTGTCATTCCCAAACTTCGTCCATCAATTTGTCGCCCTCTGCCTCTGGCGACATTCTCTGAATAGGCCTAGAATCTAATTTGATATTTTTTCCAAATGCTGATTTTGAAGTGAAAATGTCATGAAAATCGATCCAAAGTTTGAAACAGAAGATTTATCATCATTAAATTACAAATTTTGATGAAAATTCGAGGTCATTAATTTCTTCCTTGATTGAAAATGAAAGCTTGAATAACATGCATTTTGCGTGCATTTGTTTGTGATATAACCGCTGAGTTTGGCCAGGGAGAACTTCCCAACTCCCTGGTTTGGCTTTGCGGCCGCCGAAGTTGTCGTCAATAAATTTTGCTTCCCTTTCACTCTGAACATTTTCCTGTTCGCTATCCGCTACCATACGAAAACAAAAAAACTCCCACTCCCAGGCGATCGAGCTCCAGAGCTCAAACGTTCGTAAGATTTCTAAAATTTACTTTTATTTGGAAAAGTATTCCATCTAGATTTGTTTAAAATTTGCAAAAATTTATATTTCATTGTCCTAAAACTACACTTAATTATGTCATGATTTCTCCAGTATTAATGTTGTTTTTTTGTTTGTTGGACGAATGTTCCTCAATCACAGAACAATATTTTCTTCGGTCCCAGTAACATTGCAGTGCGTTAGTTAGATTTCGTAGCACATTATCTCAATGCAACAAAGTTTGGGCTTGCACGAAGTATGGACACAGCACCAAATAAATGATTAAAAATCATATTTTTTATGGCCTTGAGCTTCCTAACTTTAGACTGATGAATCTGTCCCTATCTGTACGGCTACGCTCGGGGGAGGGGGGGGGGGTGGGGGCGGGGGCGGGTTTGAATGCCAGTTTCATCGGTCTATGGCCATGGGCTTCCCTCTTCAGCTAACAATTGGACGTTTTCTGAACGTTTTAAGAACGTTCCAAGTTCGTTCTATGGACGTTTTTGTAAAACGTTTAGAAAACGTCCTTTTGTGGAAGGTTTTGGACATTAATAAAACGTTCCAAAATGGACGTTTAGAAAACGTTTTCTAAACGTTTAAAAACCAAAAGAACCTTTCGAAAAATTTTAAGGACCTGTAGAAAACCTTTGGAACCTTATAAAAGTCCAAAAACTTCACAACTTTCTTTGGACGTTCTACGGACGCCCAGAAAACCTTTAAAAACCTTTGGAACGTTCCATGGATGTTCTGCGGACGTCCAGAAAACCTTTAAAAACGTTCCGAAAACGTTCTGCGGACGTCCAGAAAAACCTTTGGAACGTTCAGAAAATGTTTTAAAGAATGTCTATAGGAACGTTTGGAGAACCTATTAAAAACTTATGTAAACAATGTAATAGATATAAAAATGTTATGATTTGCACCTCAAGCTCTTGGCCAATTGTGGAATAGTACTAAAGAGTGAAGAGTCTCCAATCAAAATCATGCTTAAGGGCAGACTTGAGTGGGATTCCATTTGGATTTAACAACTATATAATGCTCCAGTATTAGTTTATTGAAGGTATCGTTTGTAATGGTTAGTTATTACTTTATTTGTTATGTTAGTACATTCCAATACTGAATTAGTGTTTTTTAATCTTTATGTGTGTTTCAGAACAATATTACAAAAAAACGAAACACAAAAGCAGGAATTTATTACTGCTAAATAGAAAAAAATCATTAAAAACGTTTATTTCCATATGTCTAACGTATTATATGCAATTACCACTCATTTGCATAAAGTCCTATTTGGACGTTTTAAGAACGTTCATAAAACGTTCAATAAAATATGTCTCGTTATAAGGTTCCAAATAAAACGTTTTGTGAATGTTTTGATTAAAACGTTCCATTTTGTAACGTCCAAAGAACGTTTAAAAACGTTCTTTTTGAAACCATTACTTTTTCACAAATTGAAAGTCCAACTTGGACGTTATATGAACATTTTCTAAACGTTCATTTCAGACGAGGACCTACGGGACCTGAATAAAACGTTTTTAAAACGTTCTGAAAACGTTTTGTGTTTGCTGGGCTGTTCTTTGTTTCTTGAAATATATGATTCTTAATTTCTCATAATTTTGTCTTTTCCTTTTATAGATGCAAGTTAGTCTGAATGCGTGCTAAAATGTCGAATGTAAGTAGACTCTAAATATATTTAGTAAAACCCACATGTATGTTCTCACTTGTACCACACTACGTCCTCCTTATGGTCAAACAGGTGAACTGTTTAATTCTTATGCTGTGTTGCACACATGGTCAAACAATTAAACTGTTTGTGCTGTATCACACACACGTACTCACTTTTACTATCTGTTTCTGTACCACACATGTCCTCACTTATATGGTCAAACAGATGAACTGTTTAATTATTACGCTGTTTGCACACATGGTTTATTGAAGGTATCGTTTGTAATGGTTAGTTATTACTTTATTTGTTATGTTAGTACATTCCAATACTGAATTAGTGTTTTTTAATCTTTATGTGTGTTTCAGAACAATATTACAAAAAAACGAAACACAAAAGCAGGAATTTATTACTGCTAAATAGAAAAAAAATCATTAAAAACGTTTATTTCCATATGTCTAACGTATTATATGCAAATTACCACTCATTTGCATAAAGTCCTATTTGGACGTTTTAAGAACGTTCATAAAACGTTCAATAAAATATGTCTCGTTATAAGGTTCCAAATAAAACGTTTTGTGAACGTTTTGATTAAAACGTTCCATTTTGTAACGTCCAAAGAACGTTTAAAAACGTTCTTTTTGAAACCATTACTTTTTCACAAATTGAAAGTCCAACTTGGACGTTATATGAACGTTTTCTAAACGTTCATTTCAGACGAGGACCTACGGGACCTGAATAAAACGTTTTTAAAACGTTCTGAAAACGTTTTGTGTTTGCTGGGCTGTTCTTTGTTTCTTGAAATATATGATTCTTAATTTCTCATAATTTTGTCTTTTCCTTTTATAGATGCAAGTTAGTCTGAATGCATGCTAAAATGTCGAATGTAAGTAGACTCTAAATATATTTAGTAAAACCCACATGTATGTTCTCACTTGTACCACACACGTCCTCCCTATGGTCAAACAGGTGAACTGTTTAATTCTTATGCTGTGTTGCACACATGGTCAAACAATTAAACTGTTTGTGCTGTATCACACACACGTACTCACTTTTACTATCTGTTTCTGTACCACACATGTCCTCACTTATATGGTCAAACAGATGAACTGTTTAATTATTACGCTGTGTTGCACACATGGTCAAGCTGTAGTGTTAAACTGTTTGTGCTGTATCATTCACACGTCCTCACTTTTACCATCCGTTTCTGTACAACCCACATCATTGTCAAACAGGTGAACTGTTTAATTGCTTTGCTATTTTGCATACATGTACATGTATGTATACATGTCCTCACTTGGCTATCAGGTGAACTGTTTGATTGTTATTAAAACATACATGTATAGCCAATTCCAGCTTTACAGCAGGCCTAAAAAAAAATCTTTCTGGGAGTGATGGCAAGTGTTGAAAATTTTCTGCGAAAGCGCACATCACGAGCACAAAGCAGGAAGTCCTAATGACTGGGGTCCAGGGCCCTGGAAAATTTCATTTCTGCATCTGAATTTGTATACTATTACACAATATGCACCGAATTTGGCGCTCATTGTATACAACCACCAAGCTCAGTGCATATTGTTTAACCCTATATAAATTTGGACGCAGAGGGAGCTGCATTGCGAATTTGCCCCAATTCTATTGATAGGACCCCGATATAAAGATAATTCACTATATGAATTATTAAAAAAAGAGATTCAGCATCTCATGATCAAAGAATAGAGTTTCTAAAAAATAATAAAAATTTGAAAGGTTTTCAGATTATTAAACCCAGACTATCTTTTACCTTTAATCCTTGTCTGATTTATGCTTCATGTAGTGTTCATGGCATTTTTTTGACAAATTTAACATATTAAATATTGGAAGTGGAAAAGTTTTAAAAATGTTCCACCTCATGGCACATCTCCATTTGCCAATTTAAAATAAGAATGCTAGCTATACTGTCTGATTGACCAATTCCAGAGAAGGCGGAAAACACCAGAGAACATGGCAGTAGACTGTTGCCGAAGTGGGACAGATAGAGACCTTGGCTTTGAGAAGCGCTACATCAATGATGATATTGGTAAGTCTGAGGCGAATTTTGGATAGCCTTTAGGGGTGATGTGAACTCCTAATTTGTGAATGACCTTGTAAAATTAGTTACACTCTCCATATTTCAATTTTTTACAAGCTAGAGGGTGAATTTGCACCCCAAATCCTTAACACCTTAATTGCTACCAATATTGAGTGTATAGTAAATGCCAGAGAATGGAGCAAGTGAAGGTGGTGAAAGAGTGCGCATGGGCAATTGTTTAAATATGATGAATAGTAAATTGGTTTTAGTCAAGCAGGATTGTCTCATGTGTAAACTCAATCAATGTGGTCTTTATGTTGGTGCACATGATCACATCAAGTCTTGCGGCTTGTTGGTTTTGCTGTTGTAAAAGTTGCTTGAGCACAAATAAAATGTCCTTACATGTTCAAGGAGTTTGATAATTGTCCTGGGAAAAGTTCTTCAAGAATTAATGCTGCCTTGAAAGGTGTATGGGTTGTCCAAAAATAATGTCATTAGTGGAACTTAGTTGGGCTGCGGTGGTCAGCCTCTGTTAAAGCTACAAGTTATTGTGGTTGGTCGATTTTAACAATTTAAAAACTGAGCTGTCTGACCTGTCTAATGTTCAGATGGATGAAAAAAGCAACCAAGAATGCAAAAATAATTAAAGTAACACATTCACTATCAAGATTTCTGTGAAAATCGTATTTATTCTCCTCACTTTAATAATTCCAGCACAGTTGTCTATGGAGGTGATATTTCAGGTTTTCACTTTTTTGAAGCACTAAATGACAACTTTGAAGCATATTGTCACAGCTTAATTTTTGCACCCCATAAAATATCCTCATAACATTTAGGACCATGCAGCTCAGATTTTTTAAAGTGAACACAATGTTAACCAATGCCTCAAATGTGCTGTGAGAGTTAGCACAGACCTCAAATTTCTAGTCTGAAAATGGACATACATGTACAATAACTTTCAGTTAGTGTAGACAAAACAGTTACAGCTCGTGTTCTAAAATAGCCTTGGGTAAGAGAAAATTTTAGACTGCAAACAATCAAGATTAGGAATTGCTTTTCATTAAATTTGATATTGAAAATCTCAGTATAGAAATAAAAGTATTTGATTAGATCCCAAAGAGATGACCAAGGACATTTTTTGTGTGTGTCCGAGTGCAAAGAAAGGGTTCTATAATGCCCAGACAACCTCTTGATGTGGCCAAGTGGATTACAAAGTCATGTGGCAGAGCTAGTGCACTCTGAATTGCCACCATTGACCTGTTCTTCCCCTATGCAGGTTACGGATTGTTTACAACTGTGTCTGTCAACAGAGGGGATTTCCTTTTGGAGTACAGGGGGGAAAGGAGTTGTGTGGATGAAACATGTAGTGATGAACAGAGTACATACGAGCCATATGCGTTTTACTATGATCATATGCATAAGACGTACAGGTATGTATTTTGGTTTGACACACTGTTTATTCCCGTGTCTCTGAAGTACAGTGCGTTTTGTTCTGAGATCGGGGGTTCGCATCAATTCAGTTGCATAATGGATCAACAGTCTCTTACAATAGGCATTTTTCATGTACTATTAACCCATTGATTTTGAGAATCAAATGTATCGTGCTGGTGTATTGTAGTGCCGTCAAAAGAGGGCCAAATACAGTAAACGCTCTGCAGATTCGTGTATAGATTTGACAGGAGTTGCACCTATTTCTTTTCAAGTTGTTAAAAAAACATTTGGTCCAGTAGAAGCCCATACTTTTATTGTTGCAAATTATCAGCCTGTCACCCCAATGTACATTCCACCATGTGATGTGAATGTCAATAATGAATATGCTTCACAAAGGACTTAGGCGGGATTTGGACATTTGGGTGTGTAAATTAAAATATTTGTGTTCAATATATGTGACTCGTCACACCGAAATCAGACACAAGTTGACTTTCTTGAATTTGATTTTATTGTTGATCCAGTTTCCCCATTTTCCACGCTTTAATTTGATATATATAACCAAACACTAGGGAGTGAGTATTAGCTGAGATAATTACATTTAAAATCCGAAAAGATGATGGCTCTTGAAAGCATTTTCTCGAGAAAAACGCTTCTAAAGTTTGACTTCGTTTCGATTTCAAGTCAATTACAATGTTTGTATTGTCTACCGTGTGTGTCTGTGCGGGCGTTCTATGCCTCGAACATTTCCGTCGTGTGCGGGGGAAAAAAATTATGACCAAAAAAAAAAGGCTCTCACAAAAACTGTTTTTTAAACACTTTCCCGTTATCATTTTCATTCAAAATTTTAACAGAGTATACATGAATAATGGCGGAATCAAAAAATTAAAAAATATTTTTTTCATCAAATTCTGACGGTTTTTACTCTCCGCCGATTTTCTCGGCTTTTTCATCCGCGACTTGTGTCTGATTTCGGTATGACGGGTCACATATAGGCAAGAAAATTGCTGTGTATTTATACATTTAGATGTGTAAAACACAGCCTCCACGACTTGCTGAATAAGCTCTTGGTTTCACATCACATGGAAGCATTGAATAATTATACATCAATAATAATGCGAGTGCTTGGCCCCATAATTAAGTTGTTGGAATGGAAGCTAATCTATATTTTGGTGAATCATTTTTATTCTAAATTCATGTGAATAGTTTTCATGCTTTAAATATGTGTGTTCACAAGTATTTATTACATTTGCATGATGGGATGGCATCATGCTTCGGCAGGAACCAAAGAGATTTTGTATGGGGTCTTTGGTTCCCCAGCAAAATATTGTGCCAAGTTAGAAGGGAAGGGAGTGTTTTCACTGGTTCTGCACTAAATTGAGTAGAATGGCAATATGGATTAATTTTTTTTTACAAACACTGTAACCCAAGTGTATTTCTCAGATCAGTTATTCTGTTTGACAATACGTACTGTAGCGACTATTGATTCTTGTAATGTAACTTAATTTGGGGGCATGCGCTCTACAAGCTCTGCTTTTTTGCATGCTCCCCCATTTATTTCACTATGAATTTCAGTCGTACAGATATATTCCTAATTTAAGAATAATTGTTATAATGTATCTTTCATATGTTTTACTCTTTAATTGTGTTCAATTTTTATTCAAACTTTGTGTTATTGAAATGGAAATAAAATCTATCAATCAATCAATCGTTTAATTTACAGGATTGATGCCTCGGACATGGATTGCGGGATGGCCCGTTGGATCAATGATGAATGGAAAAATCCAAATACCAAAATGAAGAAAGTACTTGTTGACAATAATGTCCACCTTTGCCTATTTGCACTTATGGATATTGCAGCGGGAAAAGAAATTAGATACGACTATGGTGTCAAAGATCTACCATGGAGAAAACAGGTACGTTTTCGGGAGCGGGGCCTGTATTCCCGTTCAGGTCAATCCTGTCTAGAGAAAAGAAAATTGGGCCCAAGTTTTACAGGGTCGTTTTTTGTTTGTTATTTGAGATCAAGCTATAAAAATCACATCATGAAGTAACATTTGCTATCCAATCCAGTTTTGGAATTACATTTGTGAAACTTACTCCCTTTATTGACAGCTAGGTGCAGTATACATATCTACCAAGGGGATGGTAGAGTGGGGTTGGGGAGGATGATCTTCAAGTGGAACAATAGTGTAATTCATATCTGATCCTACAAATTCCTATCCATAGGTGATGTCCATAAGGCCTGGAAGCACGGAGGCCAGTACAAGCGCCGAAGCCCAGCCCATCAACACTAAGGAAACCACCACCAAAGATCTGCAGGAGGCACAGGCCAGGGTAACCGGGCAACAGGAGGTTACCAAGCAACAGGAGTCAACTGCCAGAGAGGGTAGGATACCTACATGTATGGTCGCTGATGCACTCTCGCAGTCAGACGGAGACGAGAGTCGTGAAAGGGAGCCGCGAGAGGGTGCTAATCCTACTGTTAGCAGTTATGAACATGAAGAGCAGGTAAGCTGAAGGTGTAACCATATAGTGTGTCCCAGAAAAGTGGGGAAAAGGAAATGTTTGTAACACAGGAACAGGACCAGAGATGAAATGTTTTATTTGTCCTGCATACAGTTTCTTAAATATTCAAATTCGTGCATATTCCTTGAGCTACATGTAATGCCTTGTGACGAGCCTTTTCATTCACCTGATTCTTTCAATTCATTTTGTGGGTAGTTGTCCTAGTGGGGAATTGTCCTAGTGGCTAGATGATCTTTGGTGGTGGTTTCCTTGGGAGTCACCCTGCTGGGAGTCGCCCTAGTGCAGAATTGTCTTGGTGAGGAATAGTCTGGATGAGAGTCATCCAGTTCCCAGGGAATTGTCCACTGTGGATTATCGTGCCCCCCCCCCCCCCAAGAATAATAGTAAAAGCAATTCACATGCTAACAATTAAGGCCTTTTACTATTTAAATTATATCTTGGTTTAATTGTTTGGTTTGTGTAAAGTTAAGTTATATATATGTACACATCCTTGCCAAGGTCTACATACTGGCCATCATATGCTAGATACATTTGAAATGAACAACAGCATGTACCTGCTGAAATAGCAGGTCAAATTACTCTGTTAAACTTAAAATTAAAAATGTGGGAGGTCTATGAAATTCATTAAACATTCATAGGTGTACAGTGACCAGTTTGATAGGGGGGATGAGGTCTGTTGCCCAAATATTTTCTCTCATGCTTGCCGGAAAAATCAAGCGGTTCTGCTTGAATATTAGTCTTTTTTCCAACAAATTGCCAGTTTAAAAGTTCGTGAGGGGGGGGGGGGGGGGGCAGCACCCCACCCACCTAACCCCCCTCGTATGCCTATGATTATATTTTAAGTTTTTAATCTTCTTATGTTACTAGTCATTACATGTATTTTGCTACCGGTACATGTACGTATGTATTTTATGTACTGAACAGTAATATTCAGAAGAAAATTTGTACACAGAATATTGCTGCATATTTATTGCATAACGCATGCTGGAAAAATTGTTCCATGCGTTAACATACATGGAAGCGTCGTGGTGTAGCGGTTCATCACTTCACTTTCAATCAAGAGGTTGAGGGTTCGAATCCCAACTTGGTACTAACGTCCTTTGGCAAGACATTAATCCACATTTGCCACTCTCCACCCAGGTGTAAATGGGTACCTGATATGCTAGAGCGCTTAACATGGCCGCCTTGCTATGACCAGGGTAATGATATTGGTGATAATATTGAAGCGCCAGGAGCATCACGACGTGATGGACATGTGCGCTATACAAGAAGCCACTATTATTATTATTATTATTATTATTTGTAAACTTAACCTTGCAAGTAAACTGGAAGTTGGATTTATGTGAAAATTTGTATTTGACATGTTGATTATAGGTTTTATAAATTTCAAATTCAGAAAGTTTTGTGAGCAAATTCAAAGTTTAAAAAAAAAGTATTTTTATGGTCCCATACGTTACCAACGAATAAATTACCATAAAATAATTCCTCATGAATTTTCCATTCAGAAAATGTATACCTTTGATATGGTATGGCTAAGATTTTTATGCCTCCGTCCACCAAAGGTGGGTGCCGTCTGTGCGTCCTTGCGTCCGTCCCACTTCTCGTTACCTCGATATCTCAAGAACTCTTTGAGATAAGAACTTCAAACTTGGTACTAGTATGTATCCCCATAGGAAGATGAACTGATTAGATTTTGGGGTAAGTAGGTCAAAGCTCAGAGGTCAATTTACATGAAATTAGCATGAAATTAAAGGTTTTTAGCACCGTTACCGCAAAATCTCAAGAACTCTTTGAGATAAGAAATATAAACTTGGTACTAGTATGTATCCCCATAGGAAGATGAACTGATTAGATTTTGGGGTAAGTAGGTCAAAGGTCAGAGGTCAATTTACATGAAATTAGCATGAAATTAAAGGTTTTTAGCACTGTTACCGCAATATCTCAAGAACTCTTTGAGATAAGAACTTCAAACTTGGTACCAGTATTTATGATTAACTGATTAGATTGTGGGGTAAGTAGGTCAAAGGTCAGAGGTCACAGAGGTCAATTTACATGAAATTAGTATGAAATAACAGGTTTTTAGCACCATTACCGCAATATCTCAAGAACTATTTGAGATAAGAACTTCAAACTTGGTACTAGTATGTATCCCTATAGGAAGGTGAAGTGATTAGATTTTGGAATAAGTAGGTCAAAGGTCAGAGATCACAGAGGTCAATTTACATGAAATTACATGTACCATAAAATTTCAGGTGTTTAGCACCGTTACCGCGATATCTCAAGAACTGTTTGAGATAAGAACTTCAAACTTGGTACTAGTATGTATCAGCATAGGAAGATGAACTGATTAGATTTTCGGGTAAGTAGGTTAGAGGTCACAGAAGTCAATTAACATGAAATTACAGGTTTTTAGCCTCAACGCAATATCTCAAGAATTGTTTGAGGTAGGAACTTAGAAATTGGTACTACATGTATTTGGCCATGCGTTTTGAATTGGGCCGGTAAATAGGTGGAGCTGTGACATCTGCGCGACATTTTTGGGTACATTCCTTTCATTTTCTCAGCTGATATACAAGCTATGATGTTGTATTTTGTGTCAAAATAAAGCTTATGATAACATCAATACAGTCATACCAAACAGTTTTTAAAAATAATTTTATTTTTTTGTTAATTAGTGGTTAATTAGCAAAATGTCAGGGGTGGAGGACGATCAGGAGAAGGACGATCAGGAGGAGCAAATTCTACTGGAAGCACATTGATGGATTGCAGTCACCATAGATCATACTATTGTGGATTTTTATTAATAATTCATCATCATAATAGCACCACAAACATTACCAACTACAGACCAATATCAATATTGCCTAGTTTTTCCAAAATACTTGAGAGACTAATTGTATAAAACTTATTTAGCTAATCATGATAGCATATACTATAATTCCATACCATTTTGGTTAATTCCAGAAAGTTCTCATCTAACCAACATGAAATCTTTGCCTTTAATAACCATATTTTTATGAATACGTTGTGTCCAACTGCCTTGGCGCATGGCGTTTAAAAATAGTATTGGAAAAGTTATTCATGCGATTTGAGTAAGGCTTTGATACGCTTGACCACCAATTCTTACTTTTGTAAACTAGACCACTATGGATCAGAGGGATTGCTTTAGATTGGTTCTCTAGCTACTCTCCAATAGAAGGCAGTATATCATATAACTTGTAAACTCTGAGTTTCATCTTAAAATGTGGAGTTCTCAAGGTTCGATATTAGGCCCTATTATTCTTGATATATATAAATGATATTTTGCAATGTATCAACCACTCTAATATTAAATCTATTCGCAGATGACACAAGTGTTCTATCCCACAAAGAATAAATAACTCTTGAGAATACAATTAACAATGAATTGCCTAAACTGACTCATTGGTTTAGGAGCAATATAATTCCCTCATTGTGCAAAAAAAATATATTACTTACAAAAGGAAGGAAGTCTCGTGAACAGCGAAATCCTCAAGTAAAATTAGATGACTGTTATTGAGAAAAAAGACTGCACCAAATTATTTTAGGTGGTTACATCAATGAAAACTAAACTGGAGTGATCATCTGAAACACATAAGACCAATACCCGAAATATGGAATAATATAAAGTGAAATATGTAGTTCCTGATAAAGTGATTTAATGTTGTATAATACTTTAATCTTACCATACATATCTTACTGTAATTCTTCTGGCAACATCTAATGTGTGACAAAATAAATTCTACTCTACAAAAGAAAGCATAGCAATTTGTGCGGCAGTGATCTTGACCATAAAACACAACCACTCTCATCAAGTGAAGAGCCTTACAATTAATGACATACATTTTCTGCAACCGCACTCTTATATAGGTTACAAATAAGAAAAGTTACCACTATCTTTTTTTGTCTATGTTAGGCGAAACAAGATGTTCACTCTTATCAACTAGACAATCAGCTAAATACATTTATTCATCCCCCCACCGCATAGGCCATTAAATCAGTTCGACATCATGGCCCGGATGTTTGGAATGCTTACCAAATGGCATTAGAAAATTTGCATACCGTACACTCTCTTAAAAATGCGATTAAGCGCATGCTATCTCCAGTAAGTGATTATTACAATCTTGCTTTTCTTTACTATAAGATCTTATGTTTCTTGTATATCTTGTATATAATGAAAATTTGAATTCAAATCCAATAATTCATACATACATTTACAAATCATTTATTATGTTATTTTCGGCATTGTTTGATAGGGCTGCCTCCCTCTTCCTTTCTTTCTTCATCCATCTTTCAACACTACTCGTATATACTTTTCAGTAGTATTTATTTCCCCGATTGCTGCGCATTGAACTATCCATCTTATCGTGAGTTTGTAATACGCTTCAACTGAAAAAGATAAGAGACACAAGTAGCTAGTAGATAAAATGAAAAATGTGTTGTATATAAGTTAGAAAATAGTATATATAAAACACAATATGATACTATACGATCGTAAATAGATTAATTAGAGTACATATGGCAACAATCTCAGACCTAAAATATATTTGCTAATTTCAACCTCTGTAGTATACTTTCCAAGAGTTATTCCAGAGCAAATCTGATCAAAATTAGATATCATAGATATTGACTGTATAACTGTTTAATATATCTGATCCAAAGCGTCTGCTCTCGAAAGGACTTATATTCTATGTATCAATGTGATGTATCATTCAGAAATAAATAAAATAAAATAAAATAAATATAATACTTAGTTTAGATTAACTTCAACTAAAATTTAGTGTAATTAAGCTTAATTATTAATTAGTTGTTACTAATTAAGCCCAAGAGCAACATGCCTGGCTGCATGATTGCGCGAGCAAACAGTGTCTTTTTCTTAACGATGTGTAATAACTACTTCAGTTAAGGTTACTTTCGAGACTTAAGAGATTGTTTAAATATCAAATATTTAGAAAGGAAAATATTAATTTATCATAATTCTTTAGTAAAACAGTATAAACAATTAACAGATTAATTGTTTAAAACAATTGATTATTGTGATATTAGCATGCAGACAATGGGTGATAATTAGAGCAAACTTTAAGAGATAAATTACAACCTGGCAGATTTCCACCTTGGTAGTGATTTATGAATATTTGAAAATATACACTTTAGAATTGAATTTGATTGTATAATTGTTGTCAAAAAATTACTTTGCTGTTATTGTTTAGTTTTATTACAATATGCATATGTACCAGAGGATGTATTTTTATGTTTTAAATTTATCTTTTAAGAATCAATTTGTTAACAGGAAGATTTTCTTTCTATTTCCTGATTAATTTTTTAGTGTTTTAAGAAATCATTTTGGCAAATAATACAATTCTCAGATAATAATCTAGAAATATTCCATTGTTAAAATTATGAAAAATGCGGCTTGCGCAAAATTATTTTAATAACCTATGACCCTGGAATGTTATATATGTCTGAAAAGCTCTGAATGAGAGGAATTAAAAAGTGGCACTTTTAAAGGTGTGAGGTACACCAATACTACTTTTTTCCTGTTCCAAAGTTTGGTATTTGTTGCCATGGTTTTTAGGTATATTTGGTTCCATAACTTCAAATGCTCACACCCAATGTAATTTTTAAGCACTTTTCTGAAATCCTCAGTTAATTTCCTTTCAGAAAATGTATACTTTTTCATGTAATGGGTGTAGTTTTAAAGTTACAGAGATTCAAATAAAAAAGACACAATTTTCATGTTGCAAAATCATGTCACACGAAACTGGCCCAATTCAAAACGCATGGCCACTTGTGATTAACTGCATGTAGTATGTACCACCATGAGAAGATGATTTGATTCAATTTAATGTATGCACATCAACTTTGTAATACCTGTAGCGGCAGATCCATGGGGCTTATGAATTATATGAATTCAAGCCGAGGCATATAGGAGACGCAGTCGTATCTTTTCTTGTTCCAAGTTAAACTGTCTTGGAGTACGAAAGGTGCATCACTTTCAGAATCGGATGATGTAACGCTTGGGTAGTGAGTTCAAAACGCATTGCCATTCCATAGAACTAGGGTTTCAAAATTTAATTTGAAAAAGGGCCTGGTTTTTCCTCTGATATCCCATGCATTACCGCTGCAAAACAGCTTGGACTTGCCCTGAACTGGTTGTGCTGTATCACACACACATCCTCACTTTTACTATCTGTTTCTGTACCACACATGTCCTGAAACAGCTGAACTGTTTAATTATTATGCTATGTTGCAAACATGTTCAAACAGTTGAACTGTTTGTGATGTATCACACACACGTCCTCACTTTTACCATCCGTTTCTGTACCACACACATCATTGTCAAACAGGTGAACTGTTTAATTCTTATGCTGTGTTGCACACATGGTCAAACAGTTGAACTGTTTGTGCTGTATCACACACACGTCCTCACTTTGTTTCTGTACCACACACGTCCTCACTTATATGGTCAAACAGATGAACTGTTTAATTATTATGCTGTGTTGCACACATGGTCAAGCAGTTAAACTGTTTGTGCTGTATCATACACACGTCCTCACTTTTACCATCCGTTTATGTACCACACACATCATTGTCAAACAGGTGAACTGTTTAATTGCTTTGCTATTTTGCATTCATGTACATGTATGTACAGTTGAGGCCAAAAGTTTACATACACCTGGTAAGAAAACATATAAATACGATTTTACCACCGTAACAATATTTGGCATCATCTATTTTGATAAATATTGTTAGGTATGGTATCTACTTTGTTTTCAAAGAGTATGTTTTAATATTTAGATTCATATATATGGTGGATCTTACGAAGTTTAGATAAATTCAATGGGTCAAAAGTTTACATACACTAACCAAAATTGGTGATAGTGCTGTCTAAATTTTAATTATTTTTCATTTTTTCACTAGTTGAAGCTGTCAACAAGCTTTCTGTATACTACTCCTGAGATTATCTTCCATTCCTCCAGCAAGATTGCAACAAAACACTCCCATTTGCTGGTTTCCTTGGGCGAATACCATTTTTTAGGTCTGCCCATATGATTTCTACAGGGATATGGTCTAGACATGTGACAACCCCTTTTTAATCTCCCCTTTTCTCTGTTTCACCTACTCTAAAACTAATTAAAATTAATGTTTTGGTTATTGTGGTGACTGAAGACTCAATTTTATTATGATTCCAACTTTCAGGCTGGCATATTAATATGATGCTACGTGCTCCAACATCACACAACACAAACAATGTATAAACCCCATTGGCAAACCCTATTGATGGTAAAATATGATGTTGGAGCATGTAACATCATATCAATATGCCAGCCTGAAAGTTGGAACCATATTAAAATTGAGTCTTCAGTCACCACAATAACCAAAACATTAATTTTAATTAGCTTTAGAGTAGGTGAAACAGATAAAAGGGGAGATTAAAAAGGGGTTGTCACATGTGTAGACCATATCCCTGTAGAAATCATATGGGCAGACCTAAAAAATGGTATTCGCCCAAGGAAACCAGCAAATGGGAGTGTATTGTTGCAATCTTGCTGGAGGAATGGAAGATAATCTCAGGAGTAGTATACAGAAAGCTTGTTGACAGCTTCAACAAGTGAAAAAATGAAAAATAATTAAAATTTAGACAGCACTATCACCAATTTTGGTTAGTGTATGTAAACTTTTGACCCATTGAATTTATCTAAACTGAAGTAAGATCAACCATATTTATGTTTCTAAGCATCTTTTATGAAAACATACTCTCTGAAAACGAAGTAGATATTTTACCTAACCATCTTTATAAAAATAAATGATGCCCAATGTTCTTTTAGTGGTCAAAATCATAGTTATATGTTTTCTTACCAGGTGTATGTAAACTTTTGGCCTCAACTGTATGTCCTCACTTGGCTATCAGATGAACTGTTTGATTGTTATTAAAACAAACATGTATAGCTAATTCCAGCGTTACAGCAGGCCTAAAAATATGCTTTCTGGGAGCGATGGCAAGTGCTAAAAATTTTCTATTGTCTCCAATTAAGAGATAAACACTAAAAATTTGAACATTTTGTTGTTTAATTAGCTATGTTCTGCAAGAAATTTGCATAATTTTTACATGGAACTTTTGAAAATTTGTTTCTTTATATCTGCATCATCATCTGCAACTTGGTATATTGCATGAATATGGCTGAATTTCTAAAATCAGGTAGTGTTGATGATGCATCACATCAGGTCAGTCAAGTCAGGGGCAAAAATTAGTAGGCTGGTTTGGGAGCAGGGCCTGTCTATTTCGCCAGTTACAGGTACGTGCTGTCCAGGGAAAAGAAATTGGGGTGGAGTTTTACAGGGCCAGGGTGTAACAAACACCAACATCGCAGGACTCTAATTACGACTATGGTGTCACAGATCTACCATGGAGAAAACAGGTACGTTTTCAGGAGCGGGGCCTGTATTCCCGTTCGGTCATTCCTGTCCAGCGGAAAAGAAATAGGGCCCAATTTTACAGGGTCGTTTTTTGTTTGCTATTTGAGATCAAGCTATAAAAATCACATTATGGAGTAACATTTGCTGATCCAATCCAGTTTTGGAATTACATTTGTGAAACTTACTCCCTTATTGACAGCTAGGTGCAGTATACATAATCTACCAAGGGGATAGTAGAGTGGGGTTGGGGAGGATGATCTTCAAGTGGAACAATAGTGTGATTCATATCTATCCTACAAATTCCTATCCATAGGTGATGTCCATAGGGCGTGGAAGCACGGAGGCCAGTACAAGCGCCGAAGCCCCGCCCATCAACACTAAGGAAACCACCACCAAAGATCTGCAGGAGGCACAGGCAGGGTAACCGGGCAACAGGAGGTTACCAAGCAACAGGAGTCAACTGCCAGAGAGGGTAGGATACCTGCATGTATGGTCGCTGATGCACTCTCGCAGTCAGACGGAGACGAGAGTCATGAAAGGGAGCCGCGAGAGGGTGCTAATCCTACTGTTAGCAGTTATGAACATGAAGAGCAGGTAAGCTGAAGGTGTAACCATATAGTGTGTCCGCAGAAAAGTGGGGAAAAGGAAATGTTTGTAACACAGGAACAGGACCAGAGATGAAATGTTTTATTTGTCCTGCATACAAGTTTCTTAAATATTCAAATTCGTGCATATTCCTGAGCTACATGTAATGCCTTATGACGAGCCTTTTCTTTCACCTGATTCTTTCAATTCATTTTGTGGGTAGTTGTCGTAGTGGGGAATTGTCCTAGTGGCTAGATGATCTTTGGTGGTGGTTTCCTTGGGAGTCACCCTGCTGGGAGTCGCCCTAGTGCAGAATTGTCTTGGGTGAGGAATAGTCTGGATGAGAGTCATCCAGTTCCCGGGAATTGTCCACTGTGGATTATCGTGCCCCCCCCCCCCCCAAGAATAATAGTAAAAGCAATTCACATGCTTACAATTAAGGCCTTTTACTATTTAAATTATATCTTGGTTTAATTGTTTGGTTTGTGTAAAGTCAAGTTATATACAGCGTGTTTCAATAAAAACTTTACACTTTTGAAACATCTGTCAAAATTGCATTTCAAACTATTATCAAGAGATTTTCATATTTATGGATACTCCCATCTATTAAGCACCACTTACAGAATCAATTTTCATTCACGCTTCTGTGAACACCAACTGTTTATGTTCAGGGTGTCAAAAATGCCTTGCGCCAAAATGGACATGAGGCGATCTCAAACAACTCATCAGAACAATCACTCTCATTCAAAGAAGTTTCTCAGAGCCTATGATTTTGCTATTCTGTCAGAATTTCTTTGAAGTTTCATTGATCTTATTCATTTATGCGTTGATGAAAATTGATAATTCCAATACGTAACGATCTCCCTTTACATATTCCCAACATGAAACCACACCCCCCAAAGACATTAAAGCCAGCTCAGTCAAAGAGTACAAAAGACACATTTCAAATATAACCAGTAAATCATTCATTCGATCGATTATTCATTAAAAATATCATCAATCAAACAAATCAATTAACCAATCAATCAGTAAATCAAACCGTCAACAAACTGTTGAATTTCTATAATCAAGTGAAATAGGCAATACAATCAGTTGTTAGTCGTCAAGCAGATGGTGTGATATATCATTTAATGGGCATCCAAGAAACGCGTTACGTATGGGACATTTCAGAGCCTTTTACCCTCTATAAAATCTTATATGAAGTAAAGGGCACTATTTTTTCTTATCCTCATGAAGGTATCCAAAGATAATACACTGGTGGGAGATGACGACGTAGACCTTTGACCCTTGATGCAATAGCATGAAAATGTAGGGCGTTACGTATGGGACCAGAGAAATTCAAGTTTTTGAGAAAATTTTCAAGTCCAAAACTCTCTGAAAGTATTCCATTGATGTATTGAAGTTTGGTGTGGTGAAAGGTCCAACACTCTAGTTTATTTCTGTAAAGTTTGGTGTTATAAGGATTGTCACTTTTTGTAAGCCTTTGTTAAAAGTCGGAGAGAACATGTTACGTATGGGACAATTACGTATGGGACAATTTGTCCCCATAGAGAATGCACACAATTAATCATAATTTAAAATTAATTTTTTTTAATAGAAATATAGCAAAAGATTTCTTCTTTTAAAATGTTGTATTGAATCATATTCAACAGGATTTAAAAGAAATTTACAATTCCCACTATTAATTCTTATGTTTTTCATGTTTTTGTAATTCCTTATGTATTCTATTGTTTTTATTTTTCCATATTTCTCCTTTTTACCAACTTTTTAGTTTTTATTCTTTGCATGGACCTAGTATCATGTCAAAGCCAACTTTTAAACTCCAGAAAATGTGAATAAATCACTTTTTGGAGCACACTTAAAAAAAAAATCTTCATTCACTTTGTACACAAATTTCCATTGACATTGTGTACAAATGTCCCATACGTAACACATTTTCCCATACGTAACAATATTTTAATTAGCTATAAATTAAAAAGTAAATTGAATTTTCAAATTTTTTTTGTGGTATTATGCTGTCACACTGAGTAAATTAGAACTTCCAGAGTTGCAACAATTCAAGTGTTGTATTCTGGGAAATAACTTAAAAGAATGTCCTCAATTTGTTACGTATGGGACATTTCATCCTTGGACACGAGCTAATTTGCATATTTAATTAGATTTCACCAATTTTTTTTCCAAAAAGAAATTGGATGATAAGGGGTTCATGTCCCCACATGATTGAATCTCACCAATTTTGTTTTGATTTTCTATGATTTTTTTATAAATGCCCCCAGATACGTAATGCTCTGTTACTAATTATGCAAATTAGATCCCAAATTTGCATAAATTTGCATATCAACAAATTTTTCTTTATGAAATTCTAAGGTTTGACATTTGGGCTTTCTTATTCCACAAAAATTCCTTCATAATACAAAGATGAAATTTCGTCCTCTCAGGGGACATTACCTGGACTTGCCCTAAATGATCCTTAATGTAATTCCATAAAGGCCTATTATTAATTCTAATCGACGCATAAACAAATGAGATTACTAAATCTAAAAAAAAATTGTGACAAAAAATGCTTAGACTATCATAACATCCTCATAAATTCATGACTCAGGAATTTTCTTTGAATGGGAGCAATTATCACGATAGCTGATTTTGGCGCAAGGCATTTTTTATACGCTGGACATAAACAGTTGTGCTCATCCAAGCGTGAATGAAGAATAATTTAGTAAGGGCACTTGATAGATCAGACTATGGAGCATCCATTAACAAGACAAAATATTGATAATATTTTGAATTGCATTTTGACGGACGTTTAAAAAGTGTAAAGTTTTTATTGATACACCCTGTATAAGTACACATCCTTGTCAAGGTCTACATACTGGCCATCATGTGCTAGATACATTTGAAATGACAACAGCAGGTACCTGCTGAAATAGCAGGTCAAATTACTCTGTTAAACTTAAAATAAAAAATGTGGGAGGACTATGAAATTCATTAAACATTCATAGGTTTACAGTGACCAGTTTGATGGGGCGGGGGGGGGGGGGGGGGGTTGAGGTCTGTTGCCCAAATATTTTCTCAAGTGCTTGCCGGAAAAATCAAGTGGTTCTGCTTGAATATTAGTCTTTTTGCAAAAAAATTGCCAGTCGAAAATTTTTTGGGGGGAGCACCCCACCCACCTAACCCCCTCTCGTATGCCTATGATTATATTTTAAGTTTTAATCTTCTTATGTTACTAGTCATTACATGTATTTTGCTACAGGTACATGTACTTAGTATATTTATGTTCTGAACAGTAATATTCAGAAGAAATTTGCACACAGAATATTGCTGCATATTTCATAATACATGGTGGAAAAATTGTTTCATGTTTTACCATACATGTTTTTGTAAACTAAACATTGCAAGTAAACTGGAAGTTGGATTTACGTGAAAATTTGTATTTGGCATGTTGATTATATAAGAAGAACTACAAGTTTTGATATGCCTTTTGAATCAGACAGTTTTGTGAGCAAATTCAAAGTTAAAAGAGGAGTATTTTGTGGTCCCATGCATTACCAACGAAATAATTACCATAAAATAATTCCTCATGAATTTTCCATTCAGAAAATGTATACTTTTGATATGGTAGGGCTAAGATTTTTCAAGTTAAACTTTCTTGGAGCACGAAAGGTGCATCATTTTCAGAATTGGGTGATGTTACGCTTGGGAAACGAGTTCAAAACGCATTGCCATTCAATAGGACGAGGGTTTCATCATTTGAATTACCGCTACAAAATACCTTGGACTTGCCCTGAACTGTTTGTGTTGTATCACACACACGTCCTCAATTCTACCATCTGTTTCTGTACCACACAAGTCCTCATTTGTATGGTCAAACAGGTAACTGTTTAATTATTATGCTGTGTTGCACACATGCCTTCACTTATATGGTCAACAGTTAAACTGTTTGTGCTGTATCACTCACACATCCACACTTTTACCATCTGTTTCCTTACCACACATGTCCTCCCTATGGTCAAACAGGTGAACTGTTTATTTCTTATGCTGTGTTGCACACATGGTCAAACAGTTGAACTGTTTGTGCTGTATCACACACACGTCCTCACTTTGTTTCTGTACCACACACGTCTTCACTTATATGGTCAAACAGGTGAACTGTTTAATTATTATGCTGTGTTGCACACATGGTCAAACAGTTAAACTGTTTGTGCTGTATCACACACACGTCCTCACTTTTACTATCTGTTTCTGTACCACACATGTCCTCACTTATATGGTCAAACAGGTGAACTGTTTAATTCTTATGCTGTGTTGCCAACATGGTCAAACAGTTAAACTATTTGTGCTGTATCACACACACGTCCTCACTTTTATCATCTGTTTCTGTACCATAAACATCATTGTCAAACAGGAGAACTGTTTAATTATTATGCTATGTTGCACACATGGTCAAACAGTTAAACTGTTTGTGCTGTATCACACACGTCCTCACTTTTACTATCTGTTTCTGTACCACAAACATCATAGTCAAACAGGTGAACTGTTTAATTGCTTTGCTATTTTGCATGCATGTACATGTATGCATACATGTCCTCACTTGGCTATCAGGTGAACTGTTCGATTGTTATTCAAGGATGCAAGTTTTCCGGATTTTTCTTTGATCTGGATTTTTTTTTTTTTTTTTTTTTTTTTTTTTTTTTTTGATCGACGAACATTTCTTCTTCCTCTCTCATTCTCGCTCATTTTCCGGAGAAAACCGACTCATTCCTAGACTAGCGCGAATGGAAAATTCTTGAAGCCACGTTTTCTCGACGCCGCGACCCTGCAACCGCGACCCTGCAACCCCGCTGGGGGCTGCCGCCCCCGGACCCCCGCTGAAGTTTCTGGATTTGTTTTGGAGCTCCACTTACATCCCTGGTTATTAAAACATACATGTATAGCCAATTCTAGCGTTACAGCAGGCCTAAAAAAAAATGCTTTCTGGGAGCGATGGCAAGTGCTGAAAGTTTTCTATTGTCTTCAATTAAAGAGATAAACGCTAGAAATTTGAAAATTTTGTTGTTTAATTAGCTATGTTCTGCAAGAAATTTGCATAATTTTTACATGGAACTTTTGATAATTTATTTCTTTATATCTGCATCATCATCTGCAACTTGGTATATTGCATGAATATGGCTGAATTTCTAAAATCGGGTAGGGTTGATGATGCATCACATCAGGTCAGTCAAGTCAGGGGCAAGAATTAGTAGGCTGGTTTGGGAGCAGGGCCTGTATTGCCGTTCAGGTAGGTCCTGTCCAGGGAAAAAAAATTGGGCTGGAGTTTTACAGGGCCAGGGTGTAACAAAAACCACATCGCAGGACTCTAATTGGACTATGTTTCACAGATCTACCATGGAGAAAACGGTACGTTTTCAGGAGCGGGGCCGTATTCCCGTTCAGGGTCATCCTGTCCAGAGAAAAGAAAATTGGGCCAAGTTTACAGGGTCGTTTTTGTTTATAGGCTATAAAAAATCACATTATGAAGTAACAATTGCTATCCAATCCAGTTTTGGAATTACATTTGGTGAAACTTACTCCCTTTATTGACAGCTAGTTGCAGTATACATATCTACCAAAGGGATGTAGAGTGGGTTGGGGAGGATGATCTTCAAGTGAACAATAGTTATATTCATATACGATCTACAAATTCCTATCCATAGGTGATGTCCATAGGGGTGGAAGCAAGGAGGCCAGTACAAGCGCGAAGCCCAGCCCATCACCACTAAGGAAACCACCACCAAGATCTGCAGAGGCACAGGCCAGTAACCAGGCAACCAGGGCAGGTTACCAAGCAACAGGAGTCAAACTGCCAGGAGGGTAGGATACCTACATGTATGGTCGCTGATGCACTCTCGCAGTCAGACGAGACGAGAGTCATGAAAGGAGCCGCGGAAGAGGGGTGCTAATCCTACTATTAGCAGTTATGAACATGAAGAGCAGGTAAGCTGCTGGTGTAACCATTATGTAGTGTGTCCCAGAAAAAAATGGGGAAAAGAAATGTTCGACACAGGAATAGGACTAGAGATGAAATGTTTATTTGTCGTGCATACAATTTTTCATGATCTTATTAATTAACCTTTCACAAAAAAACAGAATTCATTTGCTGTTTAGTGTCGGAAATTTTACTTCAAATGCAAGATGTATCTATTGCGTATACAAGTTTGACGAGTTGGGCATTACAACTGCATTGCCAGAAAGACGCACTCCTTTAGATCAATTAATGACTACAGCTAGGTTTGCATTTGAGATCATATTTTCAAAAGTGTTCAGTTTTCTGATCTTGATTTTTTTCAATTCTAAAAGATGTGAGAGTAACATTGGTAGTACAAAATGTATATAATACACATCTCTAGTTATTTGCACATTTTTTCATACCCACTTTTTGCAGGACACCTGAATATTCTTTCACATTTATATTTTGGACACTTCCTGTAAAGTACAAATTTGCATAAGCGGTTTTTACACAGTAATTACACTTTTAACTAAAATTTTTCCACTGTGAACACAACATTATTTGTTTCTATCTCGAGTATTTACAGAGGCACAGAAAATAACCATAATTTCCGTGTTTCACCTAGGGCAGATAATGACCTATTGTGTGAGGTTTGCACATGAGATGATCAGTGAGTTATTAAGGCAAATATGTAATTTTTGGAAAGTCTTGGTCCCATTTGTATTTTGCATGGCTAGTGTTCTGGACTTTCAACGGGCAGAAATTCATGTCTTCCTCTGTATTTTCAACAAGTAAATATTAGATGTATTGCATTTTTTTTTCTGCTTTTGCATATGTCATTGTTGGAATTCACGTTTTTATATTGTTTAATTTTTTGCGCAAGTTTTTTAATATGCTCCTGTTTATATGTACTGTATTAGAGTACATCAGGTGGAGAAACAAGCACCGTCATGGAAAACCTAGAACAGGAGTTAACATTCATCAATAGAAGGGTATGTTTATACTGTACCATAGTCATGATATACACATGATTACAACATCTCTCTGTCAATTACGCACATGATTGGTCACATCAATTTCTTTTAAAAATCACTGTTTTGCATTTTTTTGGGAAAAGATGAATGAATGGAATAGCTATTCTTATAGTTTCCCTGTTGCTGTCAATTTAATTTAGATAGTGGCTGCTATATTTCGGGTAACACAACAAATGTTTCTTCCATTTTGGCGCGAAAAATGTATGATCAAACGATATTGTCAGTGAATGATGAGACTCACAGTAGGAGATAGTAAATAAATCAGTCATGTAGTTTCTGATTTACCAAATTATCAAAATTAATCTGTGCTCCACCAACTACAGCAAGGTTTTCATTGAATCATTATTTCAAAAGTGTTCAGTTTTCTGATCTTGAATTTTTGCAACTTTCTAAAAGATGTGAGAGAGTACATTATGTATGACAAAATGTATATAATACACATCTTTAGTTATGTTGCAACATTTATTTCATACCCATCTTGTTGCAGGACACCCTGAATATTCTTCACATTTATATTGTGGGATACCTTCCTGATCTAAGTACAAAATTTGCCAATAGCGTGTTTTACACAGTTAATTCAACTTTATAACTAAAGTTTTCACTGGAACACAACATTATTTTGTTTCTCATCTCGGGTATTTACAGAGGCACAGAAAGTAACGCATATATTTCCGAGTGTTCACTCTAGGGCAGATAATGACCTATTGTCTAGTTTGCACATGAGATGATCATGCAGGTATATTAGGCAAATATGTAATTTTTGGAAAGTCTGTTCCCATTTGTATTTGCTTGGCAGTGTCTGGAACGTTATTCAAGCGGGCAGAATTTCATGTCTTCTCTGGTATTTTTCAACAGTAATAATATTAGATGTATTGCATTTTTTTTTTCTGGCTTTTGGATATGTTCTTGTTGGATATGTCATGTGTTTTATATTTTAATTTTTTGCGCAAGTTTTTAATGTGTCTCTGTTTTAGTATCTGTATTTAGAAGTACATCCAGGTGGAGAAACAAGCACCGTCTGGAAAACATAGAGAGAGTGAACATTCATCAGATAGAAGGGTTGTTTTAGATTTGAAATGTACATAGTCATGAGAGTATTACACATGATTACAACATCTCTCTGTCAACTTACGCACATGATTGTTCACATCAATTTCTTTTAAAAATCAACGTTTTGACATTTTTTGAAAAAGATGATGAATGGATAAGCTTATTCTTATAGTTTCCCTGTTGCTGTCAAATTTAATTTGAGATAGTGGCTTGCTATATTCAGGTACACACAAATGTTCTTACCATTTTGGCGAAAATGTATGATCAACGATATTGTCAGTGAATTGATGAGACTCACAGTAGGAAGTATAGTAAATAATTTAGTCATGTAGTTCTTCTGTTTACCAAAGTTATCAATTACTTGTGCTCACACCAAACTGTTTGCTGAAAGTCATCTTCTGTGATAAGATCTAGTGAATAGAAATTGCATAGGGGTTTCTAGGGCCTACGCCACATTTTAATTAGATGCTCAAGTTACAGTCATCAACACAAAAGCACAAACAGAATATTGAACAATTAAGTTTGTGTTTATTAGCTTTTGCAAAGATATCCCGTCAATCAAATTATTCTTCCTTTTTCACGTGTAGAGGACAGGGAACCAAATTGGTTATCAGAAACTCTAAGGAAATTTGTCTTGTGATCAAGTTTATGATGTTAATAACTCCCTTGTGTCAAATACTCTTGTCTATCTGCAGGTGAAAAAATATCAGAAGACATCTAAGGATATCAACAGGTGAGACATAATGGATTATTGAAGAAAACCCCTAGCTATATAAAATATGAATGTGCAGTGCAACAAAAAAATGCTTTACCAAAGGACGCTTTTGATAGTCACAGTACGTGGCAACTAATCAGGCATATGTATCATTCTTATGCCTACCATTCACATTTTTATCTGTCTTATGGGACCCCTGTACACAGCAGCACCATTTAAGTATGTCAGACCTTTATCACATTTCTCTTCCTTTGCTGTTAAATACAGTCAATATGCATATTTTCTAGATTTTGCATTGGGTGACAAAATCAAACAAGAAGTTAATAAAGTGTTTGCTAATGTGCATATGCTACACTAATTATGTTCCAATGCATATTAATCTTATCTATTTTGCATCTTATATTCTACAGTGTGAAGAGTGATATTAGATGTTTCTCCGAAGATGATGACAGCGATGGTAAGTGCATGCATTAAATTTGCCGTAAAAAAAACCAAAAAAAAACAAACAATGAGATGCCATGCATGTTTGCCATTTGAGGAAAAGGAAAATTGTTTAAAATATCAAATTTAATATTGTGATACTGAATTTGGGCATGGAATGTCCCATCCCAAGAGCTGGTACTAGCCTCTTTTGTTTTGTTTTTGGTCAAATTTTCCACAGTTGTACCTAGTGTCACAAAAAAGTCACAAGGGACTCATACATGAAACCTTGAAAGCTAAGATATTAATTTATCACATGATATTTGCTCATCTTACGTCTAGCTGCAAGTGAATTTCAAGTTAATAGGTCTTGTGAATGAATGAAACAAAACAAAGTATCAAAAGCATCTGGGTGAATAAAAAGTCAAGCCATCCTGCAGTTGGGCATACTCAGTTGTTGAGCTGTATTACATACTTATCCTGTTAAAATGATCAAACAAGTGAATCAATCCTTATCCTGTATTACACTCAAAGAAGTAAACTGTTCAGTTATTCTATATACACACATTATTTGTATCTATAACAAAGTTCCCTTTTCAGTTATGTCCTCACTTATATAGTCAAACATATGAAGTGTTCAATTGTTATACTGTGCTGCTTACACATGTCCTCATTTGCAAATCAGTTGAACTGTTAATACTGTATCACACACATCCTCACTTGTATGGTAAAAAATATGAACTGTTCAATTGTTATGCTGTGTTGTACACATTTTTTGTATGGTCAAATAGGTGAACTAAATTGTGGCTTCATTAAAAAACAAAAATTCTCAATTTATGCTTGTAGAAGATGTATAGAAGGCTGTAAAGGCCAATCGAGATGACTCGCTACTGAGCCCCAGTAATTCACAGACAGGGGTACATAATATAAAGAGCAGGATTTGTTTTGTTAAAAGCTGGTCCAGGGTGTGAAATTGTTCAAATACACCGCAAAGGGCTAAAATGCATACCAGGTGTTCCCGAAAAAAGGTTAAATGTAGATTAATTAAAGATAAAGTTGAAGCCACAAGATAGTTTTGGTATATGAGAAAAAAATTAATGAGATAATTTTCTTTTATTAATTCTTCATTTTATTGATCTATAATAACTGTAAATGCCTTATTTTCTTTAATCACCACACGACCCTCTCTTACAAAAGCTATAGCTTTTTTTCCCCAAAACAAAGCCAATCAACAACACACAATAGAGACAAAAACATTACCACAAACTAGGCCAGGGACCCCCTGTCTCATATCGCCAGTAGTGAGTCATCATCACGAATGGCCTTTACAGCCTTCTATAGATCTACAAACATCAATTGTGAATTTGTGTCTTTTAACCCTAATCAGTCTGGGGGGG
>CALNVZ010003430.1:4371248-4404843 GCA_940671915.1 Paracentrotus lividus
GGGGGAGTTTTCAGAGGTGGCCGTTTCCATTGGCTATGTCCATGTTGAATCTGTGCACAGATCGATGTTGCCACCATTTGTGCCGTTTCTTCAGTATGCAAACTTTGTCAGAAAAACGTACCTTACGTATGCTTCACCAGAATGGCGCGCATGATGTAGAATAGTAAGCAAATTATTCTTACAGCTCCCTTGTAATATCCACTGCATTAAAAATAATATTAGCTCATGGTCAAATCCATTATTTTCCTGTTATATGTTCTCTAGGTATCTAAAAAATAAACTTTTTCAGAATTTAATAGACTCTATAAACTTTAAAGCTCACAAACAGAAATTTAATCAGATCATTATCTCCTCTACAAATATACAAATTTTGAAATTGAATTAGTCCTTAAATCGATTTTGATCACATTTGATCAGGATTAGATATATCCGCCATCAAAATCCAAATAAATGGGATAAAAAAGCACAAGAAAATAATATATTGGGAAAAAATTTGTTGTGGTATATCATAAACACACATTTGAATCTATAAGTCTATTTTATTTTTATTTGGGAAAAAAACTTCATCATTATAAAGCTCAATATATAAATATATGATTCTTACCACTGTTTGCAAACACATATGGATTTGATGAGGATATCCCTGCATCTTGTCTCACATTAGCTGATGTCACAAAGTCTAGAAGAGGCTTAATGTCCGCACTAACCAGAAGGGGTACAAATTTACCATGCTAAATAATGGAAACAAAGGAAGAATGTATTATCTAGCTGGAAAACTTTACTAAATATGTTCAATTAGCACCAACCCTAAAAATTCAAAGTTGGTACCTATAGGGGAGGACATATCGCTACAACACAACAAGCATGAATGATATAACCACAAATCTTTAACCATTCTACTAATATTTTGCACTGTTTGAATGATTGGGTTTTAGCCTTTGAATAATTAATGAATCAATAAACAATTAAGTGTGTAGTTCTTGCACAGTATTGACACCCCCCCCCCCTCCCTCGGAATGGACAATAAGATACAAATCAAATTTTCATGCTTTAAAAAGAAAACAAAATTGTGATCTCAGAAATTAGACGTTCAAATACCATAATAATGTATTCATGCAATTATCAATATCAAGATAATGAATGTGTTTCCATACTAGCTAGGTATCGCATGTCTTTGTCCTTGGTGACTCTCTCATGCTAATTTTGAGTTTCGAAGTTTATTAGAAAGCATATTGGGATACTAGAAGAAAACAGTGGAAACACCGGCCCTTGAATACTTTTTACATACAGTGTTTGACACAGCTTAATCGATGCACTTTACCTTGCCTCTAATCATTATGACATCTTGTGTCTTCAGCAGATAGTGTTCAAATTGCGTTAGCTTCCCAACAACTTCCGGGCAAACTTCGTCTTCACCGCTACGTCTGGCCTTGTAGTCAGCCAAGCTGTCAGGACAGACAAAATACATTATCAATATACAATCATACCTGGTTTGCTCAAATAAAGCTAAGTAGTAGGTGAAAGGCATCTGCTTAATCCCAATCCAATGAATATTTTGTGTCTCGAGACACCATGGGGGATGGAAGGGTGACGGGGAAGGCATATTTGGCCCCCTTCCTTTCAGATCTTGCAAAGGTCACACAATCGCCACAAAGTTTTGCATGCTGGTAGAGTATTGCATAAACAACACAAGATGGTTCTTGAACAACTAGTGTCGCCCGATCTCGCAATACACCTTTTTAAGCAGGTTAAAGGTAAAATGATCTTGGACCTTGACACGTTAACTTGAGGTACAGTGTATGTCGATACATGAAAGGTCTCATAGTGCAGCTTTGACTCAAGTTTAGTTGTAATAAGACTGAAACAAATAAGCAAAAGGAATTTGAAAATTGACCTCAAATGACCTTATCATATGATCTGTGACCTTGTCATGTGACCATGAAGTGCATCCAAATGGGAAGGTACCTTATAGTGCACCTATATTCCAAGTTAGGTAGTAAATGAGATATAATGACAAAGGTCATAAAATTTGACTAGCTTGCAGGAATTTTGTAAAGTTAGTTGCAAGCATGCCACTATTTAAACAATTCTCTGACTAGCTCGCAAAAAAAAAGGAGAGTGACAAGCTTGCAGAAAAAGGATGGTGGCTAGCTAGGGACAATTAAGCTTTCCAGAAAATTTGCAAGATAGTTGGAGAAAGAAATCCACAGGAAAATTTTTAAGAGTGGATATGGGCTCGAAAAGCTTGCAAATAACTTTGTTGCAAACTGCATGCTTGCAACTGGACCGTGGCAAAAACAAGCTATATATGCAAATTAGGTAATTTGCATACAAAACACAGGGTGTGTGCAGTTCAGTATTTTTGTACAATTCATTTGATTTAAGAGTAATTAACTCCATTACTGATAATTTAATCCAATTTAATATTTTTCCTAAATGTTAAGATCGATCAATAAACAACATGCATCGAATTTCAATAATATATTTCAATTACACGTAATTAAACAGGAATTCAAGAATAACTAACCAGGTAAAAAGTATATTTACTCAAATACAAGTGTATGGGAGATACAACTCAAAATTAATTCAAAGTATGGCAGACTAGCATGGCAAGCTTTACATGAAGAAGCTGCAGAACTAGCTTGCAAGCAAGCTTGTTTCAAAATAAATTGTGGGAAGCTGGTTTTGCTTGAACAAGCTAGTGGCAAGCTTGTTTTTCAGCAAGCTGCATGCTTGCCCAACTAGCTCCCACACCTTGTCCAACTAGCTATATCACGCTTACCAAACTAGCTTGCTCAATTACAAGCTTGTCACAATCTGTTTAACTAGCTAGTTTCGTTCCAAATATGCAAATGAGCCTGCACGCTTGCCAAACTAGTTTGTTTGCAAGCTTGTTTTACTAGCTAGTGTCAAGCTGGTTGCGTTCCAAAACAAGCTAGCACTGAGCTAGTTCTACAGCTTGCTGCAAGCTAGTTTTGAGCAAACAAGCGTGCAACTCATTTACATATTTGGAACGAAACTAGCTAGTCGCAAGTAAACAAGCTTGTTACAAGCAAGTCAAACAAGATTGCTACAAAACGTATGAAAATTTGTATAAGGGTAAACTGTAAACAGGACATTTGAAAAAAGATTACCAGTAACTCAAATTTACCTACAATTTGACTGCAATTAAATGACCATGTGAATGTGACCTTGACCTTGTCATGTGACCTGGATGCACGTCATAACTTGCAAGTTTGGTTACAAATGAAGAGTTATTCTAACAGGAGCAATTTCAAAAGGTTAACCGTAAACTTTAACAGAGAGCGGACATACAGAATTTTGATCGCTGTGTCCCTATGAACATTCGCTCAGGCAATCTACAAAAAACGGCATACCAAACTTAGATGGATATTGATACTGAATTAACCTCCCATTTCATATGAAAACGCCCATCCATATCACTCAAAGCTTACTTAAAGGAGAATTTACCCTGACATTAATTTGTTGTCAGTGAATGAAGAAAAATACAACAATCAACTGTGAAAATTTGAGCAAAGTTCAAAAGTTACTAATTTTCAAAATTTGATTTACACCTCTGATGGGCATCCCTGAGTTCGGGCAACCTACAGACACAAATGGCTGCAACATGGAGAACTTTTCCTTTCACTTATTACACAGAATTTTACATTTTTTTTCTTTTAAAATTTTTATTTAGCATTTTTTGTTTGAGTATGATATGGATATATTTGTTTTGCAGCATTTGGAGAGAATCATGTTGATTCCTCATCCACTTTCTTGAAACCAATGGTGTGAAAAGAACAATTTTGAGTTGCCGCAAAACTTTTTGATGACCTTGCCAGCATGTTTAAGCATGCTCTTAACGCTTGTGCAAAGCTTACCCATACCATATTTATTGTATACCTGTGTTTTTGCCCATTCTTCATACGCGGCATACGCTGCCTAAAATGCCAAGATGTAACAGCATAACATGCACTCTAAAACATCATTTTGAAAACTTTTTCTTACCTTAAAGCCTGTACTTCTTCCTGGCCTTCTTCTATGTATGCAATAAGGCTGGCTTCAGCGATTAGCACCACTTTCTTGTAGTTGGGAATGAGTGATCATCAGGTCTGCACGTTTTTGCTTCATCTTTGAGATTGGTGTAGGCAACTTCTCAATGTCAGCGGGCAGAGGCAGAGGCACCTTCTTCGTTGCTTCCTCTCCTGAAGCAGCACTCTCTCCAGCTTTGTTGACCATTCTATTTCCATTAACTTCAGAAAGTCCTTTGCCCTTCTTCTCCTTCCTTCATCTCCAGACTTGATGGCACTTACTAAGGTCATTGAGGCAAGCCTTTTGAGATCACTGCCTAATTTTAAGGCATGAGATGGTGTCTTCAAATTTTCTGGATCTCTCTCATCAGGACTGCATGTCAGTAGTGCTGCTTCTGCCACATCTGCAAAATGGGCGGGAACTAAGAAATCTTCCAGAAATATTCCTGTGGCTGGTCGGGCTAGTGTTCTTAAATGAAGAAGAAGCCTACTCAGAAGGCGCATGACTGCAGAAGCATAATATTTGCGCATAAGCTTGTTCCCCACATTGCGTTTCATGTAATCGTTCCCCATAAAGACAATGAGGGTATCGTCACGTGCCAAATTTCCAATTACATCACGTTTCATTATTGGAAGAACTTCTTCAGTGAGGCTTTTGCTAGGATTTCCTGATATTCTTCCTGAAATGATGTTGCTCTGCATAAGGATGTTGCCTTTGGGGAGAGTTTCTGAGTTCTTGTCACGTGCAGGGCAATTCTGTTGGTGGCGCGCAATGATCGTAATTCGTAACCACTCAAAGCAAGAAGGACAGGGTCCATAGTCTTCTTTGGCAAAGGAAGTTTCATCTTCATTCAATCGCCTAGACAACAGTAACTCCCCGCTTTTCTTATGCAAGACCTTTACATTATGCATGTTGTCCCCTTTGTTTCTAAGGATTGCCAGAAGATCCTTTCTCTTTTTTTGTTTTTCTTTGCTTTGTTTGTCATGGCTCATTATCTCTACAACTTCTTGTTCATCTTGATGCTGTTTTCCCAGAACATGCTGAGCAAAGTTTGATACCATTTTTTCACAGTAGGGGCAGCAATGCCTTGAATTATATACTCTGTCTGACTTCTTCTTATGCCCATTCCAGGAGGTAGAGGACTTCCTTACTTTTGTGACATATACTGAACTATCCCGCACATCTCTTATGACTTCATCATCAAACTTTTTCACATCCTCCGTATCAGATGTTGACGAGTCGTTTGACCCGCTGTCACTCTCAGAGATTGACTCAGAATATCTTGATGTACAATCACTGGTAGATGCTCGTGATTCGAAGCTTGTCACACTTGTCTTTCTTTTCCCTTTTCTTGACCTTTCAACTCCAATGCTCATGTCTTCAATTCCATCCAGCTCATCTGCATCACTACTGGGTACAATACTTGTAGTGTCAATGATCCTTCTGTGTAACTTTGACTTTTGTGGATAACTACGTTGAGATCTGTCCAAGTTGAGTTCTGCCTGCTCTCCATGAAGCATTTCCATCTTCCTCATTTGATGCTGCTCCTGCATTTCCTGCAGTTCCTGTTTTTGCTTCTCTAGTTTCTCCCAACTGATGCGAAGACGTTCAGCCTCTTCTGCTCTAATTTGTTTCCTGATGTCCTCCAAACTTTTTGCATCTGACTCCTGGCCAAGTTTAGAGGCAGACTTTTGTTCATGTTCGTCTTGTTGTAAACTCTGCTGTGTGATGATCATTGACATCTCCAAGCATTTCTCGTCTCTCCGTTCCAATTTAGTATTCTCCTTCTCTGTTGAATCCTTTATAAATAAACAAAATATATTTATCACACAGTATGTTCAACTGGAGCTATATTACGGTCTAAGGCTTAGTTACAAGATATCATATCAGATTAAGCATATCAGATTTCGTTGATGAAGGCAACCTTACTATTTCACCAATATTGGTAAGCATATTAGCAAATTGCATACATAACAACCCCTTTCAATATTTCAGATCGTATTTATAAGCAGACTGAGCAGTCATAGGTGTCTGAAAGGTGTTATATTGGTTTCAGGAACCGTTTAGACACTACAGAAATTATGGGTAATAGTCACAATTTAGTAGTCAATGGGTTGATAAATAAAAAAGTGCCATACAGGAAGAAGAGAACATCTTATACAGGAAATATATTATATCTATTTAGAAAGGGCTTTGAGTACTTCCTCATCTTGTAATTGTCAAGATCTACAGAGTTGACCGACATCCCTACCACGAGGGACAACATTGAATATTAGCGAAAGGTGATGTGCCTTCTTCTAATACAGAGTGCCATACAAGGAGAATGCAACATTTTGTTCGAATGTCTTTGAAAGTGCATTCACTTCTGATTTCTAACTCACCATGTAGTTGTCTCAGTCAACTGAGTAGTCTGTTATCCCCACATAACAGAGAGGCATTGTATATCAATAAGATAAAATTGATGCCTTCCTCCGACAAATGTGACACACAGGGAGAATAAAAAATTTTGTCAGATCTATATAGAAAGAGCTTCCATAAATGAGATACAAATTACCTTGTAATTGTCAAGATCAACAGAAAGGTGACCAACATTGCCACTGCAGGGAGCAGCACTGATGACTTTGGCGTCCGTCACAGTGATACATTCCATCAGTTCGCCCACGTCCTTGCTCTTCTCTGCTAGCTGCGAGCTGAGATCTAAGACTTCTTCATGGTCCGTCAGGTTCGCACACAGTGCCTCGTAGCGTTCATTGATTTTGGCAAGCTCACTGTTTATCTTGCTGTCTTCTGTAGCAAAAAAAAAAAAAAAAAAAAGAATTCTAACATTAAATTGTACTTTACAAGGATTTTGAAAAAAAAAACACAAAAAGGAGTACCTTTTATTGAAGCAAGGCAGCCATTAAGAGCTCTTCTAAGGAGAAAGTCTCAAGATACGTATTGGGTTTTAGTACGGTACTAGGAAGAATATTAGGACTAGGGTACTGATTAGGGTTAAGGTTTATTTGAGCATCAACATTAGTATTTCGTGCCGGAAGTAAGTGGCTGACAATATTAATCGGACATGCACAAGTTTACCTTCTGGTATCCCCAGCTAGCGCATCCACACGCTCCCATCACACAAACCCAAAACCCCCCACACACCACACGCTGGCATGTGAGCAAGTTGATCGGCCGAGAGGAACTGAGCTGAAGTGACCTGTAGTGCGGACTGAGACTGACCATGCAGTCGCCTTCCTTAATAAGGCGGTCAAGGATATGTCCAGTGTGTTGACGTCTATGACTTTGGTTTGAAGGCCATCACTTCTGTGTTAAGCTTCTGAAAATAAGAAAAATATCAGAAAGAAGTAAGAAAAAGTGGCGAGTAACTCAGCTTCAGACTAGCCGTTTTGTTTAGTTGTTGATCTTTGGTTTGAAGGATAGCTACCATTAAGAGACTGGAAAATAAAAGAATGTATCAAAGTAAACAGATCATAACAAAAAACAACCTTGACAATTTACAATTTGAATCTTTAGTTGGTTGGCAAATCATGCTGGAAATAAGAAGAATACATCGAACGAAATCCATTAAAAAGACATGCATTAATATAATAACAATAATCTTAACAATTAACAGTTAAAATAAGATGTGAATTTAGTTTATCATTTTCAATTTTACATTTTTTTCTGAGATAGATTTCAGTTTTCTTCCCAGGAAAGAGGACCAAACTCACTTCACAGAAGTAAGTACATCAGAATTATATTTAATCACATTCCACTTCATATGAATTCCAAATATATACTCAGATACAATGTATCAATATATATCATTAAAGAAGACTGAAAATCATATAATTTTAACATCAGTGATATTTTTTTTAATTCCCCAAAATAAAATTGGTCTGGAAACAGAGAGCGAATATTTTGATTCAAAGGAGAAGTACAATGCCAAAATAAATGAGTTTTAAAAGAGAAAAAATATTCAAAACAAATGGTGCAAATATCATAAAAATTGGATAAGAAATAAGAAAGGTATAAAATTTTGAAATTTTCTCATATTTTCGGCAATCACTTCTTAACCAGTACTTATAAATATTCAATAGGTTGAGGTGATGATGTCATACCCTCACATTTAACTACACATACAATTTATAAAAGATGACAAAATCTCATTTTCAGGTAAGCTAAAGTAAATCCATCCTTCTATCTACAGAAAATGAATGAAAATTTATTCCTGTTCCAATATATTTAAATACAGGAATATACTTTTACCTGCAGCTGCCCCAAAAACTGATATTTTCACACTTTTAATTGTATGATGTGTGTGATATATTGTTAGGGTGTGACAGATCACTCAAAAGAATATTCATAGAAACTGGTGAAGAAGTGTTTTCCAAAAAATATGAGAAAATTGAAAAATTAACAACTTCCTTATTTCTTGTCCAATTTACATAATTTTGTACAATTTCGTAGGAAAAAAATTCCCTTTCTTAGGAAACGATGAAAGTTTTGGTATTGATTTGCTTTTTTAATCCGAAAAATGGTACTCCCGATCATCATACCTTGATCTGCCCCACTTGTGTTGTCATTGTGGCTGCGTCACTGGATACAGGCTCTAGCTGACTGACTTTGTGCTCCATATTGTCAAGCCAGTGGCATATATCCCTATTCACTGTTCTATACTTGTTAGCAGCCCTCTGATCATGGTTTATCTGTTTGGCTCTGAATAATTATAGAAAGTCTGAACTCAATTACTTGAAGAATATACAACCAGAGGCTCGCAATTCAATTTCCAAGGCTTGTAAATTACATTATAATGATCTTCTTGTCCTTTTTCTTTGCTCCTTCTCCCACTTTTCATGAATTTTTAATGGGGCGCCCGCCAACTCAGCTCCCCCTGGATACGTGCCTGTTTAATCCTGATTTCAAACCAAATGCTTATGCAGAGTCATAACATGCACCATTCACCATTGAAACACCTACATCATGCAACCAGTATCGCCATCACAAGTATAAGTGCCACATCAAAATCATCATTATCACTATTTATAATATTGATAAAAACCACTTATATGACCACAATCATCACCTCACCCAAGTGTATCATCATCATCATCATCATCATCATCATCACTTGTACTCTTCATTATTGTCATCATGATCAACAAAGTTATCATCATCATGAATAATTGACCATCACCACCACCTTTACCTTTTGGCAAGGACATCCTCCATAGTCCTCCAGTTTCTATCATTGTTGGCGATGACATCGCTGACATAGGAAGTGTTCCATGCCTTGGGTTCATGAAGAAGATCCTCTCCAAGCTGGTGCACCATCTTGTGGGAGTGATGCTGGTTGCTCATCTGGGACTGAAATTCCTAAAGATAGACACAAAAATATATAATCACTTGTATCTTTCCTATATTCTGGAAAACAAGACAAATATGGATATTTCATCTTTGTCACAGAGATTCTATTTAATTAACTGTATTAAAACCAATAAAGCATTTGGGTGAAGTTCCACAAAAAAAGTAAATTTTTTCAACAACCTCCCCTAGTGCTGCTATGTGGTTTCCATGGAAACGAAATTTCTGATACAAACGTCAACATTTTGCACAATTACACTAAAAGAACATGATGAACACCAAATTCATTATTGCTTCAACCGCAATTTTCATCATTTCATAGAAAAGAGAAAGTTAAGCAACTAGGTTATTTTGAGTTAGTTTGAAATTTTGACTCCATGTGGTTATAATACCTTGAGCATACCAACAAAACAAATTGTATGTTCTCCAAGTATCTATGGTGCAATCTAAAAGCTGTACAACCTCAAGTCTCTTTTCAGCTGAAACCAAACAATTCAATTTCAAGATTACTATAATTCATGCACATGCAACAGAAAGAAATTGGGAAATGAATTATACAATATCTTCAAAGCATATCTTCAAATCCAAATGCTCACCATTTATGCATCATTACTGAAGGAAGCCTACCCCAAAGAATAATGTAGAAAAAAAAGGAAAGAAAAGGAAAAGAGAACAAGGGAAGAAAGAAGAAAGCTTGATGAAAATGTAATGAATATTCATGTTTAAATGGTTTGTAATAAATATTCATGTTGCCAAGGGGGCCTTGCGTTGAGATTCATAATAAAGAGAGATGTATAAGTTTTCAAGGTAATTAAACATTGTGTATTTCTCGTTTTATTTGTTGATGTACTATTCAAACTGACTGGAGTACGTAACATGGGGGCTTGTCTAAACGACTATCAAGCTGTTTTTTTAGTTTTCAGCCTCATAAAGCTGAAATTTGGTGCCGAACTTCGCACTTTCGATTTCTGTTTGGTGGAACTGGTTTTAGTCCCAACCGATCATTTTCGTGTCGTGTGTTGACATATGACTAGTGTCATACAGAAGTAGAATATAAGATCTAGTTTACAATAACTACATGATGGCAGATTTTGACGTTGATAAGTTCTGCGAGTGAACAGATGTCAATTGAAAGGCTACAGGCGTTGCGCAAGGTTGATTTGAAAGCGGTAGGGATGAAGTTATCGCTAAATCTTGCAGGTTAATAAAGCAAAGGCCAAGCTAGTCGATTTGATATCAGCACATGTAGATGAAACTAGAAAATCACAAGATGCTATAGGAACTAGCAATGATGTTGTTTCTGGTCAGTCGACCCATGATGATGTTGCCTTAAAAGTTGGAGTTAGCTAAGTTAAACTCGAGGAAAGACGAGATAAGTTGAAGGCAGCCGAGCACGAGAGAGGATGGAAGAAAGAGGTTGGATTTGAGATGACCCGGTGTGCCGGTGGAGTCTGGTGAGTTGAGAGAGCGACGTTCAATGGAATCTGACTTTTCAGCTAGGGTTAAGCTTATTCCTAGGTATTGATGAACATGATTTGGATTCTTTCTTTCTCTTGTTGAAAGGATGGCCAAACGGTGGAGTGGCCAGAATCAGAGTGGGCATTGCTCATACGCAGGTGATTTCGGGTAAGGCGCAATCTGTTGTTTCTGCATTGAGTTTTGATTAATCGTTTGATTACAAAACAATGAAGGATGCAATTCTTCAAGCATTTGAGATGATCCCGGAAGCTTACCGGCAGCAGTATCGTACTCTCAAGAGAGAGCCAGGGGAGGCTTTGTGTTGAGTTTGTTCGTCGAAAAGAAATCGCTTTTGATCGATGGATCAGGTCATTGAAGATATCAGCCACATATGAGTCTCTGAGAGAGGTAATGCTAATAGATGAGTTTAAGAGGTGCATGTCTCCAGAGATCAGAGCTTATGTAAATGACACACCTGTCGGAAATGTAAGAAATGTTGCCATGTTGGCAGATGGGTATGAATTGACGCATAGAGGGGGTAGGTCACCAACTAATAGAAGTAAGTACCCTGCTCAGTTATGTAATAGTTCTGATAGGAATGATGAATCTAGGTCACCAAGAGGCAGATGGTAGATCGAGGGATAGTTTACAGAGTAGTGGTGTGAGAGCTGAGAAACGACTGTGTTATCTCTGTAAGAAAGAAGGACATATTAAAGGAGGAGTCCGGGCTGAAATTAAAAGAGTTTTGCAAAGTAAAGTAAAATTTAACAAGCACAACACAGAAAATTTCATCAAATTCGGATGAAAAATAACAAAGTTTGCATTTTTTTAGGTATTGATTTTTTTTCGTAAAACAGTTCTTGGCATTGTCTCATTTGAATATTTGAATATTCAAATGAGCAATATGATGATGTCACAGTCCCCTACTTCTTGTGTATTTACTATATGAAATCCTATTTTTCTCATTTTTTCATATATTGCGTATACAGAAATCTATCCGACATACTGAAATAGGTAAAAGGCACAGTGACCCTTGAACATTCCACAAGGATTAATCCTGTTTATGTCCTTGGGGAGAAAATCTTGATAATTGGATTCATACAATAAAATACAAAGAAAGTAGGAGACTGAACATCAACAGTTTGCCAATTTGAAGACGGCAAAAACTGTTTCTTAAAAAAAAATCAAAAACCTAAAAAAAATTCATAACTTGAGCTATTCGTGATCCGATTTTGATGAAATTTCAGTGTTGTGCTTTTTAGATTTTACTTTATTTTTCAAATAATGCAAATCTCCAGCCCGGAGGAGTCCTTAAGTCCCACTGTCCAATGCTAGAGGAAAAAGCCTGCGAAAATGAAACTACACACCCGAATCGCTTTGTGTCACAGCGACAGCTCAGTTGCGCGAAAATGAAAGATAGTGCTAAAACACAACAAAAGGGTCAAAACAAATAATACTGATAATGATGAGGGGTACGATGCAAGATTCAAAGCTTTTGTTTCTCATGGTAATGTTAAGTTCAATGTTGATGCTGATGAGTCATCCTTGAGTCAAGGTACCTTCACAGCGAGGAGTTTCAGTTAAGGCCGTCAATGATGGTTTGAAGCCAGTTCCTCTGTATGGAATAGAGCTTACTAGTGGATTAGTCTCTGGGTCCGTGGCTGTTGGAATTGTTGATAAGTTGCTTATGAGGGGAATTTCGATGTTGCTAGGCAATGATTTAGCCGGAGAGAAAGTGTTTCCTTCACCAACTGTATCAGATACTCCTGTGGTGGAACCCATGAAAGAGGTAAGGGGAAAAAAATTCCTAGTGTGATGCCATCATGTGGCCGGACCACAAGGAGTTAGAGCCCATCCACTAGAGAAAAGAAATAGACAGAGGATGTAATTGATAGTGGAAGCCATTCAGATGAGTTTGAACTTGGACACATTACACCCTCACGGTGAAAGTTCAAGCTATTCTTGACTACCCCTCCCTTCATCCAAAAAGAAAGTGATTAGATTTCTTGGAATGTGCAGGTGTTACCAACGGTTTGTTCCAAATTCTGTGACATTGTCGCCCCCCTCACTAGCCTTCTTGGGAAGGGGGTGAGGTTTGATTGGTCTGAATTGTGCGAGACAGCATTTCAAAATTGAGGCAGTGCTGGGGTCCAAGCCAGTGTTGCATACTCCAACCTTGAAAAACCATTTCAACTTGCATTGATTCAAGTGACTTGGGAGTCAATGCTGTTCTCCTCCAGGAGGATCCCATGGGTGTCCAGAAACCTTGTTGGTTACTTTTCCAAAAAGTTGCACATGCACCAGCGTAGATATTCAGCAGTTGAAAAGGAATGTCTTGGTCTAGTCTCAGCAATTCAGCACTTTGAGGTTTTGCTCAACCTGTATCACAGAACTTGACCCAGTAGGTTTCCTTGAGCGATTCAGAATAGGAACCTGCGATTGTTTCAATGGGGCTTGTACTCAAACATTTTGCTCTGAGAGTGATCCCTGTTTAAGCAAAGTAAATACTTATTGAACAGTTACCACAAACACAAAAACACAAGATAATAACAAAAAAGTGAATAAAAAAACAACACTTTGTTAAATGTTTAATAACATTCAGTATATTCAAGGAAACTGGAATATTCATATAAGGATAGGATATTTGTGTATAAATAAAACACCATTGAAATTCTTGTTTGATTAAGATTTTCTTTGTTTATCTTGACCCATGTTTTCTTTTTCTTTTTACAGGTAAATGGTGTTTAGAAATTGTCTTTAGAAACAAATCAATGTTCATGCATTATGTTGGTAACTATTTTTGATGTTTATACTGTGGATTAGAACTGCATTGAAGATGAGTTAGCTTGCACTGTAAAAATCTGCTGTATAAATGTTCTTCATTAGAGACAGAGAGGAAAAAAAAAGGGACGTTTGACATTACCATTAATTAGTTGATCCATTTTGTTTATATTTGTTTTCAAGACAAAAGATTTGTTGCTTGGAAAGACTCCTTTTCATACAAAGTGTATAAATTGAAAATGTTATAAGTATGTCATGTTCTCATATGTTATTTGTACTTGTATTACTTGTCTAGACCAGAATAGGCCACTTGATCTATTTTTGGCCAAAACTGACATATTTAATGAGTTTGTGAATTCCTCATACTAATGAGGCGATGTCTCAAAGCAACGAGTCACATGACGGAGTTTTATTTGCGCACATTTCTGAATATATGTTATTTACCGATGTGTTGCTATTATGTCTTTTGTTACAATGCAAAATACTTCATGAATATTTATTCTATTGGGTTGTGCGCGCGCACGTTTCTATTACCGGATTGGTGTGTTCCGTCATTATTCATGGATACATGTTCCGATTTATTAACTGTCTACATGTATGTACTCACACCTCGTGTATACAATAATGTCATTATTATCAATGTGTGTTTTGATTTGACTTTAACATGTTTACTTTTATGCTGTTTTTTGAAATGTACGTTGGTGTTTTATCTGAATCTATGGGCTTGTTATAAAAGGTCGGGTGCGCGGCGCGTTCAGGTCGGGTAAATTTCTGAAGCTAGCCAGACATTTTTTCTACAATTTTCCTTGGTGTCTTTTAAAAACAAATCTTACACAGAAATCACATACAGGTAGTGGGTCATATCGGAGGCAGCTAGGCGGTAGTAATACGTAGCAGGGGAGTCACCCGATTGCTCGAGATCGCCAGTTGTCCTTGGGGTGTTAGAAAAGTGATGTTTACTCTCCAAAGTATGTATGTAAAGCGATGTATGATGGTGAAATATTGTGAACTTACCGAGTGCACGTATCACTTGCTTCAATGCATAATGTGCGTGATGTGACTGCTGCTGTTTTAATGCTCTGCGACTGTGTGTGAGAATATGCATTTGTGATTATGAGTAGGCAAACCGTCGAAGCATTTTTTATTTTATTTTTTTTAATTTGGCTACGCAAATCGCTCGAACTACTGTTCGGTTTGAGATGAATTAACCCAGGTCCGACGTACGGCGCGGCACCTCCTCCGGGTGGCTGCCCCGCGTGGCCCGCACACCATACTAGCCTCATTGCATTGTACGGCATGACTAGTGATAACTTAGCTTACAGGATCATGTATCAAAAAATAGGAAAGAATATGAAAATTTGATAGTTCGACGGAGAAAGTAACCTAAAATTACTCGAGTAGTTGCTATCTACAAGTATTTGAGATTTCAGGTGGGATCTAAACAATGAGCAATTTTAATATCAAATTATCTTAAGGTGAATATTCTTTTTCGAGAGACGATATCACCAAAATTGGTGAGTAGAATGTGATTTTAAATATTCCATGCACTCTGTCTTTCTAATAAAAAAATAAATTCATAGACTCTCATTTGTTCTTTGAAAGCCACCATAGATAATATTGTCTGGCTAGCTTCAGAAAGTTACCCGACACGAACGCGCCGCGCACCCGACCTTTTATAACAAGCCGAATCTATGATAACCTTTCATTTTTAAATACCCTTGCATTTATTATAGGCAATTATTTGGCTTATTAATAACCATTCATGTACAAGCAAAAAAATAAAAATAAAAAATAAAAAATAAAATGTTTCTAGTGAAAGGTGATCGTTTCACAAAATTATTACCCTAGATCAACCTTCTTTTTGGTGGAGTGTAATGATATTCAGTTTTAAATGGTTTGTAATAAATATCGTTGCCAAGGGGGCCTTGCGTTGAGATTCATAATAAAGAGAGACGTATAAGTTTCAAGGTAATTAAACATTGTGTATTTCTCGCTTATTTGTTGATGTACTGAATAACTTGACTGAAGTACGTAACAAAAAGGACACAACACAATGTGAAATATATTACATAAACAGTGACAAAACCATAGAGTAAGAATGACAACAGAATAAAAATGAGAATAACTAAAACAGATGCAAGATATGATAGAACCGGTACATGGATGGTACATATGGATGGGTTATGAATAACCTAGGAATTTGATTTAGTGACAAAGACTGCTGATGAAGGGAAGATGTAGATGATGGAATTGATAGAATTGAAGATAGAGAGTGAGAAGAAAGAAGCAAGTGAGATGAGGGAGTTGGTGGAGGAGGTGCAGGCATGGAATTGTCATCACACATAATCTGTAGAAAGCATAGAAAAAAGGAAAGATACTACATGTAAATGAAAAATCAAAAGGATTGCATTACTATGCACATATATGTACCCTATAGAATGAGGCAACAATAGATACAAATTTACAAAACCCTATCCCCCACACATAATGATAAATGTGATATCAATCTATGTACCCCCGCCAAATACCTCATGATAATTCTATAATATAAACCACCAAGGGCAACAAGGAGCTACCAAAACACTACCAAGAAATCCCAGAGCAGCATAGAGATAGCAAGGAGTGTAATTCACTTGTATGATTGTTAAGGGTTTCAAACATTTTTAAAATAAAGTGAAGAGGTTAAAATGAAAAAAAAAGTGCAAAAGAGAATGCATGCACAATAAAAGCAGTCCAGAGCGAGTTGTATCAATGCCAACTGATGAAGCCACCAAACAAGATGACAATAAAGATGGATTTTATAGGAACAAAATATTTGTCATTTTGAACATGAAAATTTTACAGGACTCAAAAACTTCTGTTATCTATTTTAGTTAATATAATCATCTTCGAATTCCTCCCAAAAAATATTGGCCTGCAAAATCAAGGTAATTTTCTGACATTTTTCTCCCATATGCTCTGTTATAGAATGGTCAAGCATTCTTCTACAACAAAAAAAAATGTCCTATATCAGGCTGTTATTTCTGAATCTTCATTTCTATTCAGGGACTTTGAAATAAAAACTAGCATCAAGTATCCTCCTTCAGCTGATGTATCATTTACACCAATTTCAAATTGGGATAACTGTCGGAGTTGGAAAATAAATAAAATGCTGAATTTCAGCTTCCAATTGTTTATGAATAGCAAATTGGCCATTATTTTGGCTTTACTAAACACTCAAGTTCGCATCGCCCTGGAAAATACTGGGTTGCGCTCCCTGTCTATGGGCGCCAGGTGGTATTTGGTCCAAACTATACAGTTTGGTGTAAAAATCACTTCAAACTATTCCTTCATATAATTCACAACAGCGAAGCAATCTCCTCACAAAACTAGAAATCTCGCAATGCGAAGTGTATTCCCGGACCCGAATCATGCAATCCCTATAAAAGACGAACACTTGGGGCAGCAGCGCTAAAAACGCAATGCGAATATCATACATACATGGAACTATGGGGTGAATGTATGACATAGTACCACAAATATCCCATGTACTGAGAATTCTAGTTAAAAATATGGATTTTATGGGACTGGCAGAATACTATTTTTTGAGGGTCAACCCCAATGAAAGAAAATAGTAACTATACTACCGATAGTCTCCGAAAAGTCCATAATTTTATCTGGTAGTTCAAAGAAATTGCATGGGATATTCATTTATATCATCTACTGTACTGCGATGAAATAAAAATAATAAAAACGTTTCAAATAATCAACTATAATTATCATAATAGGATGATTATTTCTCCTGCAAGATGCCTTAACTACAGTGGATGCATGGACTCACCGTTTGTGGCAACAAGCCACTACCACAAATATTCGTGCAAAGTTATAGAACTTTTTCTGTGTGGGTGTTTTGTTTTCAACTACAGAGCTTATTGGTCGTCACATGATGCTCTTTGAACCAATATCAAACAGAAATTAATGTAGATTTATAAGGTAGAAAATAATGGGGTTTACAGTGCTACATTGCTACAGCTTATGAATAGAATAATCAACACATACATTGAACTGTGGGTGATCGAGTGTATGACATAAGTGGAGGTTAGAATGCTAGATTCGTTACAGCTAATGGAAAAGAATAATCACACATACATGGAACTATGGGGTGAGTGTATGACATAAGGCCCGAATTCACAGCGGTGGGTTAAATTAAGCCTAGGTTAAATTTAACCCATGGGTTAACTAACCCTGGGTTAAATTTAACCCACTGATTTGATTCCACAGACAGTGGGTTAAGTAAACCATAGGTTAAATATTCCCGGGGGTGCGCTTTCAAAAATTCATTCATACGGGCAAATTTAATTAACCTACGCAACTGCGCATGCTCTTCATGTTTGTTGATTTAAACGCGCATGGCACAGGCGTACTACGTCATAATGCAAACCCAGCTAACAATTGGACGTTTTCTGAACGTTTTAAGAACGTTTCAAGTTCGTTCTATGGACGTTTTGTCAAAACTTTTAAAATACGTCCTTTTGTGGAAGGTTTTGGACGTTAATAAAACGTTACAAATAGACGTTTAGAAAACGTTTTTTAAACGTTTAAAAACCCGAAAAGAACCTTTTAAAATTATTAAGGACCTGTAGAAAACCTTTGGAACGTTATAAAAGTCCAAAAACCTTTTACAACATTCTGTGGACGTTCTACGGACGTCCAGAAAACCTTTTTCTAGATATTTATGCTGATCATTATTCACATCTTGTTCATAAATTAAAAAAAATAATGTGTGTGAAAATGAACGGTACTTCCAGGCTGTCAACAACATTTAGTTTTCTCCTCGTGCAGCAAATTTTCGGCTCCCTTTTTTTTGTTTTGTTTTGTCTGTTTTCTTCTCAAATTCTTTGGACGAGACTAAACTGTAAACAAGTGCCCAATGTTGTTGGTCATATTACCCGCCGCGCCCGCAATAGTTCATTTTTTTTTTTCGAATTTGAGACGTCATGCACGGTCTATTGCAGCGATGGCGGAGATAAACGATCAGGAAAATGTGGAACTGGGAGAGCTAGCTCTTAAAACAGTGGGGACTTGAGCAATAAAATGCTTTTAATAAGTATTTACGTGTAAGGAAATGACGACTCTACTTCGACTGTATGTGTTACAAAAATAGACGTAATTATGGCATTAGATTTTAAGAATATGACGGGAAGCTATATATATACGGTATATATATATATATATAAATGCGAAAATTGGAACAGTAAGGGCTATATGAAGTTTTATCACATAGCAAGCAGGCGATGTGCCCTTCATTCTAATTGTTTGGAAAATTGTATAAGAACATCATTTACCTACCAGGCCCTTGATCATTCTTTCTCAGTTGATGACGTCATTGGTAGAGATGGTGCACATTAATTCGAACGTTAGATGATATCAAATCACGCCACCAGGCTTGGCAATGAGAGAACCACTGTTTATATGAAATTTTACAGCGTGAGAATTCTATCAATTGCCAAAACTAGAGGCGGATAACCGGAGAGAGAGGGAGAGGAGTCTGCTCTTCCTGGTGATACAGCTTTTCTTTGGTAACACCTGGGCCCCGTTGCATAAAACTTTTAACCGGAGTTTTTTCCGGGAAAAATCTGAAAACTCCGGTTAAAATAATTTACTGTATTTTTTCCATTACATAAACACTTTGAGGATCTACCGGAGTTTTCAAAAGTATCGATTTTTAGGGGATTTTAAAACTCAGATTGAAGAATAACCTGAGAAATATATAGGTCTATACATAACACAAGTTTAAAAAAAAAGAGTTTTAGGCAACACCACCCAGTCGAGTTTTATTGCATCTCCTGTGATTCAATCATGGTCAAAATAACAAGGTCATACGTACAAAAAAAAAATTAAAAAAAATTTAAAAATAAAGCAGTAAAATTGATTAAATTTACTTGATATAAAGTCAAAATACTCACTCTTTTTCTCATCCGTTTTTCCAGAATGACAGACAATACCCTCAGATATGCATCAATTTTTCTTTGCTTTTTTTGCTGCGTCGTCAACTATTTTTCGATGAGATGAGTAATCCGTGACGTCATGGGATTTAACCTACAGATTACCCCATACCTCTGGGTAGGTTAAATTTATGACGTAATATGACGCGTTTTAACCCGGGTTAAATTTAACCCACCGTTGTGAAATGTAAAATTTAACCCATGGGTTAAATTATGATGTAATATGACGCGATTTAACCCATGGGTTAGCTTAACCGCCGCTGTGAATTCGGGCCAATGGGGTTTAGAATGCTACATTGGTTACAGCTTATAGAAAAGAATAAGATACATGGAACTATGGGGTGAGTGTATGACATAATGGGGTTTAGAATGCTACATTGGTTACAGCTTATAGAAAAGAATAATCATACATGCATGGAACTATGGGGTGACAGAGTGGGTTTGGGATACTCATTTAGTACAGCTTATGAAAGGAATAAAACTATATGAAAGAGAGTGTATGAGTTGACAGAGTGCGGTTTAGAGTGTTACATTACATGTTATGGAAAGAAATAATCACATGCATGGCAATATTTAGACAGAATGGGGTTTGTATGGACAATTCCAGCATTAATTACCAACATTACAAATTAGAACATTAGAATCAACTACGTTAAATAAGACTGATTTACAAAAGTATTTTGTCAGAAGAAATTTACTTTAATTTGTCACATGTACACCTTTTATCCTCAATGATAAATCATGCAAATTTGGATAAGTTACTTTGATCCGTTGGAAGATTATGCCGAGGAATTCTTGACTTATAAAAAATTACACCTTTTTTTTTGGCGGAAGACACCAACCTTGATTTGTTTCTCAGCATCATGAATCTTTTGTCTGCCAAAGTCTCTGTGCTCTAATTGGTCAATAGTCGGAAGTAGAAAATCCTCCAATTGGTCAACTTCTTTCTCAAACTTGTTGAGTTTAGCAAGCATGTCTCTCAGCATCTGGCCGTGAGTGGTTGTCACAGCAGAGGCCTGATAGAAAAAAGAAAAAGCTGCCAGATCAGAAATAATATTCTAATAGCTACCCAATAAATGTGCATACTTATCTTCGCAGGTTCTTTTCCACTATGTGACCTTTGACCTTTACCTAATGAGCATATAAACCCAGTCAATTCATCTCCCATGCTTGTAATTGAGCCAGGTTCTGAAAAAATACATTCAATGGATCTGAAGCTACAACAAGCTATTTCTGGCTGTTTGTTACACATTTTTTACCTTTGACCTTTGACACTCTGACCCCAAAATCTAATCACTTCATCCTCACATGATTATGCGTACTTGAGCTAAGTTTGGTTAAAATCCATTGGGAGGTTCTGAAGTTATTTTGTAGCGAGTTTCGGATGCACGCACAGACAGATGGATAGAAAACCCAAGAACATAATGCTTAAGGCATAAAAATATACTGTATAAGCCAATATTTTAGGGAACAGATATTTTCACATTTAAGGCCGGTTTCACAATTTAGCATGTTGTTATTTTCACATTTTGAATAGTGCTTGCATGCATAGTACTCATACACAGTGGAAATTTTCGCGAGGTCAACATCACAAAATTCACGAAAAAACATATAGTTCAACCACGAGTATCTGGCCATGTCGGGACCAGCGATCATCTAGATAAGCGAATTGGCCAGATATGGGAGACATAATGTTGAATGTATATGACTGTGCCGTGATCTACTGACAAGTTTTCCGGCCATGTTTGTACGGTGAATTTACATATCATGACCGCTTACTTTAAGATGACAATGTCACATGAATTATGCTAGTTCTGTCGGGAATATAGGTAAATAGAGTGAGTCTTTAAAAATTGAGTTTAAAGTCCCTTTTTTTTTTATGAAAAAAAAAGTCCTTCGCTGCGTGAACGTGTCCGGATAATGGAGATTTCCATATTAAAGGAGGCCTGATAATCAAGGTCGAATTGTATATATTAACAAAAGAAAAGTCTAAAACTTAGCAGTTTTCAGGAAAAAGCTTTATTATATCAAGAAGTTTATTTGTATCAGATCCTTATTTCACCACTGCAGCAGAAACCCGATTCATCATTCTAAACTTATCTCATTGAACCATTTTGCAAATTCATTTTAAATATTTTTAAATGTGAATTAGGTGTAACATTTTTAACCTGATTTTCAAATTCGTTTTTTTCTGAACAAAAGAGTGCTTTGAATACAATACACACAAAATAATATTAACACATTGGCTAGCTTTGGGAACTGGATGATTAGTGTACATGGTGAAATGAAAATAAGAATAGTCAGTATAATGGGTCAATAGTACTGTATGAATATAATTACAAAAATATAAGATCTATAACATACCTTGTCATATAATGTGTTGAGTTTGTTGAGCTTTGTCTGAAGGACTTGGGCCACCTTGGGTTCTCCATTCTGAATGAAGGCAGAGGCAGTCTGGTTCACATTCTCTATTGTAGGCTTGTGTGCTCTGATGTCATCCTCCAACACCTGCAGAAAATATAGTGTCTGGCAGTCTTAGTATGACCCTCATATTCATCAGTAGTATTATTGTAAATATAATTATCATTGTAGTATTATGGTCATCGTCTACATCATCATAATAATCATAATGATCATGGTATCATACTCATCATCAATATCATTCAAATTATAATCATATGATCATCGTCAAGATTAAAATCATCCACATCATTGTCATGATCATGATCCTGATCATTCTCATAATGGTCATCACAACAATCATCATAGTGATTATCATTCACATCATCCCCATCCTCATCATCTCTCTCATCATTCCCATCATCATCACTTTCACAATCATCTCCATTATCATCTTCATACCCATTATCATCATCATCATCATCATCATCATCATCATCATCATCCTCCTCATCATCACCATCACCATCACCACCATCATCAACCCCATCAACACCAACATTATCATAATCACCATCATGACCACCATCAACATCACAATCCTTATTCTCAATCAGAGCTCCTCCTCATCATAACTGTTCATCTCCCAATCGTCCTGCTTATCATCACCATCAACCCACCTTCTGCCCTTGTATGTACTCCATCAGGGGTCCTCTCTTCACCTCTAGGATGGTTCCCTCCTCCATGCGCTGCACCCCTCTCTCAATGTCATCCATCCAGTGGAGTAGGGTGTCCAGACTGTCCTGCAACCCACAGGACTGTGTCAGGGCATTCTGTAGCTGCTCGCTTTGGTTCTTGATCTGGGAGTTCAGGTCATTGTAACTCTTGGCGAGATCATCTTTTAAGAATGAAATGAAATGAATAACAATAAATATAAAATGAAAAATTGTGATGCTTTTTGAAATTGAATCTGAAAATATTTTGCAATGCAAAGATATTTAAATATCAAGTAATGATATTTGGTTCATATAAATAATATCACTCAAGTCTCAATGGGCATAGATAATAGGCCTACAGTACCAATTAAAGCTTTTTGTAGCAAAACTTATTACACTCAGCCCCACATCCTGTGAACATCCTGTGTATTATTCTATTGGATATGAACAGGATATGGGGTTCAGTGTATAAAGTGTCGTTACAAATAGCTAATTGGTACTGTAGTTGTCTTTTTGCCATAGGGGCAAGCTCTGAATCACTAATATGGTGGACAACAATGACCACCACTTTTCAATCTCTAGGATGTATGCGACATGGCTTATTTTGAAGTTATACAGTCATCTCAAATTGTTGGTTTTGCTAATGCAAATATGGGTGGATGGCCAAGAGTCAAATCAAGAAACTACAAGAGGTCAAGAGACTGGACCAAAAGGTGAACACATTCTCATGTATATTTATTGATAGAGCAATATAGTTTTCATCAGCTGCCTACACTCAATTATTGCATCAATGAAGTGTTTGTGTGTGTTTTCTGTCTTCTGAGTCAGCAAGGTTCCTCTTGTCTTTAGTATCTTCTTGACAGCTAAATAAAAATACTTATGTGAATAGAATTTAATACCTTAAGGGCCCGAAAAAAACAGACTTTTTTTTACAATGGTAGGTAATGTGGTCTCTTCAGAAATGAAACAAAAATCACTCGACTTATTGATAGACAACATGGTAGACACAGTGCCACTATATTCAGACGGAATTAGTAATAATACATGCTACAAAGAGTAATCTTCACAGTGTCTCATTTTAACTGATCATGTCACAGGCTGATTCATGTTGCAACATAGCTATCTTACTGCGTTTAACACAAAATTGGCAACTGAGGTCGAATACTATAATGATTACTCCTATATTATATATGGTAAAGTTAGGCCAGCATATAGTTAGAACCAATTCACTTAGAGTTTTTAAGGTCCTTCACATCTTATTGGCCATTGATCACACCATCACGATGAAATCAAACATCTTTGTGAAAACTGTATCACTCTATGATGAGGATAACTGTATAAAGACAAAATTATCAGCAGGACAGATATTTCCCACCCTTTTGAGAGTTTGACATTTATAAGCGTGTTGTATTAATTCTAATGTTTTTGAGGCAGTGTTTGTATCATAGAATGTGATCATCGAAAAGAGTTGAAATTATACGCGAGAAGCCTAGAACCCCGGAAATTTTCAGCGAAAATAAACCAAACCAAAGAAGAAAATTTCAGACCATATATAAAGATAAGTCTATATCAACAAGATTTGCTGGTAGTTGGTAAAGTGGCCAAGAAGAGTGTCTTTTCAATGGAATTTGAAGATTAGAATCTAAGTCGATAGTAAATAGTAATTTCACAGCATATAACATCAAGCATGCCATACCACCAGATTATCTGTTGATCAAAACTGTGTTGGGACTGTGCTTAGGAGGCTATGCAGTATTCTTCCTGCCCACTCACTTGCACTCACTCAAGCCTCCTTCATGGTGAAATTGCTTGTTCATTACATAACAATCTGATTGAAGGGAATTACAATGTATAAGTATAATTACAGCATAAAATATAATGGATATCTGTATAGATAGAAAATATTCAGCATCCCTTTATAACATGAAACTACCTGATTTAGATGAATACTAAGCAATAAATGATATATGCTTGATTGTAAAAATAACAAATCATGAACTCACAAATACTAATGTCCTTAGCTATAAGACATCACGTTGTGTAAGTACCGATGATTAATGTTCATGCCACTTACAACATGTATTTTAGAACAATTCATAACAGTGCCATCAAACAAAGGCGAAATATATCCGATAAGAAATTCAAATATTAGAGAGAAATTACTGAGTACATTTCTTTGAAGATTATTAAAGGTGTACTTAATAAAAGATTTCAATTTATAGAATGGTCTCCCTGGGGACCTGAGAATAGCCAATGCACACTACTGACAAAAGTGACTCTTCGCTTAAGGTCATATCTACTAGGCAGTTACAATATTCAATTGTAATTAAATAATTGAATCAAACCCCCTAGCTAGTAGTCCCGGTCTAGGAACAGAAGAGTTGTGCCCGATATAAAAAAAAACATTGAAAATGGCTACAATTGACCCAATTGAACACAATATCAAACAGAAATAATTCAAACCATTCTCACTGCCTCCATGTCCGATATGTAGGCCCATAAATATTGCACCGCGGAGATTTCGTCCTCTGCTTAATATCTTCAAGTAGCACAAATACAGATGTCTTCTTATCCCAATCTTTGATTATCTTAAGGGTCTAAAAGTTTCGGTTTTGATATTGGTCATTCTATTTTCGATGACTACCTGACGTGCAAGTCAGCAGTTGGATCCGGAGTCGATCACATTTCTGTCATATAAAACCCCTAAAAATATCATACACGTCTTGTACCCATCACAATTATCTGTACTGCTCTCCAAAATTCCATAAAACGAGTAAATTAAAGCTTAATACTGAAGCTACACCTGTTGAGCTAGTGCTAAACATTTCAGAACAGTTTTGTTGGAAGTCTAGCTTGAAGCTACCAGTAACATCATATTTTTACTGTCTTATGAAGAAACTGGTAACAATCCTGTTTCTCCATGTAGAGAAATATTATATTCCTACCTTTGGAAAAGAAGATTAACATAAGCTTTCATTGAACAATATGATTTATAATAAATCCACAAATTTCAGCAGTATTCAAACTTACTGTAGTTGCCCTACATTGACAGGTAAAATCTAATCAATTAATAAAAGATGAAAAAAGAAAAGAACGGGAAATGAAGCTATGTTTACTTCGATTACACTAACCTGAAATCTAAGCCATTGTGCTTAAAGTAAAATGTGTAAACATTGCTTTGTATCAGATTGATCTTATCTTTATCTCTTCAGTCGATATCCCAACCTGTACTGTGAAAACTTTCCTTCTGAAAACGGTTTGGTTTGTAAATAGCCCTTTAGCCGCAGATAGAAAAGACATTCGCGCTCAGTCCTTCATTATTCAAGTGTAGGAATTTGTAACTAACTCTGACAACCAAATCACATAAAATGAGCAAGACGGAACATGATCTCTCAAACTTTTACAAAATGAAATAAAACGTGCTAATATAATATAGGCACAATACAACTTCTATTCTTGTTCAAATAAATTACCTTTTGATTCTCTTTTACCTAGTTCATGTAGTTCAGAGATTCTAACAGTGTCATAAGAACGCCTAAGTTCAATGTGGTTCTCCAAATGATATTTTAAAAAACTTGACTATGAATCCATCTTGATCAATGCCCGATTGACAATATTCCTGAGCCATCTGTTTTGGGGACATTCGTTTTTTCTTGATGAAAGCCATTTTCTGAAGAATGAACAAAATATAGTGCCATATAAACAAATAGTACACAAATTATGTTTATACTTCATATCCTTCGATGTATGTTGGAAAAATTTAAATCAACAGATATTTTCATTTACAGGTTTGGGTAAAATGAAAGACATATCAATATAGTATTTGAAGAGTATGATAAAATGGGATAAAGGCAAAGGAGAATAATTACATGGGATCATGTGGAGAGTGCATAACGCATAGTGGGGTTATTCCAATGATATTGGCTCTTGGCCCAGAATTTAACATTCTATGGTATTAACCCAACCCCAGCATATTTTCTTTAAGGATAATGAAAAACCACATTTTGTCATGTACCTTCCCAACAATGCATAGTACAATGTACCATCAATACAGGTAAAGCATCACCTGTTTTTGGCAGTATATCCACATTTCATGATGAAAGCGATGAATCTGATTTACGCTTTTTCTTGCCAACAGCTGGCCGGTCATCTGTTTCAGACCAATAACAAGAAGGCTCGAGACCAAGACCAAGACCAGACAAATCTGGTATCAAAACTTATCAACACTGATATACATGAATGAATACTCAAGACATGCAGATTTTGAAATGGCTCTGCATGAGAGGGATTTGTTTGAAGGCATGTAAACTGTGGAGATACATGCTGTGTTCATGAAACTATTTTGAAATACATACCCAAGCTCTTTCTCTTATGCTTCATGCGTGATGAGAGCGACAAATCTGATTTCCGCTTTTTCTTGCCAACAGCTGGCCGGTCATCTGTTTCAGAGTCATCGAAACTTAGTTCATCATCCTGGACCTCTGCAATAAACAAAAGTTGTATACAAAAGAAAGTTGTAAGGTGTATTTAGGTTGAGAGTCTCTGTCCCAGGAAGCCAGCTGGTGGAAATTCGTCAAATTCATGCTAACTGTAGAATCATGATTTGAGAAAAATGTCACGTCCCATGCCCCTATGGAGAATACATGTGAAATGTCCATTTATAGCGAAAATTGACTCAAGCACGCTTACTCCTATAAGCAGCAGTATGCCCTAGCAGCTGCTCAGCGACAACAGCTTACCCTTGCAGCCAACATTTACATCATTGCTGGGGCAAGCAATAATGGCCCTGGGCCAAATACTATTGAGACTGCTAATGTACATGTATGTTCTCAGAAGCTCCAGCTGTAATGCCTCCCCAGTTTCCTATAGTGTGACCCCATGGAGTGCTATATACCCTAGCTGTTCAGTCTCCTACCACTTAGACTGCAACAAGCTTGCCGCAGCTGCTATAACCAGAAGCCCAAACAGCAGGGTGGCAAAGAATGGCAGAACCCATGACTCTTCCCAGCGAAAGCGAGAGTCTCTGTCCCAGGAATGCCATCTGGTGGAATTCCGTCAAATTCATGCTAACTGTAGAATCATTGATTTGAGAAAAAGGTCACGTCCAATGCCTCTATGGAGAATACATCGTGAAATGTCCATTATATAGCGAAAATTGACTCAAGCAGCTTACTCCTATAAGCAGCAGTATGCCCTAGCAGCTGCTCAGCGACAACAGTTACCCTTGCAGCCAACACTGATCACAGCTGGATTGGAAACATTATAACAATAAAAAAGTAAATTTACAAAGAGGAGATCTTTCAAAGATGACGGACCAATAACAAGAAGGCTCGGACCGAAGACCAAGACGCAGACAATCTGGTATCAAAACTTATCAACACTGATATACATGAATGATACTCGAGCATGCAAATTTTGAAATGGCTCTGCATGAGAGGGATTTGTTTGAAGACATGCAAACTGTGGAGATACATGCTAACTGTGTCATAAAACTATTTTCCTATTCTATCTTTATTTTTAGAAATAAGAAAAAAAATAGGAATATTTTGTTTCTATTCATGCTATTTTTTCCCCTTTTATTTTTTCAGAATATTTTTTTTCTTTTCTGTTTCAGTAAGAAATAGGAAAATAAACTAGGCCTATTTTTCGAGTACAAGCAATTAAGTTTAGACAGTAAGACCTTAATGGAATTGGCGGAGCAATATATAGGAATTGGTGACTACCTGCTAGCGATACTAATGATGTACATGCACTGAGGTTTTGGCATGTGCCTCTGAGAAGGATTGTATCAGTGTTCAGTTGCAGGGGGGGGGGTCCAAGACCATGACCAGCACTCACTCTTAAGCAGCATTGGCCTAGCGAGCGCTGCTCAGCAACAACAGCGTTACCCTTGCAGCAACATTTACATCGATTGCTGGGGCAGCAATAATGGCCTGGGCCCATATACTATTGAGACTGCCTAAATGTACATGTTGCTCAGAAGCTCCAGCTGTAATGCCTCCCAGTTTTCCTATAGTGTGACCCCATGGAGTGCTATATACCCTAAGCTGTCAGTCTCCTACCACTTAGACTGCAACAAGCTGCGCGCAGCTGCTATACCAGAAGCCCAACAGCAGGGGGCCAAGATGGCAGAAACCCATGACTTTCCCAGCGAAGCAGCATAGATCTGCAGCAGCATGTCCTGTGACCAATTCAAGACCAAAGACGAGAAATTTGAATTCGTACAGAAGGTCGGAGATAGCAGCGAGGGCCGCATTCTTGGATCTCGAAATGCAGGACGAGGAAGTTATCAACGCGCAGAGCGAGGATTTCAGGCCCGTGCTGGCGGCCAATGGATTCTACCTAGCATTCCGGATCAATGAGCATGCATGGCCCTTCTTCAACTGCGCATATTTACCATTTTCCTCCAGCACCCATATGGGCAGAGACATCAAAACAGATTGGAAACTCATAACAATATAATAAATTCTGACGAAATTATTAGAGGTGCATGATCTTTCAAAGATGACGGAACACTAACCAGGAGCTGCGAGACTAAGACAAGACTAGACAAATCTCGTATTAAGGACTTAAAAACACTGTATGTATGAATGAATACACAAAACATGCAGATTTTGAAATATGGCGTGTAAGAGGAATTTTTTGAACACATGCAAACTGTGGAGACATGCTAACTGTGTGCATGCAGTTTTTGAAATACATACCCAAGCTCTTTCTCTTATGCTTCATGCGTGATGAAAAGCGACAAATTGATTGTCCGCTTTTTCTTGGCCAACAGCTGCCGGTCATTGTGTTCAGAGTTCATCGAAACTTAAGTCAGTCATCCTGGACCTCTGCAGATAACAAAAGTTGGTATACAAAAGAAAGTTGTAAGGTGATTTTAGGTTGAGAGTCCCTGTCCAGGAAGCCATCGCTGGGGAGAATGCTTTCAGATTGCATGTATACGTGTAGAATTATGTAGCACATACAGGTTTGAAATATACAGCTAATTAAAAATCACCACATTTCCTCATCACGTGGTTTTTAGAGTGGTCTGATGCTGAGTGTTGTATATAAACCCACTGTCACACTACACACCTTTGTGCCAACAGAATTTAGGTTTAACTTAACATTTTTATTTTTATGCCTCCGACACCGAAGGTGGTGCCGGAGGCATCATGTTTTCGGGTTGTCCGTCCGTCCGTACGTCCGTACGTCCGTCTGTAGTCTGTCCGTACGTCCGTACGTCCCGTTTGCTCGTTATCGCGATATCTCAAGAACCGTTTGAGATATGAACTTCAAACTGAGGGAGAGTATGTATCATCAAAGGAAGATGATCTGATTAGATTTTAGAGTACGTAGGTCAAAGGTCAAGGGTCACAGAGGTCTAATTGTGAAATTCCATGTAAATAAGTTCGTTATCGCGATATCTCAAGAACCGTTTGAGATATGAGCTTCAAACTGAGGGAGAGTATGTATCATAAGAAGATGATCTGATTAGATTTTGGTGTATGTAGGTTAAAGGTCAAGGGTCACAGAGGTCAAATTGTGAAATTCCATGTAAATAACTTCGTTATGGCGCTATCTTGAAAACCAGTTGAGATATGAGCTTGAAACTTGGGGGTAGTATGTATCACCATAGGAAGACGATCTGATTAGATTTTGGAGTATGTAGGTCAAAGGTCAAGGGTCACAGGTCAATTTGTGAAATTACATATATCTCAAGAACCAGTTGAGATATGAGCTTTAAACTTAGGGGTATTATGTATCACCATATGAAGATGATTTGATTAGATTTTGGAGTATGTAGGTCAAAGGTCACAGAGGTCAAAATGTTAAATTCCAGGTACAGACTTGTGCCATATGCCAATGTGCCATATATTTCTGATCTGGCAATGGCAGAGGCATATATTTCGACCGTGCGCGGTCGAGGATTCATCTTGTTTTTTAATAATCTAGCAATCTAGTCAGCTAGCAGCATCCAGATCATCACCACAATGCACCTGTACAGCCAACCACCGTGAAGATGTAGTGGACATCAACTGAAGGACAAAAATAAATATTTTCTCTTACCAGTGAAGGTCTTCTTGCATGAAGTTGGGTCATCTGTTTCAGAGTCATCGAAATCTAGTTCATCATCCTGGATCACTGCAATAAACAAAAGTCGTACAAAAGAAAGTTGTATTCAGGTTGAGCGTCTCTTTACTTGAATCATACATGTATATGCAGGGGTATGGGTAATATTTTTATCATACTGTTGCAGCCCCAGGAAGCCATACGCTGAAAATTTTAGCAATGTGTTTTGTGCCTTTGGGGATAATTTAGTAAATTTTGAAAATGATATTACCCTACAATAACAAAACATTAACAAAATTGATGATCTTGGTGTCATCTTTTATATACCCAATAGAGCCCAAAATATCCCGCCCACATTTCTTTCAAACTACACATCATATTACTGGCATTCTTTTTGGGCCACCTTGTTAAGAATTGAGAGGAGTTTGTGGAAATAATTGTGGAAATGAACATGCAGAATTTACTGTATTCCCACAAACGCATTTTCAAAATTGTATTTCTAAAACTACATGACGTACACGTACCTCCACCGTTAGCATGTATACACACAAACCCATCTCAGTTTTACATTTCAAGATGCGGTATGTGAATATTCTACAGTTAGCATGCATGAACTTACAAACCCCTCTCAGATTTATATTTCAAGACATATTCAGATACACATCTCCACAGTTTGCATGTAATCCCCAAAATATATGGACATGCATATTTTGAAATATCGCCCTGAGAGGTGTTGGTAGCAATTATACATGCTATCTCACGACACATATCTGAGGAAAGCTTTCAAATATAGCTTTGAGAGGGATTTGCAAGAATGCATGCGGAATGTGAAGCTAGGTAGAATTTCAAATACAGCTTTGAGAACAGTTTGTTGGAATTACATGCATGTGTCCAAAAATGCAAAGTAGGAAATAAATTACCCTCTTCCGAATCAATTTTCAAGTCATCAAGAGACGTTGCATCTTTCAGGAGTCTCAGCGGTTCTCCTCCATTCCCCTCCATCGCAAAAAGTATCTTTGAAATTTTCGCTACCTCCATTGCTGCATTTGGTAATCGATAAAAATCTCTATGTATACGAAGATCATGGCCCATGTACTTGGCAAGCACATCAAGTTCATTCTCTTTGAGTGACAGTAGCTGTACTGTTGTAGCGATATGTTTCCTCAGTTGAGTTGACCGAAGTAATTCTGGTTGGAGTGCCCTGCACTCCTTGGAGTAATTACGTAAGCAATCACTCCCTCTGATGTGATGAGCAGAATCTACTACTGCAAACACAAACTTATTCTCTGCACAGACACCAGCATCTTTCCTGTACAACACAAGCGCATCCAGACATTGCTTGTAGAACTTCGGTATCAACACAGGGACAGTTCTCCCTTTTTTTCCAATGATTTCCACTCTCCAGAGACATCCCACTAGTTTTTTCTCAAACCCACTGAGCATTTCCTTTTGGCCATCGACAAGGTGACTTTCCCCCTTTTCAATTTGAGCATAATCCTGCAGGGTCAGTCGGGAAATTTCCCCTTGCCTTTTCTTGTTGAACACAATGAGGTATGTCAAAAGGCACTTGTTCAACTCCTTCCATGCATGTGTTTTTTCTTCAACATTGCAGTCTTCAATTTCCTTCAGGTTTCTTTCTGCTTCCAGCTGCAAGTGTTTGCACAGCTTGACTACATCATTTGTTAGCGGCAGTCGCTTTGGGTTGTTTCGTTTCACCTCATTTAGCGTACGAAGGGCATGTGATGAAATTTCATCGGTCCACATATTCTCAAGTAGAGTGATGAATTTCTCTACTCTGGCTTTCATTGCATCACCCTCAGAGTCCATGAGTGCTCTGTTCAATAGAATCATGCTTGCCTTCTTCAAGCTATGTCCAAGCTTCAGAGCCAGGCTGGGTGTTGAAAACAGATGAGTCTTCTTGTTAAATCCTGAAACAACCTTCGCAGATTCAATTACAGTCTTGAACTCACATGGTGAGATAAGTGTTGTGACGCTTGCATTCTTGTTTTCACTGCACTCTCTATATTGGATAACTAATCGAGCCATTTCTCGTAACTTGTTGCGAATGTGACCAAATTGTTCTTCATTATGACCAAGCCTGTTACAATAGCGCTTGGCTAGGTCTAAAAGTACATCATCATGAACAATGCATGTCTTAACATTGTCATCACGCATGCCATTAAGCACCTTATGAAGAAAGGAATCAACCTCGACTCCTGAAGGTGGAGGCAGGAGCATTTTGCTTTCCTGCAGCACCATAGACTTTTTCTTTTTCTTCTCGTCTTTTGCAACACATCTGTGCTTCCACATTTCATTACGAGCAAACCAACCAAAGCAATGTTGGCAAGGAAAGTAGTCTTTAGGATTAGCAATGTATTTGGGTCTGTAAATTACTATGAGCTGCCCTTCTCCACTTGCCATGACTTCGTAATTGTGAACATGGTTCCCCCTGTTGCGAATGAGAGTTAGGTGGTATTTCTGATTTTTAGGTGATGATGCTGCCGTATATCTCGCTACTTCAACTTCATTCGCGTGCATTGTTCTTAAGTGCTCTGGAAGTTTTTTGAATGGTTTTTGGCAATAGAGACAGTAGGCTACCTTGTCATACACTCGGCCAGATTTGGAATTGTTTGTCCGCATAACAACCACAGATGATTTGCTTTTCGCAGATTTGACTCTATCGAATGGAACTTCCATTCCTGGTAGGCCCATGCATACTTTGAATTCTGCTAGCTTATAAATAAACTGGCCAGCAAAAGAAAGTACCCACCCCTGTCAAAGGCCGCACACAAAAATTCACCCCATAGAAATAAACAATTTTGTACA
>CALNVZ010003430.1:4407441-4427402 GCA_940671915.1 Paracentrotus lividus
ATTTTTGCTACTTCAAAAGGTCATTAAGATAACATAACTCTTCTATTCTGAACCCATAACATGGAATCATAAACCAAAAACTATAGACTATAAACTGTGCAAGTTTCAATTCATTTCCGTACATGTTGTGATAGTTACGCCATATATCGTAACCGTTACGGACATTACATTTTTTGGACAAGACTTTTTACATACCTTTACATTCATTGAAAAGTCTGTGAGTTTAGGTATACAGTAAGTCCAATCTCCACATAAATTTAAAGGTAGTGAAATGTTTCATTGGATTAAAGTTGAATTCAATGAAACAAATGAGGCATGTACCCGCTAGAGCCACTATTGTGGCGTTACGGACATTACATTGTAAGCGTTACGGACATTACAGATTTGTCCACTTTCATAAAGTGGAAGGGGTCACATGTTAGTGGTAATATTTTGTATTCTTTTCACCTGGATGGTAATTAATACACATTCTAAAATGTTGCAAAAGCATTTTCATGAATTTTTTATTTCATTGGTTGCCAATTTGAGGACTATTTGTTTGGTTTAATCTGGAACTTTATTAGCTTGTTGATTTTTGCTATTTTATGGGAATCAAAAAGAATTATTATATGTCTACAATGGATAAATGATCCACAAAATGACATGTAGTTTACCTTTTGACTTTGTATAATAATATTTTAACTCATAACATCTTAAAATGTAATATTAAAGAAGCGTTACGGACATTACACTTTTCATACACTTGAATGTACCCAAAGCTGAGCCTAACTCTATGCGAATAAACAACTTTTATTCTTATTGAAAATAATGTATATTGTTCATCTAACATTCAATATGATTTTAGGATCTTGAAGGATGCTTTTCCATTCTCCTTTTTCACAATTTGTTGTATTTACAAAGTCTTGTATATATGTTAATGTAGTCTTCACAAGTATCAAAAAAGTCTTTTCAGACATATCATTAATTCAATCTGCTTTCATGTCAGTTTGGAGGTAGATATGGTTACTTTTACCCACAGCAGAAGTAGGTAGCAATACTACGATTGTCCCTGTTCCACAAATGACTCCTCTTCTTCACTGTATAAAAAGAAATTTGTGAATCTTTGTCTTTTCAAAAACTTCATTGTGTACCCATCAGTATGGATCCTTCTTATTTGTGCGACAAAGTACTTTGCAAATTTTGTTTTGTCTGAAACCCCACATGAACAAAATATCCTATAGGAGCAGTTGTCAAAGAAGTATCCATGTGGTTACACCTTTTCCTCATCCTGCTCTTGTCCTCTAGTGTCACTTTAAATGTGTCCACCAAGCTTGCTCTATTTTGCTTCTGAGTACAGCTTGTAGTGAATGCATGCAGTGTTTACAGATTTTAATTAATTGACTAAAAAAATGTTCAAAATCACCTGTAATGTCACAAACTAATGTTACTATTAAGGGCCAGCATCTATTTATTGATAGATTTCCATATTGAAGTATAAAATCAAAACAATATCCTGCAATTGTATGCATTCTCATCTTTGCTACAAATGTGTAATGTCCGTAACGCAATGATGATGTAATGTCCGTAACGCTTTTTTTCCATGAATTATGAAAAATTTATAAAAAACCTCTTGATATGTTGTGAGATAACATATTTTAGCTTTGCATTTGAATTTGCAACAAAATTGGACCAAAACACAGGGTGCTATAAAAACTTATGCAACGCTCGGCACTAACATGTGCCCGGGCGCCCGGGGCAACTAGATTGGGCTGTCGGGCAACCAAATCCAGAAAAAATGAACAAAGTAGTTGCCCGACCGGGCGCCCACATTTTGGGGGATCTTTTTGTGGTATAAAGAGAAATTCAAATTGTATATTTCACTTGTAATCTTGTAATCATATTCCACCGAAGCACACACTTCCCTGGTTTGAGGATTGAGATTGCCAATGATTATGTAGAGTGCATCGCGCATGGTCATTTCATTGAGTGTGCCATGTTTATGTGTATAATCAAAGACACTCCATGTATGTGGATCTATGTGTGTGTGTTGCAATAAAAGGCGCATGTGATGGAGTTCTGTGGTTGAGATGTGTCCTATAAAGAGAGAGAGAGGGAGAGGGAAAGAGAGAGAGAGAGAGGGGGGAAAGATATAAAGTGGATGAAAAATCATGAAAAGTAGGAAGATGGGGACGGAAGCAGAAAGTTTGTATCATGTTTGATGAAGCGACAAGGTTTGTTTTGGCTAGAGCATGGATCGTAAGCAATCACACTGTCGGTGATTTTGGGGATTCCACTATTACTGGAGATAGTCTTGCAATCATGCCACTTTGTCATAAACATTATGTGACTGATGGGAAAACTTACAAGATAAAAATAAGAATACAGTAATGGACCCCCGCAAAAGAATGGACCCCCGCAAAAGAAAAGAAAAAAAATGAAATAACAATACCCCAAAAAATACATAAAACAAAAACAAAAGTAAATAAAAAAAATTAATTAAAAAAAAAACATTTAAAAAATCAATGACGGAATTATTGAAGTAATCTTAGTTTTACATGAGAAACAACAAAACAATTAGCGCTGAAGTGAAGATTAAACAAAAGAATTACTTAGTAAAAGAAAATACATCGGCACTTAATAAACTACCAGGGTCTGCATGCAGCGTAGACTAGTACTACCACAACAGTGCCGATCGTGTTTTGAAAACTCCGGCCATGCGAAGCTGTTCTTATCAGAGGTTTTATGCTTATTTTGGACCTGTCAGAACCTGATTTTTCTCAGGAACGATATTCTAGGGGTAAGATTTCTTGTGTGATTGTTATGTTTGATGCATATTTTGTTGTGAATTTGAGGTAAATGTGCAATCTGTTTTTATTATCGCAAGCACCCTTCATCGCCAATGTCCAGGCCGGTAGCTTCGGGTGTTTACACACTCTCCACCTGGTAAGTTGCAAATATGTCGTGCGGTCAATTAACATCAAAATATGATGTTTTAACCTAAAAAAAAACTCTGAATATACTTCTTCCAGAGCTTTCCCATCAACTTGGACCTTCATACAAGGTATGTAGTGGGATTTAACTCTTCATATTTTGACAAAATTTGTTAGAACTATGTTTAGTATGGTAGTAAAAAGTCTTTGACTTTGCGTCGATCCCAAGGCAAGCCTATCTCTATATCGCACCCCCAACTTTTGACTGTTTGTCAACGGCAAAAAAACGGCGGCGTATACACCGATAATTACGGTATTTTTAGTATTTTTTTTTTATGGTATCATGTTTGAGTGAATTTATGATTCATTATTATGAGCCTATGCTCTATGAAGCCCTCAAACGAGAATGACTCACAATTATCTGTTGCTGCAAACCAGGTGTGATTAGTACACATGTGAATCAAACAAAGATCTTTGTTTTTAATGGTTTTTTTTTTTTTTTTTTTTTTCGGGCAACCAGATTTTTCATTCGGGCAACCAAATCTGGGGAAAAATGGAAATCTGGTTGCCCGGCAGGGCAACCAAAATTTTTTTTTAGTGTTGAGCGTTGACTTATGTATCTAAAACGTTACGGACATTACACTTCAAGCGCGATAGAAATCAAAAAGTTTGAAAAGGCTATTTTTCAGAAAATATTTCATTCCTTCCAAAATCCTGTTGGATGATTTATAAATGGGTCCTGAGCTTTATTATAACATAAAAATAATCACCTGAAAGTCATTTCATGGTAAGATTTTTACTTGAGAACAAATATATGCAAAACGCACTGAATTTTAGGGCAATTTTTTGGAAGAAAGACCTTTTTTCAACAGCTGAAAAAATATGTTTTCCGACTTAGGAAACAATTTGTTTTATGATATCTTGTTGATATAACCCTTCCTGAATACTTTCCAGATTAAAACAAATTTGTTTCTCTATTTTCATTTTTTTTACCCTTGGGTTTCATTTTTCATGGAATTGCCCTCCTGATCTTAATGAAGTTTTTTTTTTTTTTAGGAACAGAGATCACATACGAATTCTTCATCAGAATCACCCTCTTTTCCCGCGCAAGCTTCATGTGCCCATCCAAAACAGAGTGAGCACTTGATCATGCCATCCTTGCCTGCACTCCACAGTTCACTGCAGTAGATACACTCGGCATCATCATCTTCACTGGATGAAGTGTCATTCTCTGCTACTGGTTGTTCTGTCTTGCGCTTTCTTTTCCCACCGGTTTGAGGCTGGACATCTGAAGATCGCTTGTTGCATGTGCGTGCTTTTCCTGAATTTCCCTTCTTTGCCCGATTTGTCTTTGAGAGGATAAGTTCAGACTTGTAAGGGCTTTCTGTTAGGACCACAGCTTTGCCACGTCGTGCATTCGATCTCTTGGTCCTGGAGGTAGTACTAGCTTTAGGAGGTGGGGAAATGACAAATGGTGATTGGTACCGAGAAGTTGAGGGACCTGCATTACCGTTGTCAGTATCAGGAGTTGTTGGAATGGCAAGCAGGTTTGGAGCCGTTTTGGAGCCTTTTGTAGCTGCTCCATGAGTTCCCTTGTCAGGTTCTTCGGAGTCTACTGTGTCAGTCAACTCTGGAATGCCTCCTTCACCGTCAATCTTATCCTCACAACCTGGAGCAGCTACTTCAACTCCTGATTCACCGTGTTCTTTGTTGTCTCTGTCATCCATGGGAAGATCTGTCACATCTGCCGCTAGGAATTCATGTGGGAGGAAGACATCTCTGTTGGTAGGATATATTCCTGTTTTGCGGAACCCACTAGCTGCCACCTGGGTAGTTGCTGCCCTCATGTATGAATTGCCAACAACTCTGCAACCTGGAAGGACGTGACAACTCGACCTGGATTGTTTCTCAACCATTTTTCCAGTTCTTGGTCGTAGTATGTTGACAGTGGCTTCATGAAGCTCACATCAAGTGGCTGCATTCTGTGAGAGCAATGTGGAGGCAGACACAGCATTACAACACCATTGTCTCTGGCAAGGTCTATGACGTCCAAGTTTCTGACATGTGTTGCATGGCCATCAAGTATCAACAACACTGGGTTGTCCTTAGAAGCGCCAGACGATCGGATGAAATGCTTGAACCATTTTGTGAATATGTCCACCTGCATCCATCCACTCTTGTGACACTCATGGATTGACCCTGGAGGAGCTCCATCCATTAGTTCCATCTTCATTCTGACACATGGGAAGACAAACATTGGTGGGATGAAAGACCCTGTAACGCTCATGCACGTTTCGACTGTGATGGTCTGACCACGTTCCGCTGAAACCAAGGACCCAACTTGTTTCCTTCCGGTCTTTGCAAGAACTTTTGATGGTTTGCTCTGCACAGTACTGATCCCCGTTTCGTCAACGTTGTAGATATTGTTTGGTGGAAACTTGTGCTTGTCCATAAGAGGTTTGAGCAGGTCAAAGAATTTGTTCACGTTTGTACGGTTGAACGAACGTGCTCTTGCTGCAGAGGTGGCTTCTGGTTGTCTAAGGGAAATTGGATGGCGTTTGATGAACGAATACATCCAGTCTTTTCCAGCCATTTGCTTCTCTCTGTTGAATTGATGTGCGAACCCGTTTCTTTCGGCTAGTTGAAAAGCAAGACGACGTAAGTCATTCGATGTCAGTCCGTACATCATCGATTCCATTTGATGGATGTAGTCTACGAGGTCTTTCTCAATCTCGTCAGGAAACGTCTGAAAAAAAAATGATGAAAAGCAAAACTACTTTTATAATTTTTAAAATTGAACGGGACATTTTTATTTGTATATTTTCTAGATGTTATACGAACATATACTGCAAGTTTCATTCTGAAATTAGGTAATATATAAGTGAGAAGATTGGCTGGCAATGTTCTTTTGGCATTTATTTATTTATTTATTTTTTGTTCTTTGCCAAATTTATAAAGTGAAATTATATTTTTTCGCATTAGACAAATTCAAAATTAACCTACCTTGAAATTCCCCATTGACTTTGTTGCACCTATTGCAGATTTATTAAGTCCTTTGACTCTTCGACAAAGAGTGGTTTTTGGTACTGAGAACTCGGCGCTGGCTTTCTTTAAGCCTAGACCATTGTCAGTAACGGCTTTAATGGCAGCCTTCATGGACTCTTCATTCCACGTCTGTCTTGTCGATTTCCGCTTGTAGCTTCTAACCATTTTTAAGACGACCTGCAAAAATAGACCCGCAACGGTTGCTTTCAAGGTAATATCTAACTACCACTTGATACCCAGAAAACTGATTAGCAATTAAAGCACATACTTGTTGAACAGTGAATGGTGTTTGGAAATCAAGATTGGAAAACGTTGAACATTTTAAGAATACAAGAATTCCGAATGTAATGTTGAAGATAGGCCTACATATCTAGGCCTACATACATACCCACAGGCACATAACATTCACTTTACCATTCAGTCTTAAAGGCCAACAGGGCACCATGTTATTGGAGGGGTTTATCTTTAAAAAAAATTGTCCTCGTTTTTGTTTGAAGCGATAAACCTTGGCATTTGCTTAAGTCTTGCTTTCACAATATGTTATTTTCAATTGGGGCAAAATGGATCAATGGCTAAGGGCAAAACGGAATCCTGTTCCATTTTGCCCCATACCTATACGGTCCATTTTGCCCCAATGTCATATTTTCTAATAAAATATTTGCGTGGAAAAATCCCTACCGCATAGAAAGCATGCAAAAGGCCAGTCTAACGTTGATATCTTAATGATTAATGTACACAAATATTTGATTAGAATCGATACAGAAATTACCGAATTTCAGCCCTATGAACATCCCCTTACCTTAGATCATGAGGGTGAAAAGTTTTTGACGAGGCATTACTCGGATGTGACTCGATGTTACTGGATGAAAATTCAGTGCTGAAGTTATTTCGCCATCTTCCCTTTTTCAACGAATCCGCACAGAGGGCGGCTTTTTTTAACATATGCTAATTTCAACATATGCTAATTTCAAAGTTCCGTTTTGCCCCCAGGGTCCGTTATGCCCCACTTTCACCTACCGCTTTACAAGGGCATATGGGATATATCCCGCCACATGTCGCAACACCTGCTGACCATGCACTGTGAATACTACATGCTCCATATTAGGTTCTGTATTATACATTTGTAGAAGACGTTCTAACACAACTCGCAAAATATACTGCTGAAGAAACAACGCATGTATTAGGTCTTCATCTGAGAGAGGTCCCATCATTCCCTGAAAGATGTCTTTTGTCTTCGTATCGGTGCGATAAGAGTGAAATTTGGTTAAAATATACGTGTTAGCCACAGGGCCTACTATTTTGTCTTTAGCCGAAGAAAAAAATTCCCTCAATGTCGCCAACAATGAACTTTGCAGCTTCTTCAAAGCCACTTGAATTTTCACCAAGCTTATTAGTTTGACTTTACAAACATGCCCCAAATTAAGCCAGCATTTTCTGTGGATTATGAATACATAATTGTCAAAAAGCTTACACATTTTGTCCTTTGTAGTGTCTAGCATTATCAGGAACTGCTTTACAAGATTTGATTTTTCAACCAGAGGGATCGTTGCTTGCACAGCAGACAAATGAATCTTGTAAGTGGAATGACTGCGTGCCATGTCTTTTTTTACATTACTTGTTCCTACGCTGTAAGCATCAAGGTCACAAACTTGTTCTTGTCCTGGATGCATTGGTACTTTGTCTCCTCGATGTCTAGTATTCTGACATATGCTGCACCAAACTTTCGTCACAAACCCATTGAGACAGTGACTTGGTCAACTGAGATGGCTGAGAAGTAGCTGGTGTCGCTGCTACAGAAGGACGATCAGAATCATCAACTTGGTTGGAAGATGGATCGGGTGGAGGCTCAAGTACTTGAGGCGTAGAAGATGAACTTCCTACAACTGAAGGGCTCGTTAATGATGCATTGATTATCTGAGATTATTATTATTCAAACGAATAGCTTGCACTGTCTTTGACTTACTGCTCAGTCCACTTGCTACTCTGCAAATTCTTGGATGGCGTGAATCCTAAACATTGTGGTTTTAGGTTTGTGATGCATTTTTACCACATCCTGCCAATAATCATGTTCTCTTTCAAACAATGTTTTGAAGGAGACAGTTCGTTGATGAGTAAATATGAAGGCCATTGAGAACATTTGGAAGATTTAAAGACTGGCACACCGTCAGATCTGAGAAGTAAGAACGAAATAGGTGAAGAGAAGTTTTGCAAAGGGTAGGAGATTGGCAATGGAGGGAAACTAATGTAAGGATATCTACATGGCAGGGTCCTGTCAAGCTATGTCAAAGACAGAGGGTTAGAATTAGGAGCTTGCTCTCTGTAACTGTAATTGGAGCTCCAGCATAGAGTGGAATGTCCTCAGTGCACTCCTCTCCAGATTCATCAGATGAGGTAGGTTCAGGCTCACTTTCAAAATCAAACCACTCTGCATGCTTCAGATCTTCAAGTGCATCCTTCCATTGGTCTCCACTCTCCATGTCCAGATCATTCCAAAATATCTTTGAATACAATGTCCATAATGCTGGAATTTAGCCATGTGCATTTAGAGCAACTTTTGGTTCTGTACATTGCGAACAATGATATTCCTGGATGGGATTGCTGGCTTAACGTCTCAACTTGGGGCTGGAATATAACCAAGGTGCATCCAAACGATGTTACATACAGATTATGTAACATCATGCTTAAAAAGCATATGTAGTAACAATAGAGATCCCGAAAGAGCTTGTTGGAGGCTTTATTCCCTTCACCGCGCAACCCTCCAACAGAGCCAGGCCCATCTGCATCTTCCACAATCTCCTGCACATGCTCGATGATCTTGTGAAGATAGTTGGGGCAAAGTGTACAGCATTCTCTTTGGAGGTCTTTATGTCTTCAGGCTTTGAGTGGTGAGCTCAGTATACGGATCGATGACTGGAGAAGATTACCAAAAGCTGTTGAACCTTTCTCCTGCCTTTCTTCATCTGTGATAGGTTGGATTATGGTGTACAAGTTCTTTGGGTCAAACAATGTCCAAGAAAAGTTGCCTGGCATCATTAGGAATGGAGCCAATTCAATCGTTAGGAGCAGATGGTCTTCCAGCTTATTTTAGCATTCTTAGCCTTGTCAATGTCCCACTCCCCACGACTGGATCCTGGCAATCTCACAAGTAATTAACTTCTGAAAGAAGGATCCCAAATTAATATCTGCATGGGTCACGTCTATCAGGTTCTCATGGGGCTGGGACAAGGGAGAGGCCAAGACTTCACTCCCAGTGACATGTTTGCAAGTTTGGTGGTGCTCAGATCATCAGGATTGATGAGCATGTATTCAGCCATCGACTTAGTCTCCTCAAAAGTTGCTCCTTGCCAACTCTTGGGTAGCATGGAACATGGTACAAATGTATTTCGATCCACTTTTCTGCAGGCCCCCATCAGCTCCATCCAGTTTTTCATCTATCATCAAAGTGAAGAACCGTAATTTGTGCTTTCTCCACAGTGAGTTTACATTGACTGAAAGTCTACTATGCCGAAGTTCACATCGTTCACGTTCCATGCTATCCAGCAAAAGGACAGATGATGAATGGTTATTTTTATCAGCAATCGCCTCTATGAGAGGGCGTGTCACAAAGGTTGATTCTGGCTTCGGCTGGCTCATAAACGGTGATGAACTGGTCCCCCATCTTAACTTCACATTTCAGCACGCAAAAGGCTGCTGTGAAGGCTTTGTCAAGAAGAAGGAGATCTCTTGCTTCCCTAAAAACAGAGATGCATTTTTTTACTGAAAGTTGGTAATGAAGAGGGTTAACAAGACAATATGCTCTGTGATTTGTTGCACGAATGTAGTTGTCCGTAGTAACTTCTCGATCAATACATTTTAGTTGGGAGATGACACTTACCAACTATCATGCAACCCTCAGCTGGTCTAGAGGCTTGCTGTTTGGTCACTTCTTATCTCTACTGAGACCCATTCCTGTGGAGTTTGCAAGCTCCTCCTTGGAAAATATGAGATCCATGGCCTCATTAAAAAGGTTTTTACAGCCTTCTTTCTCTTTGGATTTCTGGATATCATAGTTCGGTAACCAGCCCTAGAGACAAGGACAGTTGAATATTTCAATGGATCGGAGGAATCATTGACCAAGGGTTTCTGCAAATACAATCAATAGAAATGTGGCTTGTTGCTTTTCCTTTGAACTTTACCTTTTTAATATAACAGTAATACTAGGCCTTTCAGGTGTTTTTTTTAATAACCATATAGGGGAGACTGGGGTAATTATGGCCCCCTTTTTCACATTTCCTATTACTACCATTAAATGAAAAGTCCAATGATATTCTAATTATGTAAAAATACAGTCAATCTATATACCTATAATATACAAAAGAAAGTATAAACCTGCTACTTCTCATTTGCATATTAATTACCATTATGCTAACAACTTTGGGGGGCCATAATTACCCCACGGTTTGGGGTATTTATGGCCCCTGTTGTAATGACTGTATGAATTCAAAGATATTATGCTAATTAATGATGGTAATGTATTATAAATGTTGTTGGGTATTCCTAATACACTTATCAACCACCAACAATGATTTAGTCAATAATTGGTTCAGCCAAAATGTTGAAATTTTGCTATCAAAGCAATACATATATTTATGTACAAAATCGTACAAGTTAATGTCCCCATCTACGCTTATCTGCGCTTATGTATGTTTATGCATTGGGGGCCATAATTACCCAAAATGACATTTTCAATTTGATCCCCCTTTACAGCTCTACTTTTGAAGATATTCAGGTGGAAGTTTTTCTGTTGTGTTTTTTTACTTCTTATTGTTTCAGTTTCAATCAAAATTTCATCTTAAATGATTTTAATTAATGATATCACACCCCAAATAAAAAAGCAGACTTGCCACTTTCCAACGAACAGAATTGTAATTGCCGTACATTTTAGGCTTCCCTAAGCACAAAATTTCATGTAAATGGCTTATTTTTGTCATATGATAGTAGGAAGAGTTTAGCTAGGCATGTGTAAAAATTAAATTATCACTGTGTAATGCAGCAAAGAATTATAAGCTCTCAAATACAAAGGGGCCATAATTACCCCAGGGCCATAATTACCCCAGTCTCCCCTAATGACTAGTTATTATAAGAAATATTTAGCTTATAATTTTAGAATCAGATTGCAATTTGAATTTTCAAATTCGAACAAAGCATTCCAGAGTTATGAATTTTTCTTTGATTAAATTTAGTCCCCAAATTCGACACAGGTCAAAAGGTCAAACTTATTATTTCCTTTGTTTTAGCCATGGCACCGTTTGAGCTATGTTTCTATTGACTTACTTTGATTGAAATATTGGTATATTTCTATAATGAAGCAACGTAGCTAAATTAAATTTTGCAGAGTTGTTGTGAAGATGATTGACTATATTCCTTTGTTGTATTGATATTATCTTAACTATATATTTTTAATTATCTACTAATTAATATGCAAATTAGGTGTAATATCTCATGGATTGAAAATTGCATGTATAAAAGTGATATTAATTATGTTTAAACTGAATATAACTGTTGGGAGAAGTTACACTTACAAACCATACATTTTTAAAGATATAAACAAATATCAACTTATCAATTTTGCTTATGTTTGCATATTTTTAATGTATTTTATTGTTTTGTTTTGTTTTTGTCAAAGGTACCGTTATTCATTTTATTATTATCTTGATTTTAGTTTCAGGTGGGTGGCTTCTCACAGACCTTACATGTTTAAATGCATTATCAATGTCAACATTCCTCTTTTGCTTATGTATTCTATTGTTTTGCATATTTTTAATGTATTTTATTGTTTTTGTCAATATCATGTTGAGACTGGGAAAGGAACCGTTATTCATTTTATTTTATCCTGATTTCAAAATTTCGTCCAACTCAGACATGATGTAGAGATCTAGATTAAAACTCTTAAGACAAACTTAATACTAGAAGCACAAATTTTTATTAAGGAGCACTTAATCCACTAGAGCAGACCGGTCACAACAGGAACTACCTTTTCACGCGTACCCTGATGATGATGACGATGAATACAACTTTTTACAAGAGTCGAGTAGCGCTAGCCTATAGGGTAGTATAGCTTCAACATACAAAATCTACACGTGTATATACTGGGTGTAATTTTCATACTCGCATACATTTTGAAATTGACAACTTCATGCCTTCACTTGTATTCTGATGCTTTATCTTAAAGGTTGTAAACAGAAATCAGTTGAAGGATAAATGTTGGTACACAGTCTTGAAATCACCATTTTGCAGCATCATGTGTTACTAGGACTCTACTTGTCGTTGATTTTCAAGAGTTACAAACCCAGTCTACTTTCTGTGATTCCTCTCTTTCCTTGCCATTCTTTCCTTTCTCTTGTGATGATATTGTGCACTTTGTTTTTGATCTCTTTCCAGGACTTGTGTGACAGAATTTCGCCACTCTTGAGATGAGTTCCTCGCACCAGGCCTTTCCAGGGACTTTACGCATGGCAAGAAGTTGTTTGGTCTCTCTTACTGCTGTTGAGGTAGGTCTCCTCTTCTGCTGACCATCTAATGTACTTCCTTCCATTCCGCATTGTCTTTTGTTTGGTGCAGGTTGGTGATGCTTGAACCTTTTGTCCCACACTCCTCACGTTACAAGATGGATTTGGAAGTGACCGTGAAGGAAGTGATGATGGGCTCCCACTTGAGCTTGATTCATCATCACTCTCATCCATGTCTGAGTCGATGTCCACATCATCATTGGGATCCACGTTGATGTCGGAAAGTTTCCTTCCAGAATTTGGAAGCAGGAGTCCCTTGTCAGCCATCTGCAGAATTTTGCTGACTTTTGACAGCATGATGGTCTCTGTTGGCAGTCGATAGTACTCCGGTGGGTTGCCAATCGTGTCCCATGTGATTGGCCAGCTGCTCTAGCTCCTCCTCATTCAGGTTCAGTACCTGTGTCATGGTGGCTAGATGCTTCCTTAGCTTGGTGCATCGCATGTTCATTGGTTGTGCAAGTTCAGCCTCGTCTGCAAGAATCCTCATTGCTGATGAGGCACGGTATGGTGTGGCGGAATCCTTTCGTGTTCTTGCGAAGACATATTTGGCGCCCTTTTCGGTGTTGTAGTTGACGAGCTGCTGAACACTTTCCTGCATTTCTCTGTGAGCAGAATCGGAACTCCTCTCCCTCGTTTCCCTCTGACTGTTACAACCTTGAGGCGGTCGATAGCATTCTTTCTGATGTCGACAGCTCCTGGTAGATCTCTTCATGGGAGTTGTCCTTCCTCATGTTGTTGAACTGTGTGATCGTCAAGTTCTGCACCTCTTGGGGCCTCCTGCGGTTAAATAAAACTATCTGGGCGAGGTTACGTGTGCTAGCCCCTTGTATTGGTCATTGTTTAGGTTTGGGTAGTGCACTGCAGCTGTTGTACGCTCTCTTTGTAGAAATTTGCTGAATTTCTGTACATCTTTGGTGAGGGGGAGTAGTTTGGGTTTGGTCCAGGAATTTGACTGTCACTGCTGAAGTGCTGATGCAGTAACCTTTTCCCTCCACTCTCCTTCCTTGAGTTGCAGAAACTCATCCACAAGCTGCTTCTGACTGTGGAGACCATCCTTGATAAGCTGATCGCACTACTGAGCTATGTCGGTAATTACATGCCCAACCCTCATGGCAGTCGAGTAGTGGTTGTGTGTGTCGCATTGTTGGTGTCGTAACCGGACATTTGTAGGTAGCGGTAGGTCAGCAGCATTGAGTATTGTTGGCCTTTTCTCCCTGCATAGCATCAGCAGTTTAGCAGCTGTCCTCATCTTCTCTCTTGCAATGTCCCTTTCCTGGTGGTGTGCTTTGGTTCAGTGCCCGCTGACCAATTCTGATGATGACTGGATCATACTTGACAGCGTATTGCGACTTCATCTTGCTGCATCGTTCCAGTACATCTCTCATTATCTCTGATGTGTCGTTTTTTAGGGGGATCAGCTTCCTTGCCTCTTTCAGACTTTTTCCTCGAGGTGTCTTGTTACCTTTGGAACAATTGCGTTTGTGCTCCACAATGACTCGCTCCGGAAATACCCAAACAGTCCGAACAGGGAACAAAGTTCTCAATTTCTGCACTGCTCCCTTTCATTGGCCGCTTCTTGACTATGAGGTCAGTCTCCTTTCCCTCGTGAACATCCAGATTGTGTTTGTGATTGCCAATGTTTCTTATTTCAGTCCAGACTTCTTCTGCCTTATTGCGATTTACCATTTCCATAGCACAGGCCTGAGCAACTAGCATTTCATTTTGTGCTTTCTTTTCAAGTGACGGCGCAACTTTGTTTGTTTTGTACTGCAAAACATGCAGTACACATATTTTGTCCATTTTCTCTTGTCTGTTGTCGATGTTGAGGATGATACGTATGTATGTGTTGTTTTTGGTCCGGCTTCAAGGGTTGAGTTTGTGCTGATCGGTTGTGCTTGTTCGCTTTCACTATCGGCATCAGAGGTACGTAGCTAGGATCATCGCACGAGTCATCTGGATCACTGAGGAAGAGATGTAATTCTTTATCTGTGTCACTAGATGGAGACATTGGTACTTCCACAGGAAAGATCTGTAGTAAAGATTTAAGAAGAAAAGAAGAAGAAATAGTATTTAGTAAACTTCCACTAACTGGAAATGTATGTCCCCATTATAAAATAGACTTGTTTTCCCTGCATCGTGTTTCATATTTCTTTCCACTCTTGGGGTTTGATTTTTAGAGCAAAGTATGGGGTTGAAAGGTTTGACAATTGTTTACAACCTTGAAATCCAAGAAAACATTTTTAGAAAGTCAGTGACAATGCATAACTTTGAACTTTGAGCTGCAATAGGTTATAATAATGATGATGATAATACTAGTAATACACAACTACCATTTTCTGAATATTTAAAATTCCCCTTTAGTTTTTATTTAATTGAAATGATTGAAAATATGTTATTAAATCAAATCTACAAAATTAATGTAATTCAATTTCCTAGTAAAATCAAGCATTTTAAACTCATTAAAGATCTCCCCAAAACAGCAATGACACGCATACTTTTTATGTTTCAAATTAAAAATTATTGGCCCCTGTCAAATATTCTTCACTTGACCTTTGTGAACAATGAATGTTCCTCAGTACATGAGCAGATACATGTGTATGCAATTTCGTGTTGGCTGATAAAATAATGTTTAAGCTTTGGCATACAAGGTAAGAATAACTTGAAATACATTTAAATTTCATTTCATAATTCCTAGGTCAAAGACACTGGTCAATTGATATGTGAACATGCAATATGAATTATTGTTAATATTAATTATCATGTGTGATGGCCAAGTGATAATAATAATGGTATGTTTTATTAGAAAATAAAAGTGCATCAAAACCTGTAGGTTGAATTGTACAATACTTTTTAAAGAGTCCCAATTTTACATGAAAATAATTATAAGTACATGTACATTTGTACATGGCAAAGAATAACAGATCATATTTTATTTCAATTCCCCTTTCATTTGTGCCCTTACATGAATCATAACCCTGGGCAAAAAATGCCTGGATCTAACACGCCTGACAAATTTAAATTGCCTTGTGCATCATACTTTTGGGCGATTCCACGGTAATGGAATTACAGTTCAGAGGAATTTCGCTCATTATTTTTCATAGTATGAATTAAATCTATGATCTAAATATTTCTGAATAATTTAATATGTTCTGGAGTTCCACCTGCTACCATACAGAAACAAAATTTATGAAATATCATGACCAAGGAAAATGCCAGCAGGAGTAGAACGTCGGTAACGGAATTACGGCATAAATAATAAAAAATATGGCAAGTGATTGTACTAAATTTCTTTTACCTGTTGTGTCAACTTTATCTTAGGAATATTTTTTTTTACTGCAAGTTACCAATTTCTTCATAATCAACAGCGTTTCCAAAAAAGAAAACGGTAACGGAATTACGAAACTGGTAACGGAATTACGTCTTCTGAAATTTATATGAAAAAGGGGCCATTTTTTAACATTAGATTAGCTGAAATGCATCTATGTAGATGCATCTATGTACAGTGTTATTTTATGGTGTAAAGACTTATTACAACCAAAATAAAAAACAAAAAAATGCTTAAAAAGAAACTAAACTATGAAAATACATAATTAGTTTGTTTATTTAGTTAATACTCACCCCCGAAGTCCGAGGTGGTGAAGAACGACAAGCCTCTCACCCCCTCCAGGGGGGACTTCTCAGAAGAAAACACACGCCTGCTCGCTAATTTCCTCACCGGCTTCTTCTTTTTGGAAGAAGACACGAGAAGAAAATTAGACATGACAATCTGTAAAATAAAAAGGAGAAAGAAAAGTGTTAATACACAAAGGGGTAAATAGGCGGGTCTATCAAAGAAGCGGAGCACATAAAAGCTGTGCGCCGCAACACACACACAACACTCAAACGTAAACAACGACACGCATTACATACACGCAGTAATGAACGTACGAAAGTCTACGGGAAGAGAGAGCGTGAGATGTGAATTGGTATAACGTTCTCGTAAGCGCTTCTCATCCAGGGGACCCAGGTTCGTATCCTAACAAAGTCACGCCATTTTTGTTACCTCGCTCCTGAAAAAGGACGCTGTCGAACGGGTGGGGGATCACGACCTTCTGTGTCTCTCCCCCGTTTTTGTGATCCCCAAGCGTTCAGGCTCGCTCAGGATGATCCGCAGCATGAAGAGGATCAACAGGCACATCGCAAAGTCACCCTTCAGGATGGACCATCTAGCCTCCATTCTTCCGGCTCTCGGTCAGGACGACTTTGCGGTGTCCCTCGACCTGAGCGATGCCTATTTCCACATCCCAATAGACCCTTCGTCGAGGGATCTTTTGGGGTTTGCTGTAGGAAAGGAGACTTTTCGCTCGGTGGAGATCATGAAGCTTCTCTCTCCTTGGACGAACCGTACCTTCCTTCTTCAGGGAAAGAGATTCAAAGACCCTCTTCCCTCGGTTACAGTGACCACGGACGCGTCACTTCAAGGTTGGGGGGGCCATTGTCAAGGTCGGATGGTTTCCGGATCTTGGGTCCTTCCGAGGCCGCTGCTTCACATCAACGTTCTGGAACTTTTATCAGTTCTGTTTGTCCTCCAACGTTTTCGCGACCTGTTGGTGGGCCGTTCGGTGTTGATTCTCACGGACAACACCTCTGTGAAGGCCGACATCAACAAACAAGGAGGGACACACTCTTTGAAGTTGAACGGGGTAGCGTTCCTCCTTTGGGAATGGTGCAATCGGGAGAAGATCGTCCCGGTTGCCTCCCACATTCCGGGGGAGGACAATCTGATAGCAGACTTTCTATCCCGAGGTCGCTCGCTGCCATCGGAATGGATGTTGTCCCCTCATGTCTTCGAGTTAGTAACTCAGAGGTTCGGGAGCCTGGAAATAGATCTGTTTGCAACCTCCCTGAACAACAGACTTCCTCGGTTTTGCTCCCGAGTCAGGGAGACTTCTGCTTTCGTTCTGGACGCGTTCTCTCTTCATTTCTAATTGATTTTCAATGTTGCGGATCATGTGACCTTGATATTAAATGGTATCTGCTATCTTTTGCATATATATTCTAAGGCAAGCTACTAGAAAGGGCCATCTTACAATCTTTGTTTATGAGCATCTCATGTGCCTCATCTAAACCTACCGGTCGAGGAAAAACTATTTAATATGTTTGATACAAATGCACCGTTTTGAAAGGGTTTTAATATGTATTCAGACAGTGCATACATCATACTTAGATGCATAGGTATTAAAGTGAATAATTTTGTCTATCACGCGCATGAAATAAAGGACTTATTTCTTTCAATGCTGCTAATCTTAATTCCCAATTACCTCATCTAATTGCAATCCACAATGAAATGTAGGAAAAACGATCTTCTATGAGATACTGATTCCAAAATTTGAATTGTTCAAATTTTTTGGAACATTGATTTGCAAAATTCTGCAAGTTCTTTTTGCATATTCAAGGTATTAGAAAGCAATTTCTCTTCTGCTTCTTTGAACTGGGAAATACCCTGAAAAGTACCATTTTCATGACTGAGGCACGACAAAACTTCCTTGACTTTAGCCAAAAACTCATCTGAACTGCATGAAGGGGTTAAGCCAGTCTGATAATAAAAAAAGCAATGCATTTGATGGAGATAAATGGCTTCATACACCTGTAACAGAAATCTGTGTGTTCTTTTAAAATTGGAACGTGCTCCTAAACTCTGCAAAGTTACATGTTTATGAGACATCTTGGCAGTGTCTGTAAGGCCAGCATCCCAGTACAATTTCATTAATACTTCTTGTAAGTTTTTGAGATTATGCCGGTCACCTATAAAGAAAGGTATGAACCAATCCATTAATTCACCAGCCTCCTTTTTAATGTTGAACAGCTTGATATTGATACTTGATTATGCGACAACTACTCAGTTTGAAATTGAAGGTGTGTTGTTCATCTGTAAGTCTCACATTGTTGCTGTAAGGTTTGATGACATTTGGAAGTTGGGGGTAAGCTGGATCACCAAGCAACAGTAGAGGGATATCGTGGCCGTTATTCGACGTGTATATATAGCGTTCTGGAAATAGTGTACCATTGATCAGCTTCTGATATATATATGGTGGAGTTCGTGAATATTCGAGCATCATGCACACGGCCTAGCCCGCCCACATACACATCAATGAAGGAACCGAAGCTGTCCACCACTTCCTGCAAAACGATCGAGTGAAAACCCTTTCTATTGTGGTAGTTTTTGGGGTTCTTCATTGGTGCCTTTATCGGGATATGTGATCCATCTATGGCACCTTCTGCTTGGGGGATTTTTCCAGCAAATCTGGCGATGCACTCCTGCATTAAAAAAGTAAAGAAAACAAAAAACAAAACATAATTTTTATACACATACATGTATATAGGGGGATGAAGATTTTAAGATTAAAAAAGAACAACATGGATTGCACACATTAAATTGAGTTGATGAAAACTGCAACTTTTAATAGTAATTATTACCATGTCTTGATTTTTTAAAATAATTTCTGAACTGATTAAATGCTGATGTAAAACTCAGATTGTTCATTTTTTTGTGAGACTACAAAATGATTTGAAGATTCTTGATTAAATGCTGATGTAAAACTCGGGATTGTTAATTTTTTTGTGAGACTACAAAAATTCTGCTTGTATAACAGGCATATGCTGATCTCTGAGAAGAGAACTTTCTCTTCCAGTTCCTAATTGATTTTCAATAATAAGGATCATTTGACCTTGATATTGAAGGGTATCTGCTATCTTTTACATATTCTGAGGCAAGCTACGAGAAAGGGCCATCTTGCAATCTTTGTTTATGAGCATGTGCCTCATCTTAACCTACCGGTCGAGGAAAAACTATTTCCATTTAGGTTTGATACAATGCACCATCTTCAAAGGATTATATGTATTAAGGCAGTGTATACATCATACTTGAATGTATAGGTATAAAACAGGAATAATTTTGTCTTTCACGTGCATGAAATAAAGGACTCGTTTCTTTCAATGCTGCTAATCTTAATTCTCAATCTCCTGATCTAATTGCAATCCATAATGCAATGTAAGAAAAACAATCTTCCATGAGAAACTGATTCCAAAATCTGAAATTTTCACACTTTTGGTACATTGATTTGCGAAATTCTGCAAGTTCTTTTGCACATTCAAAGTATTAGAAAGCAATTTCTCTTCTGCTTCTTTGAACTGGGAAATACCCTGAAAAGTACCATTTTTATGACCGAGGCATGACAAAACTTTCTTGATTTTAGCCCAAAACCCATCTGAACTGCATGAAGGGGTTAAGCCAGTCTGATTTATCAAAAAAGCAATGGCTTCGTATACCTGTAACAGAAATCTGTGTGTTCTATTAAAATTGGAACATGCTCCTAAACTCTGCAAAGTTACATGTTTATGAGGCATCTTGGGAATGTCTTTAAGGTGAGCATCCCAGTACAATGTCATTAATACTTCTTGGAAGTTTTTGAGAATATAG
>CALNVZ010003430.1:4430851-4450627 GCA_940671915.1 Paracentrotus lividus
CAAACTGAAGTTAAATTACATTCCATTAAAACAGGAAATACTAAACACTTCAGGTATAAAGGAACATTAAACACAGTGATAATGTATACATCGTACGTAGACTCCATTTGCTTATGAATAAGAACATTTGTTTAGCCCTTTTGATTGGGGTGCAATAGGTATACATACGAATCATCAAGAAATCTGCGGTTTTGACAGAAACAAAATGCTTCCTACATGTAGTCAGCTCTACTGTCCCAAACTGGATACATCCCCGAGATGTTTGAAGCATCAGCAACAGAATATGGAATACATTATGGTATTTGATTATAATGTTACTTCAGTTTGAAAGTATTCATAGTATAATGGAGTCTTGTACACAAATTCCAACACAAAATAGTCAGTATGTGGGGTAACAGTAACTTTGTAAATTACATTTAAAAGGGATTTTACATGTGAAGAAATAAAATATTCAGTCCTAGATATTTACATGTTTGATGTAATATTATACTGACAATTAACATACATAAAAATCAAGTTAAAAATATTATTCGTCTGCGGGGTCAAAATCAAGGTTAAAGGAAAGGTCAAAGGTCTTACCACTTTAAATTGCTCAATAATATTTTTGATACCATTTTGAATTCCTCTTTGAATTTCCTTTTGCAATGGTACCAGTTTCACAAAAATTGGTCAACCAGTTCAGGCGCATTGTGCCGTTGAAAATGGAAGGTCACACCCCATTTTTTGCCAAAAACGAATAAAAAAGGGCGGGCCATAGCTCGGAAACCGACGGACCATTTACGCTATTTTTTTGTTTTCATGGGAAGGTAATTGTTAAACTTTATGTGTACCAATATTTGAGCAAATTCTGAGACGGAAGGGTGCAAAATTGCACTTTCATTGGGTGAATTGGCATGGAATGACCACAAACATTAATTCATCATGTAACATGCATTGCATTATTATTATCATTTTATGTATTGTAAGCGCTTTGGGCCTATTGGGGAAAAGCGCAGTATAAATATTAAGATATTATTACAAAAGGGTGTCCATAAATGATTTTGATCATGGCGTCTTGCAAATTTTTGTTGTTCATTTTCCAGGAGAAATGGGCATCCAAAAGATGCCCACACACCTCTCTGGCTAAACCCCTGCTGTCTGTTGATTCTTCTTTTTTCAGGTCACAGTTAAAACCATGATATGTAACTGCCCCATGCCCCTGGACATTTTTGTCCCAGCGAACGAAGTTCGCGAGGGACTATGAAACAGGCTTCATTCATGTTGCGTCCGTTCTGTCCATGTGTTGCTCAAATGCAAATTTCTTGGTCGATTTTGATTCTGATTAATTTTCACTGATAGGGCTGTGAGGGCTTCCAAACTTGTACACAGAATCCTGATATTCATTAATTCTGCAATTTATGCAAATTTAATCTAAATTGATGAAAATTGCTACTTCTCCATTTCTCACATCATATTTTAATTTGATTTACTTATCTGATAGGGCTGGGTCGGGGCCTTCCAAGTGTCTACACAGAGGTTTTGGAAATTAATCATTATGCAAATTTATGCTTATTAATGTGATTAATTTATGGAAATTTATTCAAATCGTCGTAAAATGCCACTTCTCTATTTCACATGGATTTTGAATCAAAATTGTTATATCTCATTAAGCTGGGTAGGGGCTTGCAAACTTCTACACAGAATTTAGAAATTCATCCAATTATGCAATTTATTCAAAAGTCATACAAAAATGCATTGTAATCACAAAAACAGTAATTTTCTTGAAGGTTCTATCATAAATTACATAAATTATCAGCCATTCCCTGCTTCTGCGGGGTCATATATTATGCATCGCGTGATTACTTATTCACTTGTTTTGTATACATGTATATAATATGTATTACACAGTTGCAAGCTCACCTCAGTTTGTCACCGTGCCCTCAGCACATTCAACATTTTTTATGCTATACAGTCTTTAATTGTCCCCGCGTTAACAAAGTTTGTGAGGGGACTATGAAACGGTCCGCTTGTGTGTGCGTGTGTGTCTGTCAATGAGTCCATCCATCTTTGTGTACGTCTGTGTTACCAAAATTTTTTGACTGATTTTCAATCTGATGGTTTATCTGATGTATTTGGGGCTTCCAACTTCTACACATAAATTGTGAAATTAATTAATTATGCAACTTATTTAGAATCATGAAAAATACATTATAACTAGGCACAAAATGTCCATTTTATAAACTAATTTCCATGTTTATCTAAAGGAACTATCAGAAAATTATTAAAGTTATTCAGCCATTCCAAGATATTACACTCCCGGCGGGGACATATATTATGTATTTGCATTAAGTTACTAATTCAAATGTATTGAAATTTTCTTGTTCTTGTTTTTTTTTTTTTAGAAAATCAGATTTCTGGAGATGTAGCTAACACGGAAAAAACGGAAGAAAAGGGTACCTTCATCTTCAAAGATGAAAAATTCTCAAGACCCATCTTCACTCCTTCAAGACCAATGCCATCCTAGAAGATCCAACGCCATCCTTCTCAAGACACAGTGCCGTTCCTTCAAGACCCAACTGGACCCTTGCAGGTACATAACATTTGTATGAGCACTTTTCTGTGTGTACATGCCCTGTTCAATTCTTCAAATAGTAGAATCCATTTTGATGTTGCATGTATTTCTGCAATTCAGGGTTGTTTTTAAGGAGAATGAAACTGGGGGAAAATTTAGTTTTAATGAATGAGAGGATAGAAAGAAGCAAAAATCACTTTTTCTCATTTTATTGACCTTTTTTTCCATGTGAACCTTACATGTATAGAGTGTAAGGAAATATGTAGTTGATTATTCATTTCATTTCATGTAGGTGGAACAGGAAGACAAGAGGTTGAGAACTGCACCCCCGACAGAGTTGGCCCATGGATGGTAACAGAGTCAGCAGTCAGTCGAGTCCATCAAGTTCTAGGAAAACCTTTACCATTGGATCAGTCCAGTGTGGAAATGTATATAAGGTTAGTGTGTGTGTCACTTTAATTTGTGAGGTGACTGCATTGCGAAATATATGGAGATTTATGCCAAATTGATTAATCATATCTCGGAACCATAGTTTGGGTAAATATTGATTTGTCCTCGTCGGTGCCGTGTCCACCACAGAGATTTTCTTGTGAGCACTATACTGGTCGCAGTTCTTCTTGGATCATCTTGAAATTTGGTTTGAAGGTGCATAATGGTAAGGCGAGGAATGGCCTATTGTTTTTGGTATGGGCTGGGTGATTGTTGCAATGGTAACCATGTTTTTTTTGGGGGAGGGGTGAAATATTCTGAATGCACAGAGTGCTCTACCAGCCGCAGTATTCAGGTCATCTTCAAATTTGGCTCTAAGGGGCATTTTGGACAGGCAAAGATGCCTTTTTCTTTTTGGCATAGGTTACAGGTAGATACTAGCTGCATCTTGTATCATCTTTAAATTTGCATGGAGGTGTATTATGGTAAAGCAAAGACTTCTATGTTTTTGCGATATGGGTGGTTGCCATTGGTAACATTTTTTTTGGTGGAAAGAGATATTTTGTGGAAATATTCTAGAACCAGTTTTTACCAGATTGTTTATGAAATTTGGCACATACATGTAGTTCCGATATACATGATGTGAAAAATAAAATTTTAGGGACTGCTGCTGAGCATTGCCATGGCAATGAAACATAACTGGGGAATAATAACTTACCTTCTATTTTCTTATAGCTTGTGCACTTCTTCTATGCAGTCACCCTGCTGCAATTACAAAATTCATCCATATGGATGGGTGATGGGTTCAGGGATGCATGTATATGTACTAGACAGGTCCCCCATCTGAGTGCTCTAGTTCTATTATGACATGTAATGTCATTTTAAACAAATTTGCAAAGGAAACCAAATTAATTTGTTCAGATCTTCTGAAGGCCATGTTTGTGTTTGTAGAACTAGTGGGACCCTTGGAAAATCCATAGGATTAGAGGTTAAATATATGTAGTGAGAAATTGCAGTTCTAAATTGTGGTTTTTAATATTTTTGTTACCAATTAATCATATCACTCTACTTAACATTTTAGTGCAGGCTTAGGGTTGTGAAATATTCAGTCAGGTACAAAATTAATACTTTTAACTTGAATATATATCTTTTTTCTTTCTTTTTTTTTTTTTTTTTGGGGGGGGTTATTAGAGGAATGTTTTATGTGGTTTTGATGGGTATTGTCTTATTCTAAAGAAAATTTTGTGATTTGAAATAGGCCATGCGTTTTTAAGTTGGGCCCATGTTGTGTGACACACTCAAAATTTGTACTAATCGTGCGCATTTCCACGAAAGTGGCTGTAACTTTATAAAAATTTTATATAAACCCCATAAAAGTATACATTTTCTGGAAGCTGAATGTCTGAGGAGTTCGGAAATGCACTTAAAATTAACATAGGTGGCGCCCTAGAAAGGTTATGAATCTTAAATCCTGAAAAATTCATGGAAAAAGATGGCTTTGGAAAAATTGTAAAAAAAATATTTGTTTACCCTAAAACATTATTTACTGCAGATTCGAACTCGTCACATTTAGAGCTTTCCAAACATGATAACTTTTCTATACCCTGTGAGAGTTTACCGCATTTTGCTCCAGGCTGGAAAGATGACTTCGAAAATTTCATTTTTTAAGAAAATGTACCTTGTTGCCAAGTTCTAAGTATTGTAACTCGCTGTTTAAGATACTAGACATGTAATGAAGAATCCTATATAAGTTGGCAAGGCAGATAGAAGTAGCAAAGTAGTACAGACATGTGAAATCCCTTTATCTTGGTAAACATTATTAACCATAATTCCTATATAAAGAGCCTTTAGCTGTAAAGAAATTTGTCATTCATATAGTACAGTCACAATAGTGTACAATACTTAACGTTTATAACTACTTTTAATGGTCATAAAACAAGCTAAATTACATGTTGCAAGTGTTTCAGAAGGGTGTAAGCATTTCAATTTTTAAAAAATCCATCTCTGAACATGATTTAACTCTGTTTTACAGCACATGTACCATATTTGCTGCGCGGCCCTCCTGCCGCGGCTCCTCCTCCACCCCTGACTCTCGTTAATTAACAGTTAATTAACAGACAATGATGAAATTTTAACAATTTTTAAAAAACGTGTATTTTTTGGCCCTACATGAGAGCTTTAATTTAAGACCAAATTCAGCTTCATAGCTTGTATAGTTTTTAAGTAAATCAATAAACAAAATCATATTTGAGGAGCAGATGTCACAACTCCACCTTTTTAAGGGCCAACTCAAAACGCATGGCCAATATTGAATTATACAACTGTCCATCATAAAGGTGGAATTTTTTTTTTTTTTTTTTTTTTGCCACTATAGCGACATGATTTTGATGTAGCTTTAATTTCTTGAATATGTTTGTCCCTGCTCTTTAACTTTTGGGGATCCAGCTGTATTTTGAACATTCTCCCAACCTTTCAAGAAGATTTATTTCCAAAAAAGTTATGTCAACCCCATTGATGCCCATTTTTGTAATTTTTTTTCATGTTGGGGCCCTTTTTGTTTACCCACTGGAAACGCTTCTGACATGTACTGTTTATATTGTTTTTAAGTTAAATCTAGATTTATTTGGAAAGAATTTGAAGTGTGAATGTTGAAAATTCTGAATATTTTATTCCACCTCTATGCTAAAAACAAAGAAATACAAAACAACCTTTAACCCTTAATTATCATCATTTTCCCCTATTTTATTATTAGCCTTGATGACAAGGTTCTAAATGGTAACTTTTGATGATATGTTATTATGATAATTGTTTTGTTGATATTTTACAATACAATTTAGTACCCAGATGAAATTGTTCATTGTGTAAAAATGAATAAAATCAATGCTGACCCAAATTAAAATAAATTACTCCTCCCCTAGACAAACGATTCAAGCCTGTAACCATATAACTAGATTTAACTTGAATAAAAACACCTCTACAACTGAGATGTGTTTCCTTAGGGTAGGACTGAGGGTGCCTTGGTGGGTCGCGTCAACAAAAAGGGCCCAAAATTAAAAAAAAATTACGAAAATGGCTTTCTTCTGGGGGTGGCAAACTTTTTGGAAGAAAAATCCCCCGAGATGGGTTGAGGGAACGTCCAAGATATAACAGGGATCCGAAAAGTGAAAGCGGTGACCATCATATTCAGAAATTTAAGCCAGAGCAACATAACGTCGTTGGTGCCAGAAAAAAAAAATTCCACCTTTATGAGGAACAGTGTAAAAAGGCAGTGGCACAAATCCATTTTCAAATGTACGGGGGACGGGCAGCACATGATTTTAACTTTAGTACCTGTCAGAAAATTTTATCACCCAAAATATAGTGGGGGGGGGGAGTTTATCAAATTTTGTGACATCTCTCCCTCCCAATGATTTGCGACCCTGCAAAAAGGTAAAGAAGGAAAGCTCGACTATGCTGGCTTATGCTTAGTCTTATGCCAGTTTTAACTATGGGCATTGGACGAGTGTTTGAAAGTACTCTCAATGCAAAATTGCAATAAAACACAACCATTATTTTTCCCTTGGTTGGTTAGATAGAGTTCAAGTGTGAAACTCCTATTCAAATAATAATTTCCATGCACTTGTATGGTTTAAATTTATTGAATTTAAGTTTTTTTTTTTTTTTAATCCATGATAGGTCAAGGACATGGACATCTGTTTGATGGTGAAGGACCTGGATCTGACAACAAAACGCTGTGAGGGGTGGCCCGTCATTCAAAACAGAGTCGAGAAAGATATTACGATCTCCCTAGATGCTACTCGACTCCACAAAACTCCAGAGAAGCTCAGTGGTGAGGTGAAGAGAATTGGAAAAGTACTTCTTAGTGAAAACATGGATATTACAGTGAATAATTGTCAAAATGTAGAATATAGAATGAAGTTACGGGAAGTCCAAATCTTTGCCGAACTATTAACTAATGTAAAACAAACTCTGTCACCATCATGCAGAAGCTTCCGGAAGCAATTTGATCTTGGTCTTTGTAATATTGATATAGACTTGCAACTTTTCGATCTGAGTGTAAATAGTAAAAACGTAGAATACAGCTACAAGGCCGGGAATATGTCAAAGCTTGATGCATGCCTTGGTCCTCAGTGGGATCTGCTTGTGTGTCCCTCTCTTACTAGATTTGTAACATCCCTAAAGATCAGACTAGCTGCCAACTTTCACCTCCAAGGTACCATCAAAGTTGCAGAGTACCCTGGGGTGGTAAATAATGAGACCTATAGATATGAGTTGAAGGAACACTTAGATAATGGTTTATAATGTAGCTGAAACTTCCGTCAAGATTAGTTCCCAGTAAATTGTATCAATGCAGCCATATTTCTTGTTGTGTTTCATTAATTTTATCAAAATTAAAGATTAAGCCATGAAGTATAGATACGTGTTTTTTTTTTTCAAAACATGTCTGCCATGCAGTTTGACTCAAATGACATCTGAATATGATTTTTCTTTTCTTTCTTTCAACCTCCTTGCAAATCTGTTTGAAGTGCAAATACTGGTATCTTCTTTACCGCAACAAATTTAGTCAGTAGTTTTGGCATTAACACTACAAAAATTGTTAGAAAGGCAAGATTACTTTTGTTGTGGCTTGACCTGGATGACGGTAGAAAAGAGGTTTGAATACACAACGACCTATAGATAGAAATATTTTTTGAGGGTGTGCTCTTTTTCTCATTAACTGTGGCTTTCTCAAGAATTTGGGGCTAATTGCCCTTAGCCAGCACTTATATTTTTCACTGGGCACTATCAAATTCATATATGTTGGGAATGACGATATGCTTACCTTCGTCATTTCTACACTAAACTGACTCTCTCTAATGCTGTATGAGTCAGAAAAAAAAAACCCATTGACACCTTTTTTGGATGGCCTCTTCATAAGGAATAAATATAAGGACATATTTGTCATGTTATTGTCGTCTTGTAGAGTATCCCCCCCCCCCAACTTGTTTTGGTACATTTGTGGGAAAATTCATGGTTGGCTGCACAGCAGTCACTTTATGTACATGAAACTTGGTCACAACCCTCTCTCACCAACTTAAGGACATTGCACAGTTGAAACGAAACCCATGTCATCTTCACCAGATTTTGCACATAGTTACTTTGGCATCTATGTATGCCAAAAATGCAAAAAATAATATAGGTTCATGTGCTTGATTATTTGCTACGGACCTTTGAAGTTGCCATATTTGGATGGCATGTAAATTACACATAATTCAAGAAATTGGCCTCTGTTAGACCTCGCGATTGCAACAAACGAGTTAAAAACGTCATTACTTTGTCAAAACCGTATCAAACTTTATCAAACCTTCAAGGTTTGTTATGAAGTTTATACCAAAGATGGGGACATTCTTTAAACTTTCACATTTGTACTTATTATTGAGCCAGCAGCGCCCTCATGTGGCAAAAATGGTGTGTTTACAAAAACCATGACAGTCTCGTCAAAATTTGCAAAGTTGTAGAGGGATTCATTATAAATATGTAGAAACTTTAAAAAATGGGGGTCCATGTGCTCGTTTTCGAACAATCGGCACCCATTTTCAGTTGATTGCCCCTATAAATCTTAGAGACACAGATTTCTAAGTGTGGGTCACAGTATAAATAAATATACCTAGACTTTGCACATACCGAAAACCTGGTTCGGCAGGTCAGAATTTGGCTAAAATTGCACTCAATGCAGGTACAGTAATGAAATCTTGAGCCATAATTCATTCTTTTATTTGTAGACATTCATTCACAGATAATGATTGAAGGATTCCTGTTCTATTTTGCTTCAAAAATGTTGGATTTCTTATCGGGTTTTGTTTATCACACATCTGATCATGTTTTTGATTGCAATTGGATGAGAGAAAATGAACTTGAATACCGATGGTCACCAACTCACAGTCATTATAAGGTTTACAAACCAAATTGACTAAGGCGAATTTTGAATGAAATCAAACAACAATACAATCCTTGAACATACAAGACTACCAAACTGGCAAATCACCAGTGACACTGTACATGTAATGAACATTATAAACTAAATGAAAAATAAAACATATTGAACTAAATATACTAAAAATGTTATGTGGATGTCAACATGACACTTTGATTCTTTGCTGTTAAACATCTGATTACAATTACATGGAAATTGCTAGGGTATTCTTGAAGAACGTGGGGGAGCAATGATTTCCTAAAAATTTATAACAATTACATGTAGTATGCAGAACTAAAGTAGGATTTTGAGCTTTTTTGTACTAAAACTGAGTATATGTGTTCCAAAGTTTTAAAGTATGAATTTCTTGCCTAGTTATCGATTTTGTTCCATACACATTGTAGGTTTGTTACAAATTTGGTACGTGTACATGTGTACATGTAGTTCTACTTTTGAGGCTTCATTGATACAATTTAGTTTTCTTTTTGATTACAAATCCTTGCCATTAGAAAATTGCTTATGTGATTTAATGAGTCTTCGTAGAGTAGAAGTAGGTTTAGTCCAGCACTTTCGTAATGCACTTCATTGTGTGAAGCACAATCACGGTCTCTTGAAAGCATCATGTGGAGTAGATGCATTGATTGAGATCTATCGCTATGGGGTATACCCTTACGATATTGATCGTAGAAATTGTGGTGGATGCCCACTTACGGAGAAATTAATAAAGCTTTGTGAGCTTCTTGAACATCAGGAGCCAGTTTGTGAAATTCGTGACGAATTGTGGAATTGGCTGTGTAGCAATGTTCAAAGCTACTACCCAAAGGGCAACTCTAAAGCAGAAATTCTGCAGGCTTTGGAAAAGCTGTCAGAAGTTAATGCAAGATTTTGTGCAGTCATAAAGGGAGATGGATGTTGCACACAGTGCACCATGCGTAATCCACTGGAAGGAAAACTAGATCCTGTTCAGTTCTATGATAATTCTGTGAACACAAAGTGTAAAGGAGACCTAGCAGCTGGTGTACAATTCATATTGGAAAGAGCACTTGGCCATGAAATGAAGAGTAATGTTTGTCATTCTTGCTCTGCTAGTCTACAGCCAACAGAAACCTTTGCTTGTGTAATGCCACAATTTCTAGTAATTTGTCTCCCTTTGAATGCCAGTGCGAGAAATGTTCAAAAGCCTCAAGTGATTGTGAATGAGAAAATGACTGTGCACAAAAAAACATACACTTTGACTGCAGCTGTGCAAATGAAACTAGGACATTTCTACACAATTGTGAAAGTGGACCACCATTATGTTGTAGTAGATGATCTCCAGAAGAATGTAAGGTACTTTCCAACCTTTCCTTCTGCAGTTATGAAAGATGAAAGGTATCATAGGTCTAGCCATGGTATGAAATTATCCCAACGGCATGATGGCATCCATGTCATTTTATACTGTATGTCGGACGATGAACATGTTGAAGATGTGCACCAGTCTTTCGCAGGTCAAGGCCACCAAAAAGCACACCCCTGGGAAGTGCAGAATAAGAGAGGACTGTCCTCAGCATATCCCCTTGGGTCATCAGCGCAGAACGAGAGAGGCCGTCCCTCTGCACATCCCCTCCGCCCTCCAGTGCAAAATGAGAGAGGCCGTCCCTCTGCACATACCCCTGGGCCTTCAGTGCAAAATGAGAGAGGCCGTCCCTCCGCACATCCCCCTAGGCCTTCAGTGCAAAATGAGAGTGGCCGACCCTCTGCGCATACCCCTGGGGCTTCAGTGCAAAATGTGAGAGGCCGTTCCTCTGCACATCCTCCCCGCCCTTCAGTGCAAAATGAGAGGGCTGTCCCTCTACGAATCCCCCCGCCCTTCAGTGCAAAATGAGAGAGGCCGTCCCTCTGCACATCCTCCCCGCCCTTCAGTGCAAAATGAGAGAGACCGACCCTCTGCGCAAACCCTGGGCCTTCAGTGCAAAATGAGAGAGGCCGTCCCTCTGCACATACCCCTGGGCTTTCAGTGCAAAATGAGAGAGGCTGTCCCTCTGCACATACCCCTGGGCCTTCAGTTCAAAATGAGAGAGCCGCTCCCTCGCACATCCCCCTAGGCCTTCAGTGCAAAATGAGAGTGGCCGACCCTCTGCGCATACCCCTGGGGCTTCAGTGGAAAATGAGAGAGGCCGTCCTCTGCACATACCCCTGGGTCTTCAGTGCAAAATGTGAGAGGCTGTCCCACAGCACATCCCCCTGGGCCTTCAGTGCAAAATGAGAGAGGCTGTCCTCTACACATCCCCCTCGGCCTTCAGTGCAAAATGAGAGAGGCCGTCCCTCTGCGCATACCCCTGGGGCTTCAGTGCAAAATGAGAGAGCCGTCCCTCCGACATCCCGCTAGGCCTTCAGTGCAAAATGAGAGTGGCCGACCCTCTGCGCATACCCCTGGGGCTTCAGTGCAAAATGTGAAGGCTGTCCCACAGCACATCCCCCTGGGCCTTCAGTGCAAGATGAGAGAGAATGTCCCACAGCACATCCCCCTGAGGCTTCAGTGCAAAATGAGAGAGGCCGTCCCTCTGCACATCCTCCCCGCCCTTCAGTGCAAAATGAGAGAGACCGACCCTCTGCGCAAACCCCTGGGCCTTCAGTGCAAAATGAGAGAGGCCGTCCCTCTGCACATACCCCTGGCTTCAGTGCAAAATGAGAGTGGCCATGCCTCTGCACATCCCCTGGGCCTTCAGTTGCAAAATGAGAGAGCCGTCCCTCTGCACATACCCCTGGGTCTTCAGTGCAAATGTGAGAGGCTGTCCCACAGCACATCCCCTGGGCCTTCAGTGCAAGATGAGAGAGACTGTCCCACAGCACATCCCCCTGGGCTTCAGTGCAAAATGAGAGAGGCCGTCCCTCTGCACATCCTCCCCGCCTTCAGTGCAAAATGAGAGAGACCGACCCTCTGCGCAAACCCTGGCCTTCAGAGCAAAATGAGAGAGGCCGTCCCTCTGCACATACCCCTGGGCCTTCAGTGCAAAATGAAGAGAGGCCGTCCCTCTGCACATCCCCCTGGGCCTTCAGTGCAAAATGAGAGAGGCTGTCCCTCCGCACATCCCCCTGGGCCTTCGTGCAAAATGAGAGAGGCGTCCCTCTGCACATACCCCTGGGCCTTCAGTGCAAAATGAGAGAGCTGTCCCTCTGCACATACCCCTGGGCCTTCAGTGCAAAATGAGAGAGGCCGTCCCTCCGCACATCCCCCTGGCCTTCAGTGCAAAATGAGAGAGGCTGTCCCTCTGCACATCCCCCTCGGCCTTCAGTGCAAAATGGGAGAAGCTTTCCCTCCGCACATCCCCCTCGGCCTTCAGTGCAAATGAGAGTGGCCGTCCCTCCGCACATCCCCCTGGGCCTTCAGTGCAAAATGAGAGAGGACCGACCCTCTGCGCATACCCCAGAGGCTTCAGTGCAAAATGAGAGAGGCCGTCCCTCTGCTCATCTCCCCGCCCTTCAGTGCAAAATGAGAGAGACCGACCCTCTGCGCAAACCCCTGGGCCTTCAGTGCAAAATGAGAGAGGCCGTCCCTCTGCAATACCCCTGCTTCAGTGCAAAATGAGAGTGGCCATGCCTCTGCACACAACCCCTGGGCCTTCAGTGCAAAATGAGAGAGGCCGTCCCTCTGCACATACCCCTGGGCCTTCAGTGCAAAATGAGAGTGGCCATGCCTCTGCACTACCCCTGGGCCTTCAGTGCAAAATGAGAGAGGCCGTCCCTCCGCACATCTCCCTGGGCCTTCAGTGCAAAATGAGAGAGGACCGACCCTCTGCGCATACCCCTGAGGCTTCAGTGCAAAATGAGAGAGGCCGTCCCTCTGCACATCCTCCCCGCCCTTCAGTGCAAAATGAGAGAGACCGACCCTCTGCGCAAACCCTGGGCCTTCAGTGCAAAATGAGAAGAGCCGTCCCTCTGCACATACCCCTGGGCCTTCAGTGCAAAATGAAGTGGCCATGCCTCTGCACATACCCCTGGGCCTTCAGTGCAAAATGAGAGAGGCTTTCCCTCCGCACATCCCCTGGGCCGTCAGTGCAAAATGAGAGAGGCTGTCCCTCTGCACATCCCGCTGGCCTCAGTGCAAAATGAGAGAGGCTGGTCATCGTCGGCTCATCCCTCTATCCCTGAAAAGGAAAGGGCAGGCTCCTTGCCAGCATACTTCTCTTCCTCTACCTTGAAAGAAAAAAATCAATCCACAACTCGCTCCAGAGAGGAGATTCACCAAGGCGTATCACATTCCACATCCCCTCTAGCAAAGTCTCACCACAGCAGTTTCGCAGGTCTGGAAGAACATGACTTTGGAAGTCCAGTTGGGAATTCTACACCTTTATCGTCGCCTACTTTGTCTCCACAGCCTTCAGACAAAATATGAAAAGAGATAGTGAATATGATGCAAGTAATTCTGATATTTGGCTTACCCCAAATAAGCGGCAAAGATTTCCCCAGGGAGTGAAAAGAACAAAGGTGTTTACTCTGATTATGAAACCCTATGTCTTTTACCTCAAAAACTAAACTTGATTTTTCTGATGAGCCTGAAAATTTGCCTTCACACAGTTGTACTAGTAGCCAACAAACTGATGACGAATTGCATACCTCACAGTTTCCCAGAGAACAAGATGGACATGTCCAATTGAAATCATTGAACGAAGACATCAGTGAAATTGAATTTGTGAATATTTCAGGGAAGGATGTGGCAATAACAAGGTATAATGGCCATATTTACTTGTCCTGTGAAGTACTTAGAGTTAGTCGTATAAGAACATGTTCAGGTACAGAAAGATTGATTCATTGTTGGCCAAACACCCACAGAGAGGTCAAGCTCAATTTCTATTGCAAGGTAAAAAAGTAAGAAAAATGGATACTGCGGCATTCTCTTGTAATTCTATTGAGGCACTACTAAAATATGGCAAAGCCACCAAAAATTCAGTAATGAAAACTGTTGCAAATTTAAGGTTCAAGCAGAGTACTAGTAACCTAAATCATGATGAAGAAAAGAGACCACATGTGGTTCAACCAAAAAAGACACACTCCCACAGTACCATTTTAGTGAGGGGTAAGGCTTTGCGTGTGATTGCCGAAGGTGAAAAAGTCTTTATAGATTTTCTTCATGTTTGTGGACATTATCCGTGGAGGAGGTCATGTGAAACACAATGGATGGAAGAATATAGATATTGTGCCTAGAAAAGAATGGTGTAAATATATTATCTTCATTTTTCATTGACCCGTGTTCCGAAAAAAGAAATCTAAGAGAGAATTCATCTCTGTTGAAGCTCTCGAGGTTCTCCTCAAACATTTCAAAGTAGGAGACAAAGAAGAAAAAATGGCCCTTCTGAAGGAAGTTCCTGTTGAGCTTGTGAAACTGGCTGCCCAGGCAGTTCACCATTCTGGAGTGAGTGGAAGCAATGATGGTTCAGCTGCTAAAGCTGAAGATTCTGTGCCAGTCACTGGTAATCATACCCATACTGCCAGCCCGATGACACCAGAGGAACTTATTTATGTCTCGAAAATTTCAGTGGAACTAGGCTTGTAAATGAATTTAGAAAGAGGATGCCAGGTGTCTTCCATCAGTGAGGCATGAACAGAATGCAAAAAAGAAGATGATAAAGAATTTCAATGCAGTTCTTTTACCAAGGCGCACTGCCACAGGATGGTTTGTTGACGCAAGTCGCTTGCTAGATATATTGTCCTTTTACTATCCATTCTTAACTGATAATTTACATGTCAGGCTATGGGGTGATGGGAGGAATATTGGAGGGCGCCATAGCACCGTCTTAGCATTGTCAATCATCAATAATGAGCTCCTTCTAAAACAATATTTCATTCCAGAGTCCATATCATATTTTTCCTATTGCCATTTTTTATGAGAGCGACTCCAGAGATAATCTTGAAACAAATATTGGAACAGAAAAGAACTTTCTTCAGCAACTTTTCAAGAGCAGGAAAAATGACACCTTTTATCTTACAGGAGATGAAATGTTTCTCATAAAAATGTTGGACTCCAGGAATGAACTTAGTCCAACATCAGAAATGGGATGGAATTTATATCACACTTGTAACAGAGCTCACAAAAATGTATTGCTGACAGTGGTCTCCATACAGACGTTGAAGTTTTGGTAGACAGACACAATCCAGATTCACTTGCGCCATCAATTCCAACAAGCAAAATTGTTTTTGATATACTGCATGGTTTCACCCGTATTGTTGAGAAATTGTTGAGACTTGAGATTGAGAAGTTCTGTCACAGGGTAATAAACATGAGCAAACTACCAACTTCAACTGCAGTAAAAAACTTATCAGTAACCTGGTAAATAATATTAACAAGCGTGGTATAAGACAAGGAAACTTTCAGATTAGATTTGACCAAAACGGAAAACTTGAGCCAATTACACTGATAAGGATCATGCCCTGTGGATAGTGAGTCCTCCACCTGAAGGAAAGGAGTCAGAATTTCCCACGTGTTAACCAATTGTGGTTACAACTACTCCTCTGCCTGATGCAACACAAAATGAAATCAGACAGTACTTCAGCCATGAGCCTATTACCACTTTGACATTGTGGAAAAAATAATGGCAGAGCTTGTATGACATGTATGTTATTTTGAGATCTGAACCCAATCCGGTTTTGATCAATGGAAAGCCTGAAGGTTCTTTGAAAGCTTGCGACTATATTTGGGGGTATAGCCAGGCTACAAAAGAAAGTTACAAAGAACTTGCAGAGTGCTACTACAAGCTGTTTTGTAGTCGTTTTAATTGGGAAAATCTGACACCATATATTGATCAAATTTGTTGACTATGCCAGATACTTTATGCATAATCTTCCTTTGCCTATATGCGATTTCAGTCTGAAGGTGCAGAGCATTTGAATTACTGTCATTCCTCTTATTACTTTCAGCACACAACCCGTCATGGAGGAACTTTGCGCACAGATCCTCAATATTCCTTGCTCACTGCCATGTTTAGGAAGTTGTGTTATGAGATAAGCAATTCTGAGTGTGGTGAAGACTTTGTTATATTCCTGAACAGACATGCAGCAGCCTGTAAAATTCAGGCAGTATTCAGAGGATTCAATACAAGGAGGATACTGTCAGAGAGAGGCTGGAAATCAAAGCCTGCCAATGACACTGATGTTGACCAAAATGACAACATAGTGGATGAAATCCATTCTTTACAAAGTGCTACATGCATGTCTGATATGGAATCAACTGGAAGCTTGTTCAGAGGCATGTCATTTGTTTTTGTCGGTACTGTGCCTTTGTGCTCAATATCTAAGAAAAAATGGACTCAGCATTCTTTGCAGGAAAAGGTTGAGAGCCTTGGAGGACGAGTCTGTAAAGCTTTACCTGGCAAACTGAAGGGGCGCTCAACAAAAGTTTATTACATTCTTGTCAATAAGGATGCTATTCTAAGAACTCGAATTCCTGACATTGTCAGAGAAGCCTTCCAGAGGAGTTACGCCATTCTGCAGTATGAGTTTGTTTTTAAATGTATGAGGGACGACAATGTGTCATGTAAATCTGATTATGTTGTCGATTTGACAACATCACTTGGCAATGTTATGCAAGACAAACATTACAAGAACAGCACTTTAATAAAGTGCCTAGGATGATCAGTGTCCTTAAAAAAAGAAAGAAGAAAGATGTAAATACACGAAAGGTATTGGTTGAAGCAAAACCCAGCAGTCATGTATGCCAATATTAAGAAAAAAGAAAACATGGACAAGAAAGTCTCATTTAGTGCACATGCTAAAATGATAGGGGAGTATTGCCGAGAGTACAAAGGTCTGCCTTCTGAAACGAAGGATATGTACAAACAAATGTGGAAAGAAAAGAAGCAAATGGCCGTTACAGAAAAAGAAAAAAGAGCAAATTTGCTGAAATATAATGTATCAAATGATAGTCTTTACAAAAAGTGTACATATTTAAGAGTATGATGAGCCTTATTTGAAGTTCCCTAAATTGCATTAACTGGGGATTGGAGATGAATGTCTCTTTTCCCTGTATCTTCTTGATTTATAGATTTGTTGATTTTGATATGATACTATACTGTAATTTCAGTAGCAGTAGTGTACTCAGTCTGTATTGTTATTTGCATGTAGTCAAAATTGTAGCCACATTTCCTGTAATGTGCTAATACTACGTTTGCATTACATGTATGTCCATGGCAGCCCCGTTTGCTGGAAAAACAGTGTGCCGTGATATTTTTGCCATTTCCCCCTCCTAATTCAAGTTTTGTTTGTTGGTCCTGCATTCATGGCAATCACAGCCTGCTATGTTTGCCCATTGTGTACCATCGCCCATTTTGTCCATGTGGCTGGAACGGGGCCACCATGACCGCCTGGAACATAATGTAAACGTAGCATAACAGAGAAACTGTCATCATTTGGCAGTCACCATACATAAATTGTAGTTTGAGCTTGAGAAAGTCCACAGGAGTGGAGGAAAGCTTCCTTGCAAAATTTGAGGTTGGTAGAAGATTAGAGTCCCTACAATTGTATTTGAATGTGATGACAGTTTTTCGGACAAATATGTTAATTTTTCCTCTTTTGGGCCTCATTTATATTAGATTATTGGTCGTTATTGTAGTTTGACTTCATATTCTATACTGTACATAACTTTTACATGAAATGTGGCCACAAATTTATTTTAGAAAATGCCCGTATTCAGGAGGTTTAAACGGCAATTTCATGATTATATTCTGTACCTTGCTCTTATTGCCTCACTTAAGTAGTTCAGATACTGTATAAGCCAATAATTTCGCATTCAGATATATTTTCAATTTTGGACTAGTTGGGGAAATTTGCGAGAGCAAAATTTCGCGATTTTGGCGATGACTTCATTACTATAAATAGCCTTGTACTTAAGTGGAAATTTTCATGATGACCGACTCGCGAAATTCGCAAAAATGAAGTCACCGCGAAAATAGCCACTTATACAGTATTGGTTCTGAATAAGTAACACAGTAGGCTTACATGAGTGGTGGTGACAAAAAAAAATAATAATAATAATAAACACTGAACATAGAATTTATAGTATTAAAGGGGTAATTTCATGAGAATATTTTCTCAAAGGATAAATATTGGGAAGATACCTTGTTTAGAACTGCTTCACTTGTGGTTGTGCATGTGTACGTGTTGGTAAAGCATTGAAAATGTTGCACACAATATTCAGCATGAACATGTTCATGACAAGTCAACAGTCTTTAGGGGACAGTTTACCTGAGCATTGTCAATAAAACTAATTTTCTTTTTTCTTGCCAAAAATACCTTATGACAGATGTACATGTATCTACATTTATACTTAACAGAACAAAATTATAGGACTTAAAGTTTTAATGTATATTCTAAGTAATTAGAAATTTGAATTATAAATCGTATTTTTCTCACCTGACTTGAAACACACTTATGGTTATATGGATGCATGGCTGATACTCTTAACCCTATTCTCATTTTCACCCCAGGGACTCAAAGCTACAGTTATATTGATCCATTTATTAAAAATGTTCTTTTAATTTGGAGTAATTGGTAAAATTGTCACAGAAATTATATTCAACATGCCATTAGTATTGATATGTATAAGCCTTTAACAAATATTAACCAGTGCTGTGTGCAAAATTTTAAAGGATTCATTTGAAAGGTGGCAAAACACAATATTTTCAAGTATTGTTGATTTTTATAAGTACTAATGGTCATTGGATTGTAAGCGTCTCTTTTGAAAGCATATGTAATGCCTTAAATAGTTTCCATTTTGTTTGATCAGAGTGAATTGTACAGTTGGTTTGCTTTTGTTTTGTTTTCTGCATGAATATAATGAATCTTGGGTTTAATGCCTACTTAAATGCACCTAAATTCTACCGACTGACTATGTATACATGTACCCTACTGGTGCATTACTCATTATCCAACTCTCTTAATGTAGAAGAAATTTCTTAAAGGGCAATCCAACCTTTACACTCAGATGATTTACGTGAAAGAAGGAAAAAAAAAAGAAGAGAAGATAAAACCGGATCGTGAAAGTTTGAAAGAAATCGCACATAGAAAGTTATGGTTGTTTGAAAAATGAGATCACTACATCTATGCAAATCTCAAATGGGCATTTTGGCGAGTCGATTGTGACATTTTTGTGGACAACTCCCCATTTGTCTTGTACAAAAATATTAATTTGCGGTCTTCTTCGAGGTGCCTTTACCCTTGGGGCAGTACTCGAAATATATTGGAGGTAGCATATTGTTATAGGCCATCATGAAAGAAAAAGATCCCGAGTACTAAGAAATTTTACATTTTGGAAAAAAGTGACAGTTTAGTAATTCTGCATGTTGGAGTGAATGGTGGAGTTGTCCAAAGCTACATGTACATCGTAGGGACATTACCTTTTCGGCGTATTTGAATTTCCCATGGGATAGTGATTAAAACTTTCAAAACTTCCTAACTTTCTTATTACTTGTCCGGTTTGTTCAAACTTTCACCAATCTGCTTCTCTGAGTTTTCCTCTTTCAAAGCAACTTGCTATTAAAGGGAAATAGTAACTTTCAAAAACAAGAGCAATTAGATCAAGATGAATTAAATTATATTGCTCTAACAGTAAAAACAAACTACTGAAAGTTTCAGATCAAATGGAAGTCATTTACAAAAAAAAACAACAGTGTAACAGCCAAGTAAACACAACTAAATTTTCAACCCCTCTGCAGCAAACCCTCCAGCCTGCTAGGGACGGGGGGAACATGACAGGAAGTGGGGTGTCTTGTAAAGCACATGGCAATTTCTTTTCCACCACGAGATGGTTTACTAAATTTGAGTATGAAATCATTGATATCTCGAAAGTAAAGCAAGCAATTAACTTGTAATT
>CALNVZ010003430.1:4450727-4470316 GCA_940671915.1 Paracentrotus lividus
ACAAACACACCCTCACTCACACACACATACATGTAAATCGTGTAAATCGGGGAGGAAGTCTAGACACTATGAAACTGGGGAGATCTTTCTCTCTGTAGCTATGGCTAAGATTTTCTTTGAATATTGTAATCGAAGTGTCTACTTTGCATTTTGAATTGTAGATGTTCTATTTTCTAGCAAAATTCAGATCTGACTGTTTACATGCAAATTGGGAATGTCCATGCAGGTTAAGTGTATATAATATTGTACTGTGAAAGTGTGGATGAATCGATCACAATCGAAATGGGTTTGTTTAATCGATCCATACCTCCACAGTTTGCATGTATTCCTACAGATCCCTCTCAGAGTGCAAAACCTTCATGTAAACAATGCATATCTTCACAGTTAGCATGTATTCCAACGAAACCCTCTCAGAGTTCCAAACTTGTACTATTTCAACAAACTCCTGGCAGAGTTATTATTTCGAAATAATATATGTATTTCCACAAACCCCTCTTAAATATTCTGAACCTGTTGTACTAATTCCAGTTTGCATACATTTCCTCAAATCCCTAACAGAGCTCCACAGTTTAATAGCATGTATTCGCACAAACCCCTCTCAGAGTTTTAAATCTGTAGTACTATCTCCACAGTTTGCATGTATTCGCACAAACCCCTACCTTAGGGTGGCTTAAGGGTATTTCTATTAAAAACAAAGTTTTAATGCATTTTTTCTTTAAGTTGATGTATACAGTGTGTCCCACAAAAAATGCTAATGGTACTTTAGATGGGGTTAATATAGAAATTACAATATTATATCAATTATAACTCTACACCCGTAAACTATTATTCATTTCCTGCAAATGGATGAAATTGTATGTGATATGGTCCAATAATCCCAAAGATATGAACATTTTTTCATCACACATCGGGAAACCTCTCCCTCCAAGTTTTGTATTCAGTAGTACCGGGTATATCGAATAAAAGAAACCCAAGTTTGATCATTAATAATTTGCAAAATATTTCAGTAGGGATTATGAAATTTATATCACTATAAAGTGCAACTCATTACCATTCTAATGATATGTCTCGCAGCTCACCAATACCACGCATCGCTGAACCTCATTGTTATGGAAAAGTCTTGCAAAATTGTGAGCGTCACTTTCGTGCTCCTTGAGATGCGTTATTCAAAAATACTAAAAGGAAACCCAACTTTGATTATCAATGAGCGTGAAAATGAAGCACTCACGATTTTGCGAGACTTTTTCAGAACAATGAGGTTCAGCGATGTGTAATATTGGTGAGCTGAGAGACATATCATTAGAATGGTAATGAGTTACACTTTACAGTGATATAAATTTCACAAATACTACTAAAATATTTTTCAAAGTATTAATGATCAAACTTGGGTTTCTTTTATTCGACACATCCGGTACAACATACAAACTTGGATGGAGAGGTTTCCCTATGTGTAATGGCAAAATGCTCATATCTTAGGGATTCTTGGACCATATCACATAAAATTTCATCCGGTTGTAGAACACGAATGGTAGTTTACGGGTGTAGAATTATAAACAATTTCGTAATTTTAATATTATACTCATCTAAAGTGCCATTAGCATCTTTTGTGGGACACACTGTACATGGGATCATGCCAGATGTTCGTGAAATTTGACACCAAATACGCCTAATTTGCATACAAAGAGAAACATAAGAAATAACAGGGGGAACTCTCCTGGGAAAATAGTTCATGCAATCAATGCCAAATTTGTTAGAATTGTTCTTTATGCAAATATACATCTTATAAATTTATCAAATTTGTAATACCTATTGTCAATTATTTTTTTTAAATAATTCACATCCGAGATTAACTAATTATATATTCATGGACTAATTTCATAAAAATGAAAGCAGTAATAACAAAACCAATTTACTCATTTTTAAGCACATGTATTCATAAGCTTTCATATATACCAATTTTGGGCTCTGTACAACACTGCATTCTCTCAGTAGTTCTACACATGTCACTCACATTCACCAAAAAATCACATTCCGAGAAAACAAAGAAAATAAAACGCATTACATATCAAACACTCATTATCCAATCTCGTATGCACCAAGAGCTGTATAAAATAATGAAGAACAATTTTTTTTAAACAATATATACAAAACAACTCTGATTACAAATTACGAACAAGAAATTGAGGATTTAATTATTAACATTTGATATAATTTAATCGTTTAATTAATTAATTTACTAGTAATATAACTACGGATAGGTACCCCGGGTTGTCAGCGTTAATACGGAGCTTTCTAATAACTGGAGCGTATCGAGGTCGTGCAGACCTCGTTCGTTCCCTCGCAGTAGCGCTTTCGAATTTTTGACGACGGTAGTTTCGATAGTCACGTGACAAAGATGTTTAGACCGGTGACAATTATTTGAATTATCTTGTATTTCTTTGTGTTTCTTTTATCTCCTCTTCCACCATTTCTTATGTATTTCTTTGTTTTTAATCCTTCTTTCACTTTCTCTTTTATCATTTCTCATGTATTTCTTTGTTTTTTCTTCCTTCATCTTCTCTTCCATCATTATTTTCTTATGTATTACTTTGGTTTTAATCCCTCTTTCACTTTCTCTTTTATTATTTCTTATGTATTTCTTTGTTTTTTCTTCCTTCATCTTCTCTTCCATCATTTCTTATGTATTACTTTGTTTTTAAACCTTCTTTCATCTTATCTTCCATCAATTATTATGTATTTCTTTGTTTTTAATCCTTCTTTCACTTTCTCTTTCATTATTTTTTATGTATTTCTTTGTTTTTCCTTCTTGCATCTTGTCTTCCATCAATTATTATGTATTTCTTTGTTTTTAATCCTTCTTTCACTTTCTCTTCCATCATTTCTTATGTATTTCTTTGTTTTTAATCCTTCTTGCTCGTTCTCTTCCATCATTTCTTATGTAGGCCTATTTCTTTGATTTTCCTTCTTTCATCTTCTCTTCCATCATTTCTTATGTATTTTTTTTTTGTTTTTAATCCTTCTTTCATCTTCTCTTCCATCATTTCTTATGTTTTTCTTTGTTTTTAATCCTTCTTTCACTTTCTCTTTTATCATTTCTTATGTATTTCTTCGTTTTTTCTTCCTTCATTTCTTATGTATTACTTTGTTTTTAATCCTTCTTTCATCTTCTATTACATCATTTCTTATGTATTACTTTGTTTTTAATCCTTCTTTCACTTCTCTTTCATCATTTCTCATGTATTTCTTTGTTTTTTTTTTCTTTCATCTTCTCTTCCATCATTTCCTTATGTATTTCTTCGTTTTTTAATCCTTCTTTCACTTTCTCTTTCATTATTTCTTATGTATTTCTTTGTTTTTTCCTTCTTTCATCTTCTCTTCCATTATTTCTTATGTATTACTTTGTTTTCAATACTTCTTTCATCTTCTATTCCATAATTTCTTATGTATTCCTTTGTTTTTAATCCTTCTTTCACTTTCTCTTTCATTATTTCTTACACTCGGGTCGTCTTTTAAATCTGAGAACGGGAGTTGGGGGAGATTTCCCCGATTTCACGTCGTCGCGACAACGACAACGTGAGTGAAGTCTCTTCGATTGAAAAACAACGGAATACATTAGAAATAATGGAAGAGAAGATGAAAGAAGGAAAAAACAAAGAAATACATAAGAAATAATAAAAGAAAAAGTGAAAGAAGGATTAAAAACAAAGAAATACATAAGAAATGATGGAAGATAAGATGAAAGAAGGAAAAACAAAGAAATACATAAGAAATAATGAAAGAGAAAGTGAAAGAAGGATTAAAATAAAAAAATACATAAGAAATGATGGAAGAAAAGATGAAAAGAAGGAAAAACAAAGAAATACATAAGAAATAATAAAAGCAAACGTGAAAGAAGGATTAAAAACAAAGAAATACATAAGAAATGATGGAAGAGAAGATGAAAGAAGGAAAAAACAAAGAAATACATAAGAAATTATGGAATAGAAGATGAAAAAAGTATTAAAAACAAAGTAATACATAAGAAATAATGGAAGAGAAGATGAAAGAAGTATTAAAAACAATTTAATTTAATCCATTTGTCCCGCGTCCCGTACGGCCCTCCCCGGGACGCAGTTTTGTCCCGTATTTTAAACTTACTGTTAAAATAGTGGAGTAAATTTAGTAAAAAGTAGATGAATGATAATATTACACGCATAACAATGATCATGATGCGGAAGCAGGAATTCACAGGTTGTTTTTTACTCGCTCGCTCGTTAAATATTTATTACTTGAGCAAACATAATAACCCCTCCCCTTTTGTACTTTAATTACTAGTATAAATACATGCATAAATTTCAATATTTCGTTTTATAAAGGCTCATGAGTTGGGGTGTCATACTTCAGCCAATTCCGCATGGCTTGACATCTTTAGCGCTAACAATAATTAACAATTTTAAAAGTAGATCCTTGACTGGATAACCAAAAATATATACGAACCCATCAAATGGCTTTCTTAAGACTTTAGAAGTGAAATCCACATGAACGCTTCTTCGTGTACATCATCAAACAAATTTGGAACATGGGTGCTGATATACTGGTGTTACGCCATATATATTTGTAGACTTTAGAGGTAAACATATTTGTTGTCACGGTACAGAAACAAGCAAATTTGGAAACCTAATGATAAAGCACCAATAGATAGCAGCATCACTCAGTGGGCGCGCATTGTAAAACAAGAAATTAATGCAATGTATACACAATACAGTAACTGGTAAGTATCTTTATTTCAAAACGAAAAAAAACTGAAACACGAATCTAGAGGGGACCTGCGTTCCCCAAACTGGTCATCTGACCTATGCACAAATGAAGAGAGAAAAAAAAGAGATAACATGTAAGGTCAGAATGCTGGGCTATGATTACGTACATGCAGTTTATGAAAATAAATGCCTTTTCACAGGTTTGTGTTATTATGTACAAGTGTACAATGTTCTAATGACACTGGAATGAGTCCCTTGTTAAAATTACTTGCATGACCTATTAAAATGTAGGTGCTGCATTTGAATTCATAAACTGCAATTTTCAAGGTGTTCAGTCCAAAGCAAGATACAAAAAACACAAAAAACGTGCATATACCCATATAGCTCCAGTCTTCTTCTTTCATGTCCAACATCTATACAGATATAGAATACTAGATATTTGGCCATGACTTCTCATTTGCAGTCATTTAAGTAAACTCCTAAAAAAAAGCATCATGGGAGAGTGTATTTATTCCTCATTATAATGATATCATAATTGCTACATCGTGCTGTCATAGAATGAGCAGTACATCAGAATAAGGGGCAGAGTCAAAAGCGAAAAGCTGCAAAGTGAACGTATTGTTATGCAGAGTACTCTTCTTTCTTTGACGTAAGGGTGCTATCTCACTTCGCGGAGACGTCTCCTCGACAGAATAGAAAAATCGTCTCCGCGACGGATAAAAAGTATTAGATGTCTCCAAGACGTCATTCGAGTCGTCTCCTGAATTTTGGAGACGGATTTTTTTAAAATAAATTGTCACGGAGACGTCCCTGAGACGTCTCCGAGACATTTCCGCGACAATTCATTTTTAAAAATCCGTCTCCAAAATTCTGGAAACGTCTCGGAGACGTCTCTAATACTGTTTATCCGTTGCGGAGACGATTTTTCTATTCTGTCACGGAGACGTCTCCGCGAAGTGAGATAGCACCCTAAGGAAATGAGAATTTTGTTGATGACTGTGGGCATTTGACCCCAACTGGTCATCCATGAGTGCCATAAAGAATCTGAAATGAAATTAATGCACTATGATGCCTGTCAGCAAGATTTTCTGTTGTTTGGTCAATAACTTTCTGAAGCATCACATTAACTTTGAACAGGCATGGGCTATATACGGCAACTCAAAACTGGATTTCTTCAAAAAAGAACTTGCAGCACATAGTAGGGCCACCAATCGTCATAATATGGGCTTCGTTTGCAAGTCATGTTAATGTTTGGCAACATCTATAAATATGTTCTACTTGATCACACGAATCAGAAAATATATGCCGCCAATTTTTTAATTGACCTTTTGTGACTAAAAATGGAGGTCAAAGGTCAGGCTTCATTAACATAAACATAATTTTCTTCAAATTCTGTCAAATTTGGTATCAAATTGTAGGTAATCTTATAACTAGCAATATTTTTTTCACCCGACCTACCATTTTTGAGCAACATGCAAATTAGTCTATTTATGGACAATTAAATGCATAATTGTGTCAAGCTTCACTATAATCAGACATAACATATCCATAGACAATATCAATAGCAACTAATCAAGAATATAACAAAGGTCATACTAGCCTGACATTGCTGCCACATTCCGGTGACCCTTATGACCTTAAAATTAGGGCAAAGGTCAATTCACAACCTGGAAATGGCATCATTTTAGCAAAAACCTCAGTTTCTGTGAACTTTGACCTTATTTCTAGGTCGATTGTGCCAACTAAAAATATGACAACATATATTTTTGGGGTTGATGGCATCAAGTTAAACATATTGGAATAGGTCAGAGGTCAAAGTAAAAGAAAGAGGTTTTGGCCAAAGTATTTGGTTGTGACATTAGTCTTATTGGGCCGCATTACTTGGAATATTTTATTTAACACTGTTAAAAATGTGTTCTACTTGATCCCACAAACCAGGAAATGTTCGTTTTCATTGACCTATGACCTGTAAATGAGGTGAAAATTAAAAAAAAAAAAATTATTTTTTTGCTATTTCCAGGTTTTTTAGTGTCATGTTATTTGAACTTTGGCCTTATCTTGAGGTCATACGTGTCCCAAAAAAGTAAATAAATAAATAAAAAATGGTAAGGTTGATATTCTGATTCACGGGGTCAAGTAGAACTAAAGTAATTATGGTTATCAAAATCAATAAGCTATAATATTGCCCAATGGGACAAAGGTCAAGACACACATAGAAAGTTAAGTAAGGGCCAAAGATTTCTGTCTTGACCATAGACCTGTTTGGCATTATAGCTTAATCATTTAGATAGCCACAGTTCCTTTTGTTCTACTTGACCCAATGAATCAGAAAAATCAGCCTTGCTACTTTTTTATTGACACTTATGACCTCAAGATAAGGTCAAAGTTCAAATAACAATACACTAAAAAACCTGAAAATACAAGAAACTATGTATTTTTTGGACTTTTCACCATAGTTAAAGGTCATAGGTCAATGAAAACGAACATTTCCTGGTTCGTGGGATCAGGTAGAACACGTCAACAGTATTAAATGAAATATTCCAAGTAATGCGGCCCATATAAGACTAAGGTCACAACCAAACACTTTGGCCAAAACCTCTTTCTTTTACTTTGACCTTTGACCTATTCGTTGTTTAACCCATCAAGGACAATGTCTCCTTTTAGTGACGCTTTTGCATTATCTTTGAAACTAGAATGCTATGGAATATAAATTACATATCAACAGAAAGAGCAAAAATCACTGACATACAGAGATTTTTTTCTGCCACCGTACATTGAACGGTTCTTGAGTAAGAACACTTTAAATGAAAATAATCATTGAAATCTCTAAATTGGCAACGCGAATAAATATGAACAATCGCTTTTTTTCAAGCGCAAATTGGCAATTTTTTTCAATGCATTTTGTAATTTTCATTACTAAAGTGTTGTTGGTTATTAATTTTATTTTTTTTAAGGTTGCAGGATCAAAATAAAGTTATAAAATTTGCCAATTTGAGGATCAAAAAGGGATTCATTTTGACCAGTGGGAAATCTCTGTCCTCTATGGGTTAAGCTTATCTATGTTGGTAACTAACATCAATATATTCAAGTTGATACCAACAACCAAAAAATAAATGTTGTTATATTTTTAGTTGACACAATTGACCTAGAAGTGAGGTCAAAGTTCACAGAAACTGAGGTCTTTGCTAAAATGATGCCATTTCAAGGTTGCTATCATCATATAAATTGACCTTTGCCCTAATTTTAAGGTCATAATTGTCTCCAGAATGTGGCAGCAATGTCAGGCTAGTATGACCTAGATCTATGTTATATTCTTGATTAGTTGCTATTGATATTGCCTATGGATATGTTATGTCTGATTATAGTGAAGCTTGGCACAATTATGCATTTAATTATGCATAAATAGACTAATTTGCATATTACTCAAAAATGGCTGGTCGGGTGAAAAAAATGTTAATAGACTTAATTGCTAGTTATAAAATTACCTACAATTTGATACCAAATTTGACACAATTTGAAGAAAATTATGTTTATGTTAATGAAGCCTAACCTTTGACCTCCATTTTGGGTCACAAAAGGTCAATTAAATTAAATCAATTAAAATGACATTCTTGAAGTTGATATACATTCAGGGTAAACATAAGGTTACATTCAGTATAAACATAGATTTAAAATAATAGGACCACACAAGGGTGAAAAAATGCCCTCTTATTATAACTACTAAATAGAAATGTTCCTATTACTTTGCAAGTACATAATAGGAATTTCTGCACTCAAGCCACCCCTGATGGCGATCAGAGCTTATGCCTAGATCACATTTGCCTCCGGGCGCCGTACGATTTTGTTAAAACAGCCGTTTTTGCCAATTTCTTACGGTGCGGTTCGTACGATATTGGCCAAAACGGCTGTTTTTACAACGTCGTACGGCGCCTGGAGGCAAATGTGATCTAGGCATTCCGGATCGAAACGTTGAGATACTCTTTCTCTAAAGAGACTTTCTTTTAGAACTAATCCAAAAGAATTTGCTTTCAGTTCGAGTTCTTTTAAAAACTAATTCAACTACAAGAAAAATACAAAGCGTGCTGCTACTGCAAACCTATATATGACTTATCATTCTACCATGGAAACCTTCAAAGAACACCAGTCCTTAATATGAACAGTTGGCAGGCATGTACTAGCCTCAATGGTTAAAAAATGACATCCTAAATACATATACTGTACATGAATAAATCATAGTTCACAATTTTTTTCTTCCCCTGTTTAGGTTCCTCATAAGTGAAACTGATGTTTGAAATTATCCACAAGCTGTAATTCATGCTTGGACATTTACTTATTCATTAATTTCCACTAGAAATCTCTAATCAAATACATTTGAACCTCACAGTCTCAGAAGCTCAGAGCAATAATCTTTCTTTATAAGAACTTAAAAGATTTTTGATACACTTTTTTTATAATTAAGTCCACGCATTTAGTAACCATACGGGATCCTAGTAATTACCAACACAAGTCAAATTAGATATACTGCACGGCAACATTGTAAAATTGGGAGCTGAGCCGGTGCTGGCTTAACTCAAGTTTAACCAGTATAAAACTAGAGATCATCATTAATATATATTTTACAACTCTGCCAACCCTGTTCAATAGAAAAAAATATAAAAAATAAAACAAGCATATCAATGATATGGCACTCGATCATCCCACATCAAGATAAAGTCATTCACGCAAGGCAACGAACTGCCACTGAAATGAATAAGTAATTAGATATGTATCACGTGCGTATTGTTAGACAAACACTCGTGCATTCAAACAATTCTTCTTCTTCTCATACATACAATTAACCTCTTCCCTACAAGATTTTGAAATCTCCATGGACTTTGGCCAGAGTCAACCAAGTTCTAGCAGGAACAGATTTAGGAGCAATTTCTCTTCTCACTTTACACACGAGCTCAAGCACACATATTCTGTAATCTTAAACTTCATATCAGTGTATAGCACTACTTTCTGCACTGTTAATTGAGGCAATTATTAAGGTAGAAACAGCTCTCAATGGTAATGTACAATGGTAATGTGGTTTTGATAATATAAACTTTAATTGAGTTACAAGTAAATTTGTATAAGCCCAAATTGTAAATGAAAGATCATAAAAGCTGTATTAGTAGGTAACACTAAAATTTACAAATGAAAAAAAAAATAATCACAGAAGTGCCTGGGATTGCCCTGTATTAATAAAATTCTGTATAATTTGTCCTGAAATGTGCACCACACCAAGAAAAGTACATTAATTAAAATTATGTTAGACTTCATTTTAAAAGTGTTTTTTGTTTCCAAAAAGGGCAAAAAATAACATGCTTTTTAATTATATAAAAAAGAAATCACTTCAAATGGGGTTGAAAAAAATGTGGCACGAATCAGCTCATCGTGACGGATACATATAAAGCAAAAATTGGGTATTTACGACTTATGGGATTTTTTTATCGGCCAGAACATGCTGTGACACTTTTCGTTGGAATATAGGGGAGACTGGGGTAATTATGGCCCTGGGGTAATTATGGCCCCCTTGTCTTTGATAGCTTATAATTCTTTGCTGCATTACACAACGATAATTTAATTTATACACATGCCTAGCTAAACTCTTTCTACTGTCATATGAGAAAAATAAGCCATTTACATGAAATTTTGTGCTTAGGGGAGCCTAAAATGTACGGCAATTACAATTCTGTTTGTTGGAAAGTGGCAAGTCTGCTTTTTTATGTGGTGTGTGATATCATTAATTAAAATCATTTAAGATGAAATTTTGATTGAAACTGAAACAATAGGAAGTAAAAAACACAACAGAAAAACTTCCACCTGAATATCTTCAATAGTAGAGCTGTAAAGGGGGATTAAATTGAAAATGTCATTTGGGGTAATTATGGCCCCAATGCATAAACAGTGTATAAGCGCAGATAAGCGTAGATGGGGACATTAACTTGTACGATTTTGTACATAAATATATGTATTGCTTTGATTGCAAAATTTCAACATTTTGGCTGAACCAATTATTGACTAAATCATTGTTGGCGGTTGATAAGTGTATTAGGAATACCCAACAACATTTATTATACATTACCATCATTAATTAGCATAATATCTTTGAATGCATACAGTCATTACAATAGGGGCCATAAATACCCCAACCCGTGGGGTAATTATGGCCCCCCAAAGTTTTTAACATAATGGTAATTCATATGCAAATGAGAAGTAGCAGGTTTATACTTTCTTTTGTATATTATAGGTATATAGATTGACTATATTTTTACATAATTAGAATATCATTGGACTTTTCATTTAATGGTAGTAATAGGAAATGTGAAAAAGGGGGCCATAATTACCCCAGTCTCCACTACATGTATATTTTTATATTTGAATATCTGCTCAAGCTTACTTAATGCACTGTTAAAGGTAAATTGTATTTAAACAAACAGAATAACAAGCAGAAAATATACAGATTAATCGAGGGCTTTTGATCCCTTTGACATGGTATTGCGACAAAAATCCTTGATATTTCTCCAATTTCTATTGGACAGAGAAGGCTCTGCATCAATGCACTTCTGAATAGCTGCTTTTCCAGGAAGTTGCTTTGTAAATATAAACTTCCTCAAGTGACGATAGACAGCAGCTTTTTCCTTTACAGTCCATTTCTTTCTGCCCTTTTTTACAGGAACTGGCAACTCTGAAACCCAAGAAATTCGGATAAGGAGAAAATATTAAATTTTTTAAAGTGTATCTCAAGATGTGATGGTGATTTCTACACCACATTCATGGAGAGCAAGTTCTTCAGAAACTTTGCATTACCTTGCAGTGTACATGTTAATTCCTTGATTTTCTCTTAGAAATAGGAAATAAATAGGAATATTTTTTTTTCTATCCATGACCAAGAGACCAAGACCAGACAAATCTGGTATATCAAGACTTAAAAAAAACCACTGATATACATGAATGAATACTCGAGACATGCAGATTTTAATATGTGGCTGTAAGAGGGATTTGTTTGAACACATTCAAACTGTGGAGATATACATTGTACATGCTAACTGTGAACATGCAGGTTTTGAAATACACAACCCATGCCCTTTCTCTTACCAGCAAACTTTGTCTTATGCTTCTTGCATGATGAAAGCGATGAATCTGATTTACGCTTTTTCTTGCCAACAGCTGGCCGGTCATCTGTTTCAGAGTCATCGAAACTTAGTTCATCATCCTGGACCTCTGCAAGAAACAAGTTGTATACAAAAAAAGTTGTAAGGTGTATTCAGGTTGAGAGTCTCTGTCCCAGGAAGCCATCTGGTGGAAATTCATCAAATTCATGCTAACTGTAGAATCATGATTTGAGAAAAAGGTCACGTCCCATGCCCCTATGGAGAATACATGTGAAATGTCCATTTATAGCGAAAATTGACTCAAGCAGCTTACTCCTATAAGCAGCAGTATGCCCTAGCAGCTGCTCAGCGACAACAGCTTACCCTTGCAGCCAACATTTACATCATTGCTGGATTGGAAACTTGTAAACAATAAAAAAATAAATCACAAAGAGGTGATCTTTCAAATATGACAGACCAATAACAAGAAGGCTCGAGACCAAGACCAAGACCAGACAAATCTGGTATCAAAACTTATCAACACTGATATACATGAATGAATACCTCAAGACATGCAGATTTTGAAATGGCTCTGCATGAGAGGGATTTGTTTGAAGGCATGTAAACTGTGGAGATACATGCTGTGTTCATGAAACTATTTTGAAATACATACCCAAGCTCTTTCTCTTATGCTTCATGCGTGATGAGAGCGACAAATCTGATTTCCGCTTTTTCTTGCAACAGCTGGCCGGTCATCTGTTTCAGAGTCATCGAAACTTAGTTCATCATCCTGGACTCTGCAATAAACAAAGTTGTATACAAAAGAAAGTTGTAAGGTGTATTTAGGTTGAGAGTCTCTGTCCCAGGAAGCCATCTGGTGAAATTCGTCAAATTCATGCTAACTGTAGAATCATGATTTGAGAAAAGGGTCACGTCCCATGCCCCTATGGAGAATACACGTGAAATGTCCATTTATAGCGAAAATTGACTCAAGCAGCTTACTCCTATAAGCAGCAGTATGCCCTAGCAGCTGCTCAGCAACAACAGCTTTACCCTTGCAGCCAACACTGATCACAGCTGGATTGGAAAACTTATAACAATAAAAAAGTAAATTACAAGAAGAGCGATCTTTCAAAGATGACGGACAATAACAAGAAGGCTCGAGACCAAGACCAAGACCAGACAAATCTGGTATCAAAACTTATCACACTGATATACATGAATGAATACTCAAGACATGCAAATTTTGAAATGGCTCTGCATGAGAGGGATTTGTTTGAGACATGCAAACTGTGGAGATACATGCTAACTGTGTTCATAAAACTATTTTTTCCTATTCTATCTTTATTTTTAGAAATAAGAAAAAATAGGAATATTTTTGTTTCTATTCATGCTATTTTTCCCCTTTTATTTTTTCAGAATATTTTTTTCTTTCTATTTTCAGTAAGAAATAGGAAAAAATAGGCCTATTTTCGAGTACAAGCAATTAAGTTTAGACAGTAAGACCTTAATGGAATGGCGGAGCAATAATAGGAACGGTGACTAGCCTGCTAGCGATACTAATGATGTACATGCACTGAGGTTTGGCATGTGCCTCTGAGAAGGATTTGTATCAGTGTTCAAGTGCAGGGGGGTGGGGGGGGGTCCAAGACCATGACCAAGCAGCTCACTCTTAAGCAGCAGTATGCCCTAGCAGCTGCTCAGCAACAACAGCTTACCCTTGCAGCCAACATTACATCATTGCTGGGGCAGCATAATGGCCTGGGCCAAATACTATTGAGACTGCTAATGTACATGTATGTCTCAGAAGCTCCAGCTGTAATGCCTCCCCAGTTTTCCTATAGTGTGACCCCATGGAGTGTTATATACCCTAGCTGTCAGTCTCCTACCACTTAGACTGCAACAAGCTGCGCAGCTGCTATAACCAGAAGCCAACAGCAGGGTGGCCAAGAATGGCAGAAACCCATGACTCTTTCCCAGCGAAAGCGAGAGTCTCTGTCCCAGGAAGCCATCTGGTGAAATTCGTCAAATTCATGCTAACTGTAGAATCATGATTTGAGAAAAAGGTCACGTCCCATGCCCCTATAGAGAATACACGTGAAATGTCCATTTATAGCGAAAATTGACTCAAGCAGCTTACTCCTATAAGCAGCAGTATGCCCTAGCAGCTGCTCAGCAACAACAGCTTACCCTTGCAGCCAACACTGATCACAGCTGGATTGGAAACTTATAACAAAAAAAGTAAATTACAAAGAGGCGATCTTTCAAAGATGACGGACCAATAACAAGAGGCTCGAGACCAAGACCAAGACCAGACAAATCTGGTATCAAAACTTATCAACACTGATATACATGAATGAATACTCGAGACATGCAAATTTTGAAATGGCTCTGCATGAGAGGGATTTGTTTGAAGACATGCAACTGTGGAGATACATGCTAACTGTGTTCATAAAACTATTTTTTCCTATTCTATCTTTATTTTTAGAAATAAGAAAAAAATAGGAATATTTTTGTTTCTATTCATGCTATTTTTTCCCCTTTTATTTTTTTCAGAATATTTTTTTTCTTTCTATTTTCAGTATAAGAAATAGGAAAAACTAGGCCTATTTTCGAGTACAAGCAATTAAGTTTAGACAGTAAGACCTTAATGGAATGGCGGAGCAATATATAGGAACGGTGACTAGCCTGCTAGCGATACTAATGATGTACATGCACTGAGGTTTTGGCATGTGCCTCTGAGAAGGATTTTGTATCAGTGTTCAAGTGCAGGGGGGTGGGGGGGGGGTCCAAGACCATGACCAAGCAGCTCACTCTTAAGCAGCAGTATGCCCTAGCAGCTGCTCAGCAACAACAGCTTACCCTTGCAGCCAACATTTCATCATTGCTGGGGCAGCAATAATGGCCCTGGGCCCATATACTATTGAGAGCTAATGTACATGTATGTCTCAGAAGCTCCAGCTGTAATGCCTCCCCAGTTTTCCTATAGTGTGACCCCATGGAGTGCTATATACCCTAGCTGTCAGTCTCCTACCACTTAGACTGCAACAAGCTGCCGCAGCTGCTATAACCAGAAGCCCAACAGCAGGGTGGCCAAGAATGGCAGAAACCCATGACTCTTTCCCAGCGAAAGCAGCATAGATCTGCAGCAGCATGTCCTGTGACCAATGTCAAGACCAAGACGAGAAATTTGAATTCGTACCAGAAGGTCCGAGGATAGCAGCCGAGGGCCGATTCTTGGATCTCGAAATGCAGGACGAGGAAGATATCAACGCGCAGAGCGAGGATTTCAGGCCCGTGCTGGCGGCCAATGGATTCTACCTAGCATTCCGGGATCAATGAGCATGCATGGCCCTTCTTCAACTGCGCATATTTTACCAGGTTTGCCTCCAGCACCCATATGGGCAGAGACATCAAACAGATTGGAAACTCGTAAACAATAAATAAAATTTTGACGAAATTATTAAGAGGTGCATGACCTTTCAAAGATGACGGACCACTAACCAGGAGGCTCGAGACCAAGACCAAGACTAGACAAATCTCGTATTAAGACTTAAAAACACTGATATGTATGAATGAATACACGAAACATGCAGATTTTGAAATATGGCTGTAAGAGGAATTTTTTTGAACACATGCAAACTGTGGAGACATGCTAACTGTGTACATGCAGGTTTTGAAATACATACCCAAGCTCTTTCTCTTATGCTTCATGCGTGATGAAAGCGACAAATCTGATTTCCGCTTTTTCTTGCCAACAGCTGGCCGGTCATCTGTTTCAGAGTCATCGAAACCTAGTTCATCATCCTGGACCTCTGCAATAAACAAAAGTTGTATACAAAAGAAAGTTGTAAGGTGTATTTAGGTTGAGAGTCTCTGTCCCAGGAAGCCATCTGGTGGAAATTCATCAAATTCATGCTAACTGTAGAATTATGTAGGCCTACATACAGGTTTTGAAATATACACTAATTAAAAATCACACATTTCCTCATCACTTTTTTTTAAATCTCATTACCATGAGGTTATATAAACCCACTGTCACACTACACACCTTTGTGCCAACAGAATTTAGGTTTAACTTAACATTTTTATTTTTTTAAAATAATCTAGCAATCTAGTCAGCTAGCAGCATCCAGATCATCACCACAATGCACCTGTACCAAGACAACCCCACAAGTAGCAAGAGTAGTGACATCAACATGAGACCGAAAAAATAATAGTTTCTCTTACCCAAGCTAGAAGGTCTTCTTGCACGCAAGTTGGTCATTGTTCAGAGATCATCAAACCTAGTTATCATCATACCTAGGAAATCACCTCGCAATAAACAAAAGTCGTACACACCAAGAACGTTGATTCAGAGTTGAAAGCGTACTCATTTACTTAGAATCATACATGTTATGTAGGGGTATTCGGTAAATCATTTCTATCATAACTGTAATGCAGCCCCAGGAAGCATACAGCTGCAACATTTAAGCCAAATGTGTTTTGGGCCTTTGGGGATAATTTAGTATTTCTGAAAATGATCATTACCCTACCAATAACAAAAACATTAAAACAAAAATTGATGATCTTCGGTGAGCTTCACTTTTATATAACCCAGAAGCCCCAACATATCCCGCAACCCACTTTCCCTTTCAAATAACTAGGACATCATCGCTTACTGGCCATTCTTTTTGGGGCCAACATTGACTTAAGGCCGCACGTAGTATATAGTTTGAGAGGAGTTTGTGGAGATAATTCGCCCTGGACATGAAGCATGCAGCCCAGAAATTTACTGTATTCCCAACAAACGTCATTATTTCAAAAATTGTATCTATACCCTAAAAATACAATGACGTAACACGTACCACACCTCCACAGAAGTAGTCATGTTATACAGAACACAAACCCATCCTGCAAGTTTTACATTTCAAGATGCGAAGTATAGTCGACTTCCCTACACGTTAGCATGCTGACACTTACCCACCCTCTAGATTTTATTTCAGACATAATTACAGATACACATCATCCACAGTTTGCAATGTAATCCCGCAAACAATACCCTGGCATCGCACTATTGAATACTCGCCGACCTGCACCGAGGTGTTGCGTAGGCATTATAAATGATCTATCCAAACATCCGACACATATCTGAAGGAAGCCTACAAAGTTTTTCAATATAAGCTTTGGAGAGGGATTTGCAAGAATGCATAGCGGAATGTGAAGATAAGGAATAGAATGTTCAAATACAGCTTTGAGAACAGTTTGTTGGAATTACATGCATGTGTCCAAAAATGCAAAGTAGGAAATAAATTACCCTCTTCCGAATCAATTTTCAAGTCATCAAGAGACGTTGCATCTTTCAGGAGTCTCAGCGGTTCTCCTCCATTCCCCTCCATCGCAAAAAGTATCTTTGAAATTTTCGCTACCTCCATTGCTGCATTTGGTAATCGATAAAAATCTCTATGTATACGAAGATCATGGCCCATGTACTTGGCAAGCACATCAAGTTCATTCTCTTTGAGTGACAGTAGCTGTACTGTTGTAGCGATATGTTTCCTCAGTTGAGTTGACCGAAGTAATTCTGGTTGGAGTGCCCTGCACTCCTTGGAGTAATTACGTAAGCAATCACTCCCTCTGATGTGATGAGCAGAATCTACTACTGCAAACACAAACTTATTCTCTGCACAGACACCAGCATCTTTCCTGTACAACACAAGCGCATCCAGACATTGCTTGTAGAACTTCGGTATCAACACAGGGACAGTTCTCCCTTTTTTTCCAATGATTTCCACTCTCCAGAGACATCCCACTAGTTTTTTCTCAAACCCACTGAGCATTTCCTTTTGGCCATCGACAAGGTGACTTTCCCCCTTTTCAATCTGAGCATAATCCTGCAGGGTCAGTCGGGAAATTTCCCCTTGCCTTTTCTTGTTGAACACAATGAGGTATGTCAAAAGGCACTTGTTCAACTCCTTCCATGCATGTGTTTTGTCTTCAACATTGCAGTCTTCAATTTCCTTCAGGTTTCTTTCTGCTTCCAGCTGCAAGTGTTTGCACAGCTTGACTACATCATTTGTTAGCGGCAGTCGCTTTGGGTTGTTTCGTTTCACCTCATTCAGCGTACGAAGGGCATGTGATGAAATTTCATCGGTCCACATATTCTCAAGTAGAGTGATGAATTTCTCTACTCTGGCTTTCATTGCATCACCCTCAGAGTCCATGAGTGCTCTGTTCAATAGAATCATGCTTGCCTTCTTCAAGCTATGTCCAAGCTTCAGAGCCAGGCTTGGTGTTGAAAACAGATGAGTCTTCTTGTTAAATCCTGAAACAACCTTCGCAGATTCAATTACAGTCTTGAACTCACATGGTGAGATAAGTGTTGTGACGCTTGCATTCTTGTTTTCACTGCACTCTCTATATTGGATAACTAATCGAGCCATTTCTCGTAACTTGTTGCGAATGTGACCAAATTGTTCTTCATTATGACCAAGCCTGTTACAATAGCGCTTGGCTAGGTCTATAAGTACATCATCATGAACAATGCATGTCTTAACATTGTCATCACGCATGCCATTAAGCACCTTATGAAGAAAGGAATCAACCTCGACTCCTGAAGGTGGAGGCAGGAGCATTTTGCTTTCCTGCAGCACCATAGACTTTTTCTTTTTCTTCTCGTCTTTTGCAACACATCTGTGCTTCCACATTTCATTACGAGCAAACCAACCAAAGCAATGTTGGCAAGGAAAGTAGTCTTTAGGATTAGCAATGTATTTGGGTCTGTAAATTACTATGAGCTGCCCTTCTCCACTTGCCATGACTTCGTAATTGTGAACATGGTTCCCCCTGTTGCGAATGAGAGTTAGGTGGTATTTCTGATTTTTAGGTGATGATGCTGCCGTATATCTGGCTACTTCAACTTCATTCGCGTGCATTGTTCTTAAGTGCTCTGGAAGTTTTTTGAATGGTTTTTGGCAATAGAGACAGTAGGCTACTTTGTCATACACTCGGCCAGATTTGGAATTGTTTGTCCGCATAACAACCACAGATGATTTGCTGTTCGCAGATTTGACTCTATCGAATGGAACTTCCATTCCTGGTAGGTTTTCTGTCTCGGTATCAGAACTGTTGGATTCAGTTTCACATATGAAATCAGGGTCTTCATCTTTATCACTGTCGTTTCTTGAAGGTGTGCTTTCACAGTCACTTTCACCGTATCTGTCTGTGTTATCCATGCATTCTCGAACTGGAGCAGCATGTGCAGTACTTTGTGATGCTTGTGAAGTTTGCTCACTTGCACCGTTACTTTGACCATCTCTGTCCTTGTCACTTAGACATACTGTCTCTGTATCAAAACTGTCGGATTCTGGTTCACATATGAAATCAGGGTCTCCATCTTTATCAATGTCGCATCTTGAAGGTGTACTTTCACAGGCACTTTGACCATATCTGTCTTTGTCATTTATGCATTCTGGAACAGGAGCGGCAAGTGAAGTACTTTGTGATGCTTGTGGGGTTTGCTCGCTTGCACAGTTAGTTTGAATATCTCTGTCCTTGTCAGGGAGGCATTCTGGAATTGGAGCAGCAAGTGCAGTACTTTGAGATGATTGTGAGGTTTGCTCACTTGCACAGTTACTTTGACCATCTCCCTCCTTGTCAGTGAGGTATTCTGGAACAGAAGCAGCAAGTGCAGTACTTTGTGATGATTGTGGGGTTTGCTCACTTGTACATTTATTTTGACCATCTCCGTCCTTGT
>CALNVZ010003430.1:4479799-4493240 GCA_940671915.1 Paracentrotus lividus
CAGCTGTTCAAAGTTTAAAAATTTTCGAAAGGGTTGGGTCGAATGAATATTTTTTGCTCTCTGTCGGTAATTAGGCGTGTGTGACCTGTAATGTATCTCCACAATTAGCATGTATTCTAACAAACCCTTCTCAGGGTTCCAAACCTGTATACTACATGTATCTCCACAATTAGCATGTATTCTAAACCCCTCTCAGAGTTCCAAACCTGTATAATGTATCTCCACAATTAGCATGTATTCTAACAAACCCTTCTCAGAGTTCCAAACCTGTATACTATCTCCACAATTAGCATATATTCTAACAAACCCCTCTCAGAGTTCCAAACCTGTATACTACATGTATCTCCACAATTAGCATGTATTCTAACAAACCCCTCTCAGAGTCCAAACCTGTATACCATGTATCTCAAAATTAGCATGTATTCTAAAAAACCCTCTCCAGAGTTCAACCTGGTATACTACATGTATCTCCCACAAAATAAGCATGTATCTCTAACAACCCCTCTCAAGTTCCAAACCTGTATACTACATGTATCTCCACAATTAGCATGTTTCTAACAAAACCCTCTCCAGAGTTCCAAAACCTGTATACTACATGTATCTCAACATTAGCATGTTTCTAACAAACCCTTCTAGAGTTTCAAACCTGTATACTACATGTATCTCACAATAGCATGTATTCTAACAAGCCCCTCTTCAAGGTTCCAAACCTGGGTATAAACTAACAAAGTATCTCCCACCATTAGGGCATGGTATTCCTAACAAACCCCTCTCAGAGTTCCAAACCTGTATACTACATGTATCTCCACAATTAGCATGTATCCTAACAAACCCCTCTCAGAGTTCCAAACCTGTATACTACATGTATCTCCACAATTAGCATGTATAAGCCAATATTTTCGCGTCCAGATATTTTCGCGATTTTGGACTAGTTGGGGAAATTCGCGGGAGCAAATTTTCGCGATTTTGGTGGTGACTTCATTACTATAAATAGCCTTGTACTAAAGTGGAAATTTTCGCGATGACCAACTCGCGAAATTCGCGAAAATAAAGTCATCACAAAAATAACCACTTACATGTATACAGTAGCATGTATTCTAACAAACCCCTCTCAGAGTTCCAAACCTGTATACTACATGTTTATATGGCCATGTGTTTTATAGTGGGCCCCCATATATAGGTGGTGTTGTTACATGTGCGCGACAAGTACAGAAATAAATAAGGACATAAAATGCTAAATACATGTGGTATATAATGGGTATGTTTGGTATTAAGTTGAAGGGAATTAATCTGGCAATTACTTAAAAGTAAAAGAAATTCAAATGGTTAATTATTTCATGAGTAATTAGCATTTAATTAACTCTGAGTAGCCATTTTTGCATGGTGGAGGAGGAGCATAAATTTCTATTCTTTAACAAATTAAGCTTTTACCTTCACATTACCTAAACATTAAACAGTTTAATTGGAATACCATCAATTTATGAGTAAAATTGGATCAAAGTTGAACTTAAGGATACCTAATTAAGCTATAAATTAAGCTAATTAATTAATTTACCTAAATAAGTGAAATGGTAGTTTAAATTGAAAATTGGTGTCAAACTTTAAACATGGATGCTATATGGGTAAATTGGGTATTAGTTTGAAGGGAATTATTCTAAAAGGGTAAAGAAAATACCTGTGGTCAATTTATTTATGACTAATTAATGATTAATTAACTCCAAGTACCCATTTTTGTACAGCAGATGTACACATGTACATACTGTATGTTCACATGTCTTTGAACCAAGAAAGTCAAATCCCTCGTTATAAGCCAGATCGCATCATTTGTATCAACAATAAGAATAGTAAATATATTTTATTGAAGTTTTAAGTGTTCATAAAGTAATTAGTGTAATTTCAAAAGGTTGTAAGGAAAACCTGAGCTATATTCTAGGGTAAATAAACATCATAACACATATTTCCCCAAATTTTCTGATCTGAAATTTTCGCTGGAAAGATGATCGCGCAAAATTATTTTATCACAACTAACCCCTAACAAGTTATATACATGTATTGTTGGAAAGGTCTGACTTTGAAGAGTTCAAATATGCCTGTTATTTTCTTGTACATGTACATGTAGGGTCCTTAGTTTTTTCTCTGCCAAGATTTTCTGGGAGTACTTTTTTTTCACCTTTTTTCACATATTTTGATCTGTAACTTCTTATGACTTAACCCTATCCCTTTTCCGAATGATTTTTTGAATTCTTCAGACAATTCTCTTTCAGAATATGTATACTTTTTTGGGTATAGGGTGTCAAATATAAGACTAATACTCTATCAAATAAAAACGGTACGATTTCTTTGAAAACATATAATGTAACAGAAAAGGGCCCACCTCAAAACGCATGGCCATAATGTACATTGTATCTCCACAATTAGCACACAAGCAACTGAACCATCTGGGACACTTTTTTCTTGGATGAAATATTATTTTTTTTAATCCACTTTCTGAAAATTTTCCCGCACGTTTTTGGGCAGGAAAGGGCAAAAAAATAAGTGGTTTTATTTTTTTTTTTCATGATTTTGATTTGAAATTTATCCAAAACCTATTCACTGTGTCTTATACGACATAGACATATGCTACTACCTAATTTTGGAGCTGAAAGTTATTGCAAAAAAGGAGAAAAACCTCGGATAAAACAACATTGACAAGGTTGCAAATTTCACCCAAAATATGGAAGTTTGGTCCATGAGGTCAATACTAAAGTATTGACATCGTATCATGAGTGACAATTAGCATGTATTCTAACAAACCCCTCTCAGAGTTCCAAACCTGTATACTACATGTATCTCCACAATTAGCATATTCTAACAAACCCCTCTCAGAGTTCCAAACCTATACTACAAGTATCTCCACAATTAGCATGTATTCTAACAAACCCCTGTTTACTAATGATATTCCGTCGGAGAACTGGCGCTAGATTAACATGTGACCTCTGACAACGGGATTCGTTGGCAGCCTACATGCCTGTTACTAATATATGTGAATTATGTTTCTATGTCTGAAATGCGTGAATTAATTTAGATTTAAAACGAAATTGATCGTGCTGATGTATGTATCTCCACAATTAGCTTGTATCCCCACAAACCCCTTTCAAGAGTTCCAAACCTACATGTATACTGCATGTCTCTACAATTAGCTTGTATTCCCTCAAACCCCTCTCAAGAGTTCTAAACCTGTATCTCTACAATTAGCATGTATTCTAACAGACCCCTCTCAGAGTTCCAAATGTACCATCTCCACACATAGCTTGTATTCCCACCAACCCCTCTCTAGAGTTCCAAACCTGTAAGGCTGTATACTACATGTATCTCCCCATTTATCTTGTATCCTACAAACCCCTCTATAGAGTTCCAAGCCTGTATTAAAGGGCTTTGGTAACTGTGCTCGATTTCAGAAAACAAACTTGTGCGAAAGGGACTAACATGAGTAAAATCGTATTGCTCTGAGTATAATTAAGAACTACTGAAAGTTTCAGAGCAAACGGAAATCATATGTTAAAACAGTGAAAACAAACGAGGAATATGGCCGTGCACTTCATGTACCACCGCGTGAGCCGCTTGTCTGAGCGCCGTGCGATACGGCCGCTTTGTAGCATATAATATTAAGCAGTTTTCGATTGACTCGTCCACTATGTGAACTAGCCGAGATTAGCGGAGTTTTTAAGTTCTGCGCATGCGTGAACTAATCTGCTACGAGCGCTCTCGTCGACTAGCCAAAATTTGGACGCGTATTTCCGGGTTTTGCCGTTCGCTCTCATTGTGGCCAAACTCGTCCAAGATGACGTCACTCAGAACACAGCAAAGACATAAGAAATCGATAGAATAGAAAGGAAATAACGAATAAAACAAGGAAATACATAAGAAATGATGAAATAGAAAATGAAAGAAGGGGAAAACATAGAAATACATAAGAAATGATGAAATAGAAGATGAAAGGAGGAAAAACAAAGAAATACATAAGAAATTGATAGAAGAGAAAGGAAAGAAAGATAAAACAAGGAAATACATAAGAAATGATAGAAAATAAAGAATGGAAAACAAAGAAATACATAGGAAATGATGAAATAGAGGATGAAAGAAGGAGAAACAAATAAATACATAAGAAATTGATAGAAGAGAAAGGAAAGAAACATAAAACAAGGGAATACATAAGAAATGATGAAATAGAAGATCATGAAAGAAGGAGGAAAACAAAGAAATACATAAGAAATGATGAAATAGAAGATGAAAGATGGAGAAAAAACAAAGAAATACATAAGAAATTGATGGAAGAGAAAGGAAAGAAAGATAAAACAAAGAAATGCATGAGAAATAATGAAATAGAAGATGAAAGAAGGAGGAAAACAAAGAAATACATAAGAAATTGATAGAAGAGAAAGGAAAGAAAGATAAAACAAGGAATACATAAGAAATGATAAAAAATAAAGAAGGGAAAACAAAGAAATACATAAGAGATGATGAAATAGAAGAAGGAAAGAAGGAGAAAAACAAAGAAATACATAAGAAATTGATAGAAGAGAAAGGAAAGAAAGATAAAACAAGGAAATACATAAGAAATGATGAAATAGAAGATGAAAGAAGGAGAAAACAAAGAAATACATAAGAAATTGATAGAAGAGAAAGGAAAGAAAGATAAAACAGGGGAATACAGTAGTTTCACTTTTAATAGACTTTTGCAACTTTGGTTTTGGTTTTAGTCTGTTGAAGACTGTTTCAGAGATTAGGTTTGCTTGAGCACCTGTGTCTAGTTTAAAGTCTACTAACTGATCATTCTCTTTTAGTTTGACTATCCATTCTTTCTTGGATTCTTTTGACTCTACACTACAAACCATGAAACATTGCGAGTCTACTTCTAAGTGCTGAAGTTCATTGACCTTGGTTATTTTGCTTCAGCATACTTTCGTAAAATGATTTAGCTTACCGCACTTATTACATTTTTGACCTTGCGCAGGATCCATTTGTCTTTGCTATGCCCGTATCCGCATTTAGTACAAGTTTCACGACTTTGTGGTTTTGACCTTGAACCATTTTGTTTTGGCTTTGCACCATTCTGAGGTTTAGACTGTTTCGACTTATTACCTGAGAACTTTTTCTTATAGTCCTATCAAAAGAATCAACCGGAATTGAGGTGTTTTCACCTGCGGAACTCAATGCTTTGGCCTGCACTCGAGTTTGTTCAGCCGCACGACAAACTTGCAACGTTTTATCCAACTTGAGATTATCTTGCCTCAACAAGCGTTCCCTTAGACCATCGTCTAAAATACCACAGATAATTCTATCCTGAATTAAACTCTCTTTCAACGAAGAAAATTCACACGACTGAGCTAGATTCTGCAATTCAGTTGCATACTGATCAGATCCCTAGTGAAAAATCTATGTCTCTCATATGTCAGATTCTTTTTAGGCATGCAATATTCCTCGAATTTCTCTAACACTTTCTTCAGCTTCATAATCTCTCCCTCGGCAAATACAAAGATATTATAAACATCCAAGGCAGAATCACCAATCACATGTAGAAGCATTGAAGACTGAGACTTGTCATCTTTTTCTAACATTCCTGAGGCAACATTGTACAGAGTAAACCTTTGCTTAAACTTTTTCCAGTTTTCAGCTACATTGCCTTTGAGTTCTGGCGGTGAAATCTAGCTGTGTAAGACTTGACATCTTGACTATATGAAGAGTTTGTTTCCAAAAGGGACTAAATCCACTTTTGTAACTTCAGAGTAAATGGCTTTTCTTTGCCGGATTTTGTACAGGCGTCTATGGAAAATTGAAATTAAAAGTTGCAATTTCTGGAAGTTGCAATCAAAATTTAGGTAAGTTATTTTGCTCACAGATGGGTACGTACCTGAACAATGTCCTGATATCAATAACTCAGTTTTCATCAAAAGGGGATTTAGTCCCTTTTGGAAACAAGCTCTTCATATGTTTCAAGTGTTTCGTTTGTGTCTGACTTTATTTATTCGTGTCTGTGGAGATCTTTTTAGTTTCTTGATGAACTAGATCTATGCAACATTTACAGTCTGGTCTCTTGTACTTTTAGACAATTATGACTCTAGACCCTATTCATGGTCATTTTCATTGTGTATTCATGTTTTTCATGATGCGATTCTCTGTGCTTTAATATATTCATGCACTGACGTTGACCGATATACAACAACAATGAATCAGCTGTTCGCTATTTTTAATTATTCATGCACACAATCAACCTGCATAATGAGTGCACTATTATCACTCTCGCCGTCTCATCACAATTGTAACTTAAAATTACGAATAAATGGAATGAACTGGCCTGATTTAGAAGCTTCAATGTTCCATTCCTAAGCTCGTTTCTCTTACTTTTGACATCATGTATTATCAGAATGATGGAGGCAGAGACGGTCCGAGTTGTTGCAGGTTATGTGATCTTCGCCATGATGTTGCACTGCGCTGACCCCGTGCCTGGGAGGTCACATTAATGTTTTGCTAGCTACATGTAGCCTACGTTCAAGACATATCATCACGTAGGCTTTACAGATATCGCCACACGTGTGTCTCCACAATTAGGCCAAAAAAAAAAAAATTGTTTGGTTGTCCTCCGGTACCCGGGTCCGCAACTCTGAAAACGTTCTGACGGGCCCGACACCGATCAAACCATCATTTTTTTTATTTTTCTCTTTTTTATTATCTTTTATTTTTTTTTTTTTTTTTTTCTTCACCCACAAACGCCGAAAATACACAGCTCATATTTATTTGTATATATTTTTCATAAAACAGTATTATAACATGTGTTATTTTTCATGCAGCCCATTTTTACATAACTCAATAAAACGTAAAAGTGGTCTCAAAAATGGAAGTCATTCGTTTCTTTGTTTTTCTTGTTTTTCAATGGGAGAAAAAAAAAAAAAAAAAAAAAAAAAAAAACCCGACCGACCGATCCCGATTTTTTGAAAAAAGGCATTCATTGGACAACCAAACAATTTTTTTTTTTTTGGCCTTAGCTTGTATTCCCACAAACCCCTCTCAAGACTAGCTTGTCCCAATCCTGTATACTAACTTCACAACTAGCATGTATTCCCACAAACCCCTCTCGAGAGTTCCAAACCTGTAGTACTATCTCCACAATTACGTAGGCCTACTTGCCAACACTAGCTGAAGAATGAAAAAGCGGTATTATTATTATTTTTGAGTAGGCCTACAGTGAGTCCATAAAATCCTGTAGGATAGGCCTACAGCCTTTATCGGTAGAGTTGGCAAGTATGCAATTAGCATGTACAATGTCTGTTATAAAGGTGGAATATTTTTTGGTTTGCTTCAGTATCATTTTGCTCTAGCCTAATATATTTCATGAATAAATTTATCCCAGTTTTCACAGCACGGCGTCCGGACGATCTCACTCGGACTTTTCCCCCAACTCTACCTCCACAATAGGCCTACCTAATTTTCTTTGCCCCTTTTCCAATTTTAGGATCGAGCCTCTTTTTGATGACCCGGGGGCCAATGCCCCCTCAGTCCAACCTTGGAAACGATCGAGTCTGAGGTGTAGGATTGTGATTGTTCTTTTAACTAATTAGATTTGGGTTCATGGTCAATAGCACAATCTAGGTACCCAATTGCGTAACGGGTACAGCCCACAAGACCGACACCCACGAGACCGACGGCCCACGAGACCGACGACCCATGAGTCCGACAGTAAAGCAAATAGGCCAACGAGATCGACTATAAACAATTTAGGCCCACGAGACCGACAGCCCACTAGACCGACACTAGATCAAACAGGCCCACGAGACCGACAATACAATGATATGACCCACGAGACAGAAAATTCGCAATGAAGGCCCACGACACCGACGGTAGAGCAAAACAGCCCATGAGACCGACATTACATGAAGTATACCCACGAGTCAGAAATTGCACCATGGCGCGTTGTATTAAACAAGAAGATCAGGAGCAGGGGTGATAGAGCTAGCTACTCAGGCTACGATGTTATAGAAGACCTTTTCTTTTTTGTTTGTTTGTTTTTTGTATGTGTGTGTGTTTGTTTTATCATTTATTTATGAATGTTGATATGCGAACGCGAATTTAGAGCTTATATCACATATTATTTAGAGCCCAATTTGACTCGTGGGTCTACTTCATGTAATGTCGGTCTCGTGGGCTGTTTTGCTCTACTGTCGGTATCGTGGGCCTTTATTGCGAATTTTCTGTCTCGTGGGTCATATTATTGTGGTGTCGGTCTCGTGGGCCTGTTTGTTCTATTGTCGGTCTTATGGGTCTTTATTTGCTAGCGTCGGTCTAATAGGCCTTTTTTGTCTAGTGTCAGACTAATGGGCCGTCGGTCTCGTGAGTGTCGGTCTTGTGGGATGACCCCTGTGTAACAGGGGCAAAATAAAACAAGGAAACGCAAAGCGACGTAGCATCCCCTCGCAGGGTACAAATGGCCTAAGTATGTACAGTCTGAACAAGTTACCTCTGAAATTAGACTTATTACTAGGCAAGGAAATTACTAACATCTGGGGACTTAATGAACAGAATGTTTACTACTTTATTGAATAACCTATGACCTTCGACCTTTAACTTGAATACTCAAAAATTAATCTTAGGCTGTATTTTGATACCATGTACCTTCATACAAAATTTCATTAAAATCATTCAAAAAAGTTACGAAAGTCATCGAACGGAAACTACATTTTTCGCATATTTAATGACCTATGAACTTTGGCCTTTGACGTACGTATGCCGAAATTGAAATTGAGCTGTATTTTGATACCAGGTACCTCCATATCAAATTTCTTTGAAATATGTCAAAAACTACTAAAGTTATCGAACGGAAACCACATTTTCGCATATTTAATGAGCTATGAACTTTGACCTTGACCTATGTATGCCGAATTCGAACTTGAGCTGTATTTTGATACCAGGTACCTCCATATCAAATTTCATTGAAATCCGTCAAAAACTACTAAAGTTATCGAACGGAAACCACATTTTTGCATATTTAATGACCTATGAACTTTGGCCTTTGACCTACATATGCCGAATTCGAACTTGTGCTGTATTGTGATACGAGATACCTCCATATCAAATTTCATTGAAATCCGTCAAACATTACGGGGGGGGGGGGGGGGGGGTTGTCCAGGGGGTAGGTGTCCTGAAACGAACCATAAAATATCATGAAATATAAATAATTTCAGAATTTATTCAATTAAAATCACATGTTTTTTTAATTAAATTTAAATCAATATTAAACCACTTTCATATATTTTGTCAAATTTTGCTTTTGTAAATGAATTGATAATTGAAACTCTCAGGAATTATTAACATGTTGGTTATCATAGAGAAGTTTTATTAAATTAGGGGTGATATTTGAAGATAACATAGATAACAGTTTGGCCTGATGTATTCATATGTGTGGGATAAGTGTAATGCAAATTTTGTTGAATTTCTTAATGTCTTTCTGAGATTTATATTGATATGAGTTGATATCCCAGTATTGATACTTATATTAAGCCCCAAAATCCTGTTTTTGACTGGAAACCAGTATACCAAAATGCAGTGTGTGTTCAGGACTTTCTGTAAAAGCAGACAAAATTCTGTTTCCCCTCGAATGGCCATGCAGCATGGGTTAAAAGGTCACATGGTCACCTAAATAAGCAAGCATTACATCCTACCATAGGCACATTACATCTCACTACATAACTTTCCCCCAAAGGCGCCAAGGAAGACCTCAATAATAAAACACCAAATACATGGGGGTATAGTCTTGAAATTCAGTTCTAAACCGGTATCTCCACAATTAGCATGTATCCTAACAAACACCTCTCCACCCGGCTGTACTAGATGTATTTCCACAATTAGCATATATTCTAACAAACCCCTCTCAGAGTTCCAAACCTGTATAGATCCAGGCCTACTACATGTATCACCACAATTAGCATACATTCTAACAAACCCCTGTCAGAGTATCTAACAGGTTACATATAGTAATCTCCACAATTAGCATTTATTCTAACAAACCCCTCTCAGAGTTCGAAACCGGTATGTATCTCCACAATTAGCATGTATCCTAACAAGCCCCTCTCAGAGTTCCAAACCTGTATACTACATGTATCTCCACAATTAGCATGTATCCTATAACAAACCCCTCTCAGAGTTCCAAACCTGTATACTACATGTATCTCCACAATTAGCATGTATCCTAACAAGCCCCTCTCAGAGTTCTAAACCTGTATACTACATGTATCTCCACAATTAGCATGTATCCTAACAAACCTCTCTCACAGATCCAAACCTGTATACTTCATGTATCTCCACAATAAGCATGTACTCTAACAAACCCCTCTCAGAGTTCCAAACCTGTATACTTCATGTACCTCCACAATTAGCATGTATTCTAACAAACCCTTCTCAGAGTTCCAAACCTGTATACTTCATGTATCTCCACAATTAGCATGTAAGCCCCTGCCAGAGTGTTCCAAACCCGTGTATACTCTCATGTGATCTCCAACAATTAGCATGTATTGCTAGAACAAGCCCCGTCCTTCAGAGTTCTAAACCTGTATACTCACATGTATCTCCTATCCACAATTAGCATGTATCCTACAACCCTCGTTCCTGGAGTTCTAAAACCGCTGTAATACTTCATGTATCTCCAACAATTAGCATGTATCCTAAACAAACCCCTCTCAGAGTTCTAAACCTGTAACTTCATGTATCTCCACAATTAGCATGTATCCTAACAAGCCCCTCTCGGAAGTTCTAAAAACCTGTAATACTTCATGTATCTCCACAATTAGCATGTATTCTAACAAGCCCCCTCAGAGTTCTAAACCTGTATACTATCATGTATCCCCACAATTAGCATGTATCCTAACAAGCCCTCTCCGGAGTTTCTAAACCTGTATACTTCATGTATCTCCACCAATTAGCATGTATCCTAACAAGCCCCTCTAGGAGTTCTCAAACCTGTATACTTCATGTATCTCCACAATTAGCATGTATTCTAAAACCCCTCTCAGAGTTCTAAACCTGTATACCTTCATGTCATCCCACAATTAGCATGTATTCTACAAAGCCCCTCTTCAGAGTTCCAAACTGTAACTACATTATAGACCACACATTAGCATGTATCTGTAAACAACCAAAGCCCCTCTCGAGTTCCTAATGTATCTCGCACAATCAGTAATGTATCGACTAACAAGCCCCTCTCAGAGTTCCAAACCTGTATACTAATCTCTATAGTCTATATCCCCAATTATTAGCATGTATTCTACACAACACCCCTCTCAGAGTTCTAAACCTGTATACTAGTATCTCCACAATTAGCATGTATTCTAACAAGCCCCTCTCAGAGTTTCGAAACCTATATACTTCATGTACTTCCACAATTAGCATGTATTCGAACAAACCCCTCTCAGAGCTGCCAACCTGTATCTATGTATTCTCCACAATTAGCATGTATTCTACCTAACAACCCCCCCTCTCAGAAGTTCCCACAACCTGTATATTCACTCCCTTCATGTATCTCCACAATTAGCATGTATTCTAACAAGCCCCTCTCAAAGTTCTAAAACCTGTATACGTAGTATATATGTTTGGAACTCTGAGAGGGTTGTTAGAGTACATGCTAATTGTGGAGATACAGTATACAGGTTCCCAGCTAACAATTGGACGTTCTCTGAACGTTTTAAGAAACGTTCCAAGTTCGTTCTATGGATGTTTTTGTCAAAACGTTTAAGAAAACGTCCTTTTTGTGGAAGGTTTTGGACGTTAATAAAACGTTCCAAATGGACGTTTAGAAAAACGTTTTCTAAAACGTTAAAAAAACCCCAAAAGAACTTTCGAAAACTTTTAAAGGACCTGTAGAAAACTTTGGAACCTTTATAAAGTCCCAAAAACCTTTACAACGTTGTCTGCTGGACGTTCTAATAACGGACGTCCCAGAAAACCTTTAAAAAAAAAACTTTGTGAACGTTCCAATGGACGTTTCTGCGGCGTCCAGAAAACCTTTAAAACGTATAAAAAACGTTCTGCGGACGTCCAGAAAACCTTTGGAACGTTCAGAAAACGTTTAACGAATGTCTAAATGGGAACGTTGAGACCTATTAAAAACTTATGTAAACAATGTAATAAATAAAAATATGTTATTATTTGCACCTCAAGCTCTTGGCTAAATTGTGGAATGGCACTTAAGAGTGAAGTGTCTCCAATCAAATAATCATGCTTAAAGGGCAGACTTGAGTGGGATTCATTTGGATTTAACTCTATAATATTGCTCCAGTAAATTTATATAGTTTATTGAAAGTATCGTTTGTAATGGTTAGTTATATACTTCTTTTGTTATGTTAGTACATTCCAATACTGAATTAGTGTTTTTTAATCTTTATGTGTGTTTCAGAAACAATATTACAATAAAACGAAACACCAAAGCATGAATTAATTATAACTGGCTAATAGAAAAAAAAATCATTAAAACGTTTATTTCCATATGTCCAACGTATTATATGCAAATTACTACTCATTTGCATAAAGTCTATTTGGGACGTTTTAAAAACGTTCATAAACGTTCAATAAAATATGTTCAGTTATAAGGTTCCAAATAAAAAACGTTTTGTGAACGTTTTGATATAAAACGTTCCATTTTTGTACGTCCAAGAACGTTTAAAAAACGTTCTTTTTGGAACCATTGTTTTTTCACAAATTGAAAGTCCAACTTGGACGTTAAGTATAAAACGTTTTCTAAAACGTTCTAAACGTTCATTTCAGACGAGGACCTACGGGACCTGAATAAAACGTTTTTAAAACGTTCTGAAAACGTTTTGTGTTTGCTGGGTTTAGAACTCTGAGAGGGGTTTGTTAGAATACATGCTAATAATAGGGATATAGATCTAGAGGTTTACATGTAGTATACAGGTTTGGAACTCTGAGAGGGGCTTGTTAGGATACATGCTAATTGTGGAGAAACATGTAGTATACAGGTTTAGAACTCTGAGAGGGGTTTGTTATAGGATACATGCTAATTGTGGAGATACATGTAGTATACAGGTTTAGAACTCTGAGAGGGGTTTGTTATAGGATACATGCTAATTGTGGAGATACATGTAGTATACAGGTTTGGAACTCTGAGAGGGGTTTGTTAGAATACATGCTAATTGTGGAATTACATGAAATATACAGGTGAACTCTGAGAGGGGTTTGTTAGGATACGTGCTAATTGTGGAGATACATGAAGTATACAGGTTAAGAACTCTGAGAGGGGCTTGTTAGGATACATGCTAATTGTGGAGATACATGTAGTATACAGGTTTAGAACTCTGAGAGGGGCTTGTTGGAATACATGCTAATTGTGGAGATACATGAAGTATACAGGTTTGGAACTCTGAGAGGGGCTTGTTAGAATACATGCTAATTGTGGAGATAC
>CALNVZ010003430.1:4508471-4526433 GCA_940671915.1 Paracentrotus lividus
ATGGCGGAGGTAAAAATGGCAGAGGTAAAAATAATGGCAGAGGTAAAAATGGCGGAGGTAAAAATGACAGAAGTAAAATGGAATGTCTTATGCAGTCCAATCCAATTATCATAGCAAAGCACATACATATAATTATGGCAAATTCCCTAAGGAAAGGGCTAAAACATTAAGAAAGAAAACTAATGAGAAGGGATTTTCAAGAATCATTGCTGGACTGCCTGGAGGCCGGTCCTTATCTTTAGAATTGACTGACTTCCATTTGTACTATCCGCTTTGAGATGTTGTTATACCGAAGTGAACGATTGTAATATTAATTTTACATTATTGCCTTTTAACTGTGCATGTTATAACAAATGATATTTTGGGTAATTTTATCCTTTATAATAATTATGATGTAAAAGTAAAGAAGAATTATTTTCGTTAAATATGTTTTGTTGTTCATCTGTATTTATCCATGACCATGCACACCAAGTTATAAATTACATTTCCCACATGCACTGACACGTAACTTGTTATGAATATACTAGTGCAAGTGGAAGTATAATTATGTTCCCAAAGTTGTCAATAATGATGGGTTGATGTAATTATGGCGTTTATTAACGTTTGGGCTTTCAATTTATTCTCTTCCTGAGTATAAACTAATTTCAAATCATGTCCATCAAGTAAGGTAAAATCAAACCAATGTAAATTGATGTTTTGGAGGTCAGAATCCAAATTAAGTATCATGGTAACAAGAAAAAAATAGACGATTGTCGTATCATGAATTGGATTTATATTCGTGAGATAAATATCGACTTCTAAAAGTTAAATCAAAGTTTAAATTCATTAAGAGATTATATCAGTTTCAATCCCGGAACGGTTCTGAAAGTGGCGGGCTGACATGCAATGAAAACCACACATGAGGTGGTAATTTTACGTTTTGTACCTCTGCCATTTTACTCTGCATTTTTTGCTCCGCCATTTTTACCTCTGCATTTACCTCTGCCATATTACCTCTGCCATTTTTCCACTGCCATTTTTACCTCTGCCATATTTACCTCGCCATTACCTTGCCTTTTACCTCTACCCTTTTACCTCTGCCATTATTTACCTCTGCCATTTCTTTACCTCCGCCATTTTACCTCCGCATTTTACCTCTGCCAGTTTACCTTACTCCATTACCTCCTACCATTTTTACCTCTGCCATCGATTTTACCTCTGCCATTTTTACCTCGCCATTTTTACCTCGCCATTTTACCTCGCCATTTTTACCTCTGCCATTTTTACACCGAACCTTAAGCTCATACTCATAATCCTCAGCATCAAAGTCCTGGTTGATTTCCTCGTAGCCAAAGATGGCAAGTTTGATGAGGAAAAATTTGTAGTTGAGCCACCAACGTCTTCTGTAGGCCACCAAGCATATTGCAATGACCAGAACAGCTGACAAGGACAAAGATGTGATCATCACAATGTTGATACCACAATACTGGTTGGGATGGAATGAGAGGATATAGGTTTGTGTACTTCTTCTTTAATGGAAGTGAGTGAACAAAGTGTGTCTTCAGGACGGATGATTTGAACATTGCTTGATTGAAGCCACTGAATGAACCAGCTCAAGTCACATGTGCAAGAAAATGGGTTTCTTGAAGCATCTATTTTTAATGTCCTGTTTGTCAGAAACAAAGTGTTAGGTTCTATTGTGGAGATTTTTATTTATTTATTTATTTATTTATTATCAATTCGGCAATATTACAATTTACAATTAGAATACAACAAGACGTGAATAAAAACAGAACCGTGGAAGGGTACATGTAGCTTAGCTGCCTGGGTTTGGGAAAAGCTAACTTGATAACTGCAGTGACCCGAGGGTCTCCCTCCCCGACTAAGCTGCATGTACCCAAAACTGGTCTGTATTAATAATAATCAACAGAACATTAAAAATGACGTGTACACAATATCACAATGATTTGAGAAAATTGGTATTACACTATAAAACCAGTATTAGAGGTATGAGAGTGATATAATAGTTAATATAATTATGAAGTATCATTAACAATCGGAATTGATGGATATAGACGGATTAAGATTGATATAAAAATAAATGACGGTTTGACTACACGGGGAAAATATTTTTTAAGCTCGACGAAGAGTTTGAATTTACGAACAGTTTGTTAACTAGGTATACATGAAAAAGTACAGTTTATTTTTGAGTAAACAATGAATAAATTTAAAGCAGAGAAAATTAATATAGACATGGTTGATACCGTGGGTTGAGTAAATTGGTAGTATACAACTTATACAGAAGAAAATGTAAAACCGTACATAATAGATGGTATAATCATGAGGTATTATCAATAATCGAAATTGACAATGAAATTATAGACCTGAAAATGAGATGGCTTGTGTTTTAAAGGAAATTAATAATTAACTGCACAATTAAATGCCTTGAGATAAAAATATCCCGAGCATCAGTACCAGTATAATAATTGTGTTACCTTGCACGTAAAGGCTGCGCAAAGATGAAGTTGCATTGAAAAGAGTTCTTGGAATTGACTGCAGATTGTTCTTGTTCACATAGAGGACAGCAAGGTTGCGCTGTGTTTGAAATAGCTGCACAGGTATCCTTGAGATCTCATTGTCACAAAGATCCAATGTTTTCAGTGATATTAGACCCTCAAAGACCCCTGGCTTTAGGACTTTGATTGATGACTTTGACAGGAGCAATTTTCTGAGTTTCTTAAGGGGGTCGAAGGTGCCTGGAGTTAACAAATCAAGGTGATTTCCTCTCAAGTTTAGTGTTACCAAGGATCTCAGCCCAACAAAGATGGATTTATGTGTTGCAATATGAAATAAATCGGTACTCTTTAAATCATTTTCACACATAATCAGTGTTGCCAAAGATGATGTGTTTGAGAATGGACTATTGGAGAGAATTCTCAATTTTGAAAAGGATATATCCAAGTGCAACAGAGTTTGCATGGAACTGAAAACTGTGTTTATGCCTTGGTAAACTTCTTTTGCAAGGTAGAGCTCTTCAAGATATTTCAACTTTGTGAAAGTATAAGGGGAATATTCACAATTGATATAATTTTGGGACATGTTAAGTATTTTGAGATTCGTAAAACCCTGAAGAAAAAACCTTTTGATTAATGTGAATTTGTTGAAAGAAAGATCTAGATAATTAAGGGAAGGAATTTGTAGAGATATGTCGTTTGTCATATCCTAGAGATTGTTGTGTGCAAGGTCTAAATTGTTTAGAAATGATAGACCTGATAGAACACCCTAAAAAAAACTTGTAATCCTATTATAAGTTAGCTGCACTTGCTGTAACACTTTGTTGCAGGAGAACAAGCCGAACGGTAAATAAGATAAATGGTTTTGTGACAGGTCTAATTTCTTCAACTGATCTAATCCACAGAATGATCTGTTTGATATCATACAAATATGATTATGGTTTAGGAGAAGAATAGAAGTTTGATTTATACCCCAAAATGTATAGTGAGGTAGGGAGCTAAGAGAATTTCCTCCCAAGTCTAGATAAATAATTTCTGGGCAGTCATTCATTGGAATATATGATCGATTGAGTGGAATTATATCATGTAATTTAGATGATGTCAGTGAGAGCATTTTAATTTTCACGTTTCCTAAAAGAGAAGAGATGTGAAATTCATGCAAGACATTTTTTGAAAGAAACAAATTGTTTACATTATTTAAACATGAGAAAACATTGGGTGGGAGGCTATTTAATCTATTAGATCCTAAATGTATGCTTACTGTACAATTCTGTAAAGGTTTGAAATCATGTTCATTAATAAGGGAAATATTGTTTCTGCTCATATCAAGCTTTGTCAAGCGGTTCGATTCTGGCAAAGCTTCACTTGGAATTGAAGTCAATCTGTTTCTACTGAGGATGAGGATTGAGAGAAGATGATTTGAAAAGAACAATCCCGGTGGAAGAGAGGTGAGGTGGTTTCTCTCCAGTGACAATTCTCTCAAATGAACCAAAGATTTAAAGGCTCCTTCCTCTATCTTTGAGAGAATGTTAAATCGTACTCCTAGAGTAATGATGCTCAGAAGATGATCAAATGAATCATTATGTAGGGTTGTAATCTTGTTGTAAGAGAGATCAAGCATTATCGAATTGTTTGGAAGATCTTGAGGAACCGAGCTGAGATTAAGATGAGTACAGGTGGCTTTTATACCAAGGCCTGTATTCTCGAGATGGCATCCATTTGATGAAACGATGGTTAGGCCATCTGTCCGGTCACCTGACCCTGTCTTGACAAGCACTGGCACATCAGAGAGCAAGAACATGGCACACATAATCCACATGCAGAAAGGCATTCTTGACATCGTAGGAGGTCTGGACATGATCATGGTGACAACTTTGGAGTTCAATTCCAGAATAAATCTATCTCCTGATTTAGACGTTTTTCCCAAAGGCACTGGAAAAATTGATGGGAATGTATTCTAGGCTTTCTTTTTTAGAACTTGTTGATCACCTTCTGATGGATATTAGACTACACACAATGTTGAAAGGATGTCCACTTCTAGAAATCCAATCGTGAAACATTTGTCCATTCCTCGGGCATCAAAATGCAAGTTTTATTGTTGTTGTTGTTGTTTTTTTGTTGATGCTGAAACAAAAATTTGAATAAAGTCTAAAAGAAAAGGTGCCAGTAAGATCTTCAAGAGCAGGATTAAAATGAGTATATGAGTGAGGTGAATGGGTACCGGTAGGAAGCAATTCCTTGAATGCTGTGAGCACCTTTCGGAGTAGCCTAGCTAAGCCGGGTAATAATTAGTTAACACTAAAAGCGCTTAGAAACACCAAGGTGGATATATGTATTAAGCGCTATATAAATGTAACTATTATTATTATATAATCCAATAGCTTCACAATCAACTAAAATTTTATCACATGTGATCAAGGTTTGTGAATCACGCCCTTTACCTATTGGCAATTTACTTTCATACTTCTATATTAAGCTTCGATCTTTTCAAAAATAATTGTTATAGCCTGAAGAAAGAGAAACATTTATGATCTTTAGGATGCATAGAGCATAATGCTTTTATTCAATTAAAATTATCTGTAAAGTGATAATTCTTGTTTTGCTTTCATAATGCTAACTTCCTCTTTGAAATAAGCAAATTAAAACTATTGTTTTTTTTGTCCATTTAATATGTTTTATTCCATTTCCTATTCCCAGGAGGAATTTTCCCCCATGGAGATCTGAATATGTTTTCATAAAGTTTAAGTACATGTGTGTATATTTCTCTAATATCGTTCATACTGTTCTTCTATATCCTTGAATAGAGATCTGTTTGTTGTGTCATATATCCATGTATTATGTCCTTGAGAACCTTTCTATCTATCCTTCACTTTGTTCTTCACTAATGTTTTCTCTGTTTCCTTAAGACAATTATATTCAAATTGCTCTAATTTTATCATCATCTTAACAACTAGAACTCCATCCACAGCAATCAGTATTTTTCTTTAGATCTTCAGCCTGTGTAGAAATCATTATCAGGAGATATTGATTGTTATAACATATATATTGTATTAATTGTCACTTGACTTTTATTAATTTTTGTAGGAGGAATGTATTAATATTAAGGATATATGTCTGAAGTACCTCGTTTTTAGATTTCATTGCTTATAGAAAGTAATTTGGCAGTTTGTCAAGATAAAAATAAATTACACGATGACACAGAAAAAAAAGATGATCTATAGGCAATAAAATAATAATACAAATTTTGGAACCCTGTAGGTAAATGTACTTTACTTGAGTAACATTAACCCTCTATACTTTATACTTTAGGGCTGTATAGAAAAAGCAACAATGAGTCGGTCTGATTAACTAATAATTTTTTTTTTCATGGGGAAAGCAATTTTTCTGCTTATCCCCACCCCCCAAAAAAAAGAAGGCAATTTTTCTGCTTATCCCCCCTCCAAAAAAAAAGAATGATTTGCAAGGAGTATTTTCTGAAACTTCTATAATTGTTTGATGGCAGTCAATTTAACTGAAAATATTGCACAGTCATGCATTATAACTTATATACCGCCCTTTAGAGGCTTTATGATTTTAACAACAGGCTTTATAGACCGGGAGCAAATACCCATAGGGGCCTTATTTAAGGAGTTCGTTCAACCCACACCACAGAGAAGGTTTGCCACCATATAGGCAGGTAGTACATATCAATTCTACTCTATGTAAAATGTAAAGTTAACGTATACCAATGTGCGGTATTAAATCGTAATTAAACAAGACGCGTCCATTATCTAAAGCCCAGCGCACACATTGCGATGCGATTGCACTGCGATCCGATTGCAACAAAATCGCAGAGTGTGCGCCAACCTGCAACACGCTGTGACTGCGATGCGATTTGTTGCAGAAGAATCGCAGACCAAATGTCAGACATTTGACATGTCAAATCTTCCTGCGATTCTCCTGCGATTTTGATAATTTCAGCCAATCACATTCGTCCTTTGAGATGATGTCACCATTAAGTTGATGAGCTGCAGCTGCAACGACAGCAAAAAGTCACCGCACAAAAAGCAACAGAAAGTTGAGCGTCCATCTCATGCATCGCGCCCCCGGAACTCTGGCGCAGACCCGGTACGTATACCCGGCCTGATTAGCACTGTAGCTGACTTGAGAATTTATACTGAAGCCAACGGAGCATTTGGACTGAACTAAGGAGAAGACAACTAACAGTTAGATCTATCTTTTTCTTTGATGAGCCATTTTTTCTTTTTAGCAAACAACAGTCGATACTCATCATACAGAACTTACATTTTTCTATCTGGAGTTTTCTGTTGGAACTCAAAATTAAGACAAAATAAAAGAAAAGTCAACTAAACCCCTCCCAAAAAGTTTCGTAAATGGACTTTGGGCCATGATAACTTTTCAGGTACGCTTGAGTTATTCCTGGTATTCATACCATTGGAAAGATGATTTATTCCCCTTTTTATTGATATCCTATTTGTAATGATTTTGTCATGCTTCAATGCACAGAATATAAAAATATGGAGAAAAGTAAAAAGTAAAATGTTGTAAAATGCACTTTTATTGATCACATTGAAGTTCCGCAACTTGACTTTAGGTCCTGATAACTTTGGGGATATTTTCTAATTTTTATTGAATTTTATACCATTGTCAAGTTAATTTATTCCTCTCTTGATTGATACCTTATTTGTCATGGTGATGTCATGCCTGGGTCCACAGAAGCCCTGAATGCCACCTGAATACGTGGCAAAGCGAAAGATAATTTTCAGTTTAAATTTCTGTAACACTACTTTGAACCTTGATACATTTTAATGTGGGTTTTTAATCATTATCAATTTTCATAGCATCAAAAAGTTCATTTATTCTTCTTTTTATTGATGCCCTATTTGCAATAATAACATCATGTTTGAATGCACATAACTCATGAATATAATGCAAAGTAAAAAGTGAAAATTGCGAAATGCATTGTTATTGCTGGCAACAGACAGTAATACTGACAATAGGCATTCAATTTGCAACATTTAACTTCTGACTTGTCCTAGCATTCAGGTGTTCTGTGCATGCAAGAACAACACTCTCGTTACAATTAGAGTGTCATTAAAAAGAGGAATGAATTTACTTGACGATGGTATAAAATTCAATAAAAATTAGAAAATACCCCAAAAAGTTATCAGGGCCTAAAGTCGAGTTGCGGAACTTCACTTTGATAAATGCATTTTGCAACATTTGACTTCTTACATTCTCCATATTCTGATATTCTGTGCATTGAAGCGTGACAAAATCATTACAAATAGGATATCAATAAAAAGGGGAATAAATTATCTTTCCAATGGTATGAATATCAGGAATAACTAAAGCGTACCTGAAAAGTTATCATGGCCCAAGGTTCATTTGCGAAACTTTTTGGGAGGGGTTTAGATCTAGGCCTAAACTTCAACTTCAATCTTCAAGAGCAGATCTGATCGACATTTGTGACAATGCAGCATGAATATCAATCAAGGTAGGCAATTGTTGTTCTTGTCTTACTATCTGCAAAGTCTTGGATCTTAAACACAATTTAAGTCTAAAAGTAATTCACAATATTACATGTAGAATCTAGTTCAAGTTGGGTCTCTGTGTCACTGTTATGATGACTACAGTTTAACAAAAACTGACTGACTTTGGGGCTAAGTTAGACCGAAGGATTCAGTCGCTATTTTGGGATTGCATTGGTTAAACTTTGAATGCTCAATACAATACAAAATCTAAAATATTATAAAATGTTAGAAAAAAAACAGAGAACGGTGGAACATTTCTGCCTAGGGCTAAGTTAGACTAACATTAAACTTGACATGCTTGATCTAACGTTGTAATCTTTGTCACAATTGATGATCAATTATAACTAACGTCCGTATTTAAACATCAGACCCTTGTCCTGCCCTAAGTTAGATCTTGATCTGCTTATTCCGGACCCCCCCCCCCCTCCCCACCTGTCCAGGGCCATTTCACTTCAAATGCATGTCTAATGACTATGTTACATTGTTAGATCTAGTTGATCTTCGGTAGATGTAAACTCAGTCTCAGATGCAATGTAAATTGAGATCTTCTAAAGATTAGTTAGAACTCAATACCGATGAATTTAGCTGACTCACATAATCAAATGAGTTCATCAACTCACAACTGAGCTAGATCTGGGTTGAGACCCCTACATGTAGATTCTAGACCCCCAAGCAACCATGCCCCCAAGATCAAAAATGATCTTAACAGATTATAAGCCCATATGGTCTAGATCTATATAATTTAAATCTGTCAAATCATCTTAATGTAAACATATTGTTTACATTCAAGATCCATACTAACAGATATAGATGGGAACTGAAAAGACCAAATGCCTAATTTGGCCTAGACAGTCTACTTGTTAACTTACTGTATTCTGAAAGTTGGGGGGATGTCATGTTCTAAATCCAAACTAAATGGGGGAAAATTGGACCCAGGTCTATGGAGATATGTTGTATGATTAGCAAGCTTTTAAGAAAGGGGAAATAAACATGATCATAAGTTAGGCCTACAAGACTTGGACACCAACCATACCGATGAGCATCAATCCCTCTTTTTATTTTGGAAGGGGGGGGGGGGGGGTCTTCAACTTTGAATTGTATGACCCCAGTAGTATTGTAAACCAACAGTACTTCCTTTGACATAAATTTTTAAACCATATTCACTCTTTGCATGTTAAACAAATACCTCCCCCCCCCCCCAAAAAAAAAATATTCTTCTTCATTAGCTTTGATTAAGCATTTTGCTTGATAAGCTGAGAAGGAATAAATACACAATAAATACATACTAGTCCATACATAATGGACTAGTTTTTCACTAGGCTCAATGGCCATCTGAAACCTTATCTTTTGAAAATGTTCTTTTTGTAGCAATTTTTTTTTTTTTTTTTTTTTTTTTTTTTTTTTTTTTTTTTTTTTTTTTTTTTTTTTTTTTTTTTTTTTTTTTTTTGCTTTTCAAACTCTTGTCATGTTCCCCCTTCGAAAATCTTTTCCTAGAGCTTAATTGCCCTTTGCCCCCACTCTTTTTCAGGCTGACCATGGCTTTGTGCAAAGATTTAAAACCCTACAATGATGAAAAATTAATTGTTAAAAGCATTCATTGTCTTCTTATCTTTCTCCCATAGCAACATGAAGAAGTTGGGACGATTCTTTGGAAAGGGCCAGGAGTTCTTCAATAGCAGTCCTCATATGGATACTCAGTCATGACATCCATTTTCTACTTCTACACAGGTAATATGAAAAAAATTGAACCATCAATTTAAAATGCCAGATACAAGAATAAATTATGTAAATGTATGAGGAAGATAAAATCTAAATTCTGATGTTATCGGGTTATTGTTCATTTGTCAATGACAATTTATTTTAAAGACGAACAAAGCATTTGTCTTTTTTTTTTGGTCTTTTTTTTTCATTGGGGGGGGGGGGGGTCAAATGAAACAGATGGGTATACCATTATTGAATTGAATTAAATTGAATTTATTATTTTCCATATCATCATCATATCAAATAATTTCACTTGAAATTTAATATAATAATACAGTTTTCATGAACGAAAAAGAAATTTATACAAATGATAAATCAATGCTAAAAAGCAATGCTTGTACTTTGCGTGCCCTAAATTGTAAAACAACCCATATAGAAATGATAACAATGAAATATTAACTTTTTTTTTTATCTCTCTCTCTCTCTCTCTCTTCTATTTCTTTTTCTATTTCTAGATCAATCAAGGCATTGACAGAGACTGTAAATAGATATTGACAGCCTGAGAGACGAGCTAATGAGCACCAAACAAAATGACAGAATTAATTCGTAATAATTTGCTCTGCTCTTGTTGGTTGATATGAAGTCAGGGTTTGTTTTTGTTTGTTCGTTTTTTCTTTTGAGTGTGTGTGTGCCTTCTTTTTTTTTGGGGGGGGGGATGATGCGGGAGGAATTTTTGTCCAAGGGGTAGTTGTCCCAATACTGTTTTTAACTATAAATACGTTTAAGGAAATAGAAATACATTCGATTCATGACACGATTGTTAATTTTCACTTTAAAATACCCCCGGATAATTTCCCGCCAGAAATCTCCCCATCGACTCTACACACCATTTCTGGGGGTAATTGTCCAGGTGTAGTTGTCCTGATACAAAAGACCTATCATATTTGCAGCAATTTATAAAAAAATGATATGAATTAAGTTGACTGTTTATCAGACGGTATGTACGTGAAGGCTTTTATCAATTAATTTATAAGCCTACACACAAAAAAATGAGAACTTGCATATATGAGTGATCACACTCAAATATCCAAGTATTTTTGACAATATAGTGACACACATCCATGAGTGCTTTCACTCAATAAAGCTACTTTGAAAACGCACCTAATCGAGTATTTTAAATTTGACAATATAGTGACACACCAAAATGAGTTTATTTAATTAACTCATTTCATTGAGTAACATAACTAATTGTTTTGAGTACATTGCACAAACTAATCTAGTGAGTAACGCTTTACATACTCAGAGAGTTATTAAGTACTAAAGGTTTAAAGCTCATCAACTTGCGTGTGATGAGTTTGTGCAACCTTTACTTACTGACTCTCTGAGTATGTAAAGCGTTACTCACTAGGTGAGTCCTAGTCCTTTTTGTTTGCTTGTTTGCCTGTTTTTATAATGATATTTGGAATGTTTCGATGATATACACATCAGTGCATCAATTCTCTCAAACCAATACACTGCATTACTCACTTCAGTGCATCAATTCACACAAACCAATACATTGCATTGATCAATGCATCAAATTACTCAAACTGTGTACATGACTGACAAAGTAATGGGAAATCCATGCATGTTAATCTAGTTGTTAGTGTTATCAGACGATGTATATCATCGGAACATTCCAAATATCATTATAAAAACAGGCAAACAAACAAACAAAAAGGAAAAGGACTCGCCCAAAGACAATAAGAGCACGCAGGCTCTCCGCTCTCGGATCCGTACCGCTCACAGAGTGTAACTCTATGGTTCCGCTATAGGCCTACATGTACGTACTTACGCGTAGAACATACCTCGTGTGCAGTCTTGATGTCCGTACTCGTGATCCGAGTAGGCGTACCGGGCGCAACATGTAAAAGTATCGCATAGCCAGTAAAATTACTCTCAAAGACTTTCACGAGACTTGAGACGTACGAAGAGGTGTCGAAGTTTACTCATCTAGTGAATAACAGGCTATATAGAATTTCTCAGCAATTCTCACTTTACTCGATTGTTAGTGTTTTCACCCGATCATCCACCAAGCCGTACCACGTTGAAGAGAAACTCACTTGCACAATTATTTTACGTAATTGAACATGTAAAGTTACTAAGGGATACTCAAGAAAAAAAGCATATATACTCAATAATTTTTTTTTCTTGAGTATCCCTTAGTACCTTTACATGTTCTGGAAGAGCGGGTGTGTACTTTTAACAGAAACACAGATTCTGAAGTAAAAATACGTGATATACGAATAAAAGCACTCGCCTCCAAGAGTAGCAAACGGGTTTTACTCATGGAAACTAGTTCTTGTTTTTTGTGTGTATCCTATAATAGTCCAAGGTGAAATAATCTGCTGTGCAATTATTATCAAAGACCAGAAACAAAAACCTTTTTATTCATCAAATAAAGGGTTACGTCACAGTTATGATAATTATGGTTGTGATGACAAAATCAAATTCACAAAGTCATATTTTAAAAAGGCCTGTTTAAACTTTTCATAACAATTTGTTGAAACCATCAGGTGTTTACTTCGATTTTCTATTTTCAGTCTAAATGAATGTTACAATAGTTTTCGACAATAAGGTGCGTAGAAAATATTTGCTTATGTTACGTTATGTGTTCTTTTAAATCATTTGAATAATGCCGCACAAATATAATTTGTATAAATGGAAAATAAGAAATAATCCGTTATATTCTCATAACGGCGAACTACACGACACTGTTAATTTATTTATAAATTATAAGCAAAAACGAAGCTGTTTTGGTAAAGATTTGATGACATTATGCAGGTACTCTAATAAAATATTTCTTTCAATGAATCCACTTTAATTGAAGGCTTTTTTTTGGGGGGGGGGGTGAAATAACTATTTCTGGTCTTCTTTATGTATACAAAATCATAGTTTTAACATCTTTCCCCATTTCTGGAGTGAAATACAAGGTGTTCTCGATATAACATTCTCTTCTATTAGTAAACCATAATTCAAAAGATAAAACAAGATATTAATGAGCATTTGTGTCTTTCTTGTCATATTTTCTTCTCCAGCAAAGCTTTCATATGACATGATTTAAAATGAAAATTCAGCCAAAAGTATTTCTGTTTAATCTTCTCCACTTCTTTCCAAAATAGTATCACTCTGTTACAAGAAAAGAACATAATGAATGCAATCACCCATTTGATTACAATAATAAAATTTATTACAATAATAAAATTTATTATTTACTTTTAAATTTCATTTGAACAGGACTATTGCCAAGATATTGTACATGAATTGAATTGAAGGCTATAAATTAGAAAACAAACGTTTTAGAATCCTCAATTTTATGATTGTATATATTTAAGCAAAATACGTAATTTATTTAACTTTTATTCAAACAGAAAACCGAAAGATAGTCTTTGATGAACTATCTATATTCAGTGTTTTCAAGGGATTGATTTGTGATCGTCGTTTAAAGGTAGAAGAAGTTTGTAAGACTAAAGCGTTATGTATTCCATAACACTCTAGTTCAAGAAAATATACGTTTCATGTGAAATTGATGATTTATATAATTTGTTAAAATGTATGTTTTTATCAATGAATTTATTTTTTAAAAAAAATAATCATTTGATAGAACAAATTACTTTACTGCATTTTTTTGGAAGAGAATTAGAGAAAGAGGGAGAGAAGGGCAAAGACAGAAAGACAACTAACAATAACAAGACGAAGAGAGAAAATAAAAACTAGGGGAGAGTAAGAGCAAGAAATAAAGAAGACTAAGGAGAAAGAGAACACTGGAGAAAAGATAAGGAATAATATTTTAGAAAGGAGACGCCTAACTTCGGATAGAGATGACCGGTGGAGAGAGAAGGAACACGGAGATAAAAAGTGAACTAATCAAAACTAGAGTGCAGATAGAGGAATATAAAGATACAGAGAAAGGATAAAAAGGTAACTTAAGGGAGACGGAGAACAAAGATAAACAAGATATAGAAACAGAGTGAACATGAAAGGAGAGGGTATGTGAAATATGTGAGAAAAAGGTAAGACTAAGAGAGGGCCAAAAGATGGGAGGAGGGTAACAAAGAGAAAAGGAGGAGGGGGTTGAGATCGAGTGCAAATAACGTTTTTTTGTCCCCGCCGAACGAGTTCGAGCAGGGGACTATGAAACGGGCTCCGTACGTGTGTATGTGTGTGTGTCCGTCCGTCCATCCGTCCGTCCGTCCGTCCTTGCGTCCGTATGTAATCAAAATCTTCAATTTGCTACTCCTTCGCCATTTTTCATCCGATTTCGATTCCGTTTGCTTTATATGATAGCACTAGGTGATGGCTACCAAACTTCTTCACAGAATTTTGACCTTTGACCTTTGACCTATATTGTTAATTGGCTACAAAATGCTACTCCTTCGCCATTTTTCATCCGATTTCGATTCTGTTTGCTTTATGTGATAGCACTAGGTGAGGACTACAAAACTTCTTCACAGAAATTTGACTTTTGACCCCTTTGACCTTTGACCTTGATTTTCGACCTTTATTGTTAATTGGCTACAAAATGCTACTCCTTCACCATTTTTCATCCGATTTCAATTCCGCTTGCTTTATGTGATAGCACTAGGTGAGGGCTACAAAACTTCTTCACAGAATTTTGACCTTTGACCTTTGACCTTGATTTTTGACCTATATTGTTAATTGGCTACAAAATGCTACTCTTTGCCATTTTCATCCGATTTCGATTCCGTTTGCTTTATGTGATAGCACTAGGTGAGGACTGCAAAACTTCTTCACAGAATTTTGACTTTTGACCCCTTTGACCTTTGACCTTCATTTTTGACCTATATTGTACATTGGCTACAAAATGCTACTTCTTCGCCATTTTTTACCCGATTTCGATTCTGTTTGCCTTATGTGATAGCACTGATCGTGATATAATGGGAATTTTACATTATCGGCGGGGACATATATTACGCATCGCGTAATTTACTAATCCACTTGTTCATAATACGCCCGAGCCCTGTGATTAACTGAACGCTATTATTTCTTTCCATTGCGTCATCTTTCGTTTCTAAAAATCTCCTCTCTCTGTGTCCATTATCATTATTATGTTTTCTCCTTCTAATTTTCTCAAAATTGCTTCTATTCTATTCAGCTGTGTTTTATCTCTTACAACCCCCTCTGGCCACTCTCTCTACATGCTCTAGGCCCAAGGTCATTTCATCCAAATATTTCACTTGTTCTGCTCTCCAAACTCATTGTCATGATTGTAGCAGTATTTTATTGTCACACACTCTTAAGCTATTATCCCCTTTCTTATCATCATTCTTCCACATCGCTTCTGTTTATCACAAACTTTATGTTTACACCCATCCCCCCCCCCAAAAAAAAGTGCATTGATATATAGTAGCCCTACCGATTACCAGTGACCAGGGTTAAAGTTGTACAAAAAAAGGGGGAGGGGCCATGGAGTCGCAGCACGTTGCAGAGTGTGCGCTGGCCTGCGATGCGATTGCACTGCGATGCGATTGGCAATTTGTTGCAATCGGATCGCAGTGCAATCGCATCGCAATGTGTGCGTTGGGCTTAAGAGGCCAGACGCAACAAAGTGACATTGGAAAATACGGCTGAGAAGCGCAGAAATCTATACAGCTGGCTGCAATACTAAATCAGCTCACAAAAACTCGCGTAAGAAGACTTCCCTGCAGTGGAAAGCCAAACCCTGATTCACTATTTTTTGTCCCAGTACATAGTAATGAAATAATAGATATAGTTAATAACTTGAAAAATAAGAAGAGTGCTGGGCACGATGGCATTGATAATATTTTACTGAAAAACGTCATTGAGTTAATTGTTGATCCATTGGTGCATATATTTAACTTATCCCTGACTTGCGGTGTAGTTCCTGACTGTATGAAAATTTCCAAAGTTATACCAGTTTATAAAAAAGGTGAAAAGGACGACATATGTAATTTTAGACCAATTTCTTTACTGCCGGCATTTTCCAAAATTCTGGAAAGAATAATATACACAAGACTTTTAAAATTTTTGAATAAAAACAACATAATTTCTAATTTTCGTGAATAGGTCAAAACATGTTGTAAGCTTGACACTTAAATACCAGTTAAGTTCTCCCATGCTATCGGTAGCTAGTTTTGTTGCCTTCTTCTTTGGTGGCTCCAGATACAAAGTTAAAAAAGCTAAAGCTAAAGCTCATGTATAGTATTTGGTCTTGCTGCACCCAATCTTTGCCAGGACGTAGCAAGGGTTAAATAAACATTTATCCCAAGAATTGAAATATTCTAATTTTTGTTCAATAAATTGTCTTCTTGCTTAAATTGTGTGTTTTTTGGTACTTTCTAATGCACCTTCATCCCTTCGTTGTAGAGCATGATTTCCATTAATTTGGAAGTTGTAAGAATATAATTTGGAGAAAAAACACAAATATTTCAATCTACGAAAATCAAACAATCAGTTACAGATATTCAAAATTTTACTCAATGCCCTTGTCCTTCTAGGTCCTTTAGCTTAGGAAACTGTGACACCACTGCTCTGGCAAGAGCTTCCTTAACATCTGTAGGGGGCCTGAATAATCAAGGAAAATATTCGATCACATTTAACATACATTTCCTCAAAAAAATAACAACAATTGAAAAGTTTTATGATTTTTCAATTTCATAGTGGCTCGATTTTACATCATTAGTGGTGTTTTCTCTCATGTTGTAACAGGGCATCCAAATAAACTGCACATTTAAAGTAGGTTGTCATAATGACTCTTTTTTATATTGTAAAATGGGTGAACAGGAATGCTGGGGTGTCTTAGGAACAAAATTTTTTAACAACTTGTTTAGATCTGCTACAATAATCTGTATCATATTTGCTTTCTGTTTACTTTTCTCAGTTGAACCAGGGCAGGGTCAACAGAGTGATCCACTTCATTAGAACAGATTCTGCAATACTCTAGCAACTAGAGATCACCAAAAAAAAAATGTACATTCACTCACTGACAGGAAAGTTTTATGCAACGGGCCCCTGGGCCTGGACTCTGGAGTCTTACTGCGACAGCCCGCACGCTTCGTGGCGGCCTCCCATAGCGGCGTCCCCGGCCCGGCCCGGGGCTATCCCGGAGTCCAGACAATACTCAGCCACACTCACTCACACTCAAGTGCAGTCACGATCGATCACTTGCTTGGTCAGAACTTCTAACGTTACTTCTCACAAAAAAAATAAAAAATCATACACACTCACAAGACCAGGCATGCCCATACGACTAAATGCAGTTTAAACTTACCGATAAAAGTCTGTATAAGTTCCTCCATACCCCATTCTTTCAACTTGTCAGTCACAAATGTATCCATTGTTTGCGACGGCGGCGGGCGCTAGCTGTAGTTAATTTTTCGTTCAATTAAATTTAGCATAAATTAGCGCATTTTTTTTTACCTGAACCATTTGCGCGCATGCGCAAAAGAATTGTCCAATAAGCAGCGCAGTCGCGCATCATCTATGAAACCCGTCAATCGCAACTAATGCATTTAGTTTATTCGACAACAACGTAATGTAGTAAAAGGGATCAAAGTAACTAGTTACCGACTAGTTTTCGAGTCAATTTGCTTGACTAGGAAATCTAGTTTATATTTAACTAGACTGTTTTTAAGAGTGTGGATAAGAGCTAATAGGTTATCTATAAACTTACAAAAAACTAAATGTATGCTTTTTAGCTATTCTTTAGACAAACTACCACATAATATTAAACTAGATGATACCATCATTGAAGCCGTCACTTCAATGAAATTTCTAGGTCTGATAATAGACGATAAACTGTCATGGAATATTCATATGATAACATTTGCCGAACCATTTCTCGTAATATAGGAATTATAAATAAGGTCAAATTTTTTTTACCAACCTCTTCCCTTCTTAGCTTTACTCAAACTTGATTTTACCCTACTTGAATTATGGCATTATTGTCTGGGGCAATACACATGATTATTATCTCCACAGAATACTACTATTACAAAAGAAAGCTATGCGTGTTATCTGTAACACTTCATGGATGTCCCACACCGATGTTTTGTTTATCGAAAATAATATCTTAAAGATAAATGATTTATTTCATTATAATCTTGGACAGTTTATGTATCAGTTAAATAATAATACGTTGCCCTCAGTTTTCGAGTTAATATTCAATAAAAACAAAACTATACACAAATAACCCCACACGCCAATCTGACGAAT
>CALNVZ010003430.1:4534096-4566154 GCA_940671915.1 Paracentrotus lividus
AATTCGGCTTTCGCCAAAAACATAGAACTTCCCATGCTATACTTACATTCATTGAGAAAATTTCAAAAGCTATCGACAATTTTATCATACTGTGGGTGTTTTTCTTGACCTCTCCAAGGCCTTCGATACCATCGATCATAAAATATTCATTTACCATTACCAAGAACTATACTCTCTAAATCCATATTCACGTATGCAGGCCCGAAGCTATGGACTATTCTTGATCATAACATAACAAATGCCCCTAGTTTAAATTCTTTTAAATTCAAATTAAAAAAATCACCCCTTCGTACTTATCAAGCACCAGCTTCTTAGTCTCTTCATCGCTCATTCAATTTTTACCTATAAAGACAATTATAATCTACTCGATGCTTTTGTATTCATACTTGTAATGATGGTTTTCCGGTCGGTCCGTGTATGTTCTGTGTATTGGTAGGCAGGATTCCTCCACTCTTTCGCTTCTTCTCTCCTCTCCTTCCCTTCTCTTTCACTCCTTCTATGTTATGTCTATTCAATATATGTATTGGTGCGTTTACTTTTTTCTTTGTTCTTTTTTATCTTTTAGATACACTATTTTTATAATTCTAAGTTATAGGGGGCTGCAATCTACAAGCACAGCTTTTTAGCAGTCCCCTCCATAAACAACCTGTTTTTTTTTTTAGACCTGTTGTACACTGTGATCTATTTTATATTTACGATTACATTGCTATGTTCTATTGTTTTACCTTGTACAATGAATACTATGTATTTTGATTTATTTTGTTGTATATGGAAAATAAATGAAATGAAAAATGAAAATGGAAATGGTATTGTCCGTTCGGTTCAGCAATCTAGAGATGAAAGAAATTGATGAACTTTTATCATGTTGTTAGTTAATAGATTCTCCAGACCAGATGGAGGAAATACACATTTGGGCAAGCTTATAACATTATTATGCTGAAGTTGTAATCAGAATATGCAATTCATATAAATTGATGCTCAAAACAATGACATAGATTGTGAACTTGTCACAAGTCTTGTGAAGACGCCGTTCACATGTTTCTAATGCGATATGCATGTGATAAGCGTAAATATTGACTAGTCGAGGAAAGAACCTCTTATGATTATGTTCAAAGTGACAGGACTTTTTTAAAATCAATTAAAATGAATGTACCATCTCCGGAATGCTGAGAATTCAAGCTTTTAATTGCCCTGTGATCAATAAGCTATAATAGTATAATGCGGCATCGAGGATCAAAACTATGCAGCACATGCCTATTTTGAGAGCAAAATATACCGTATTGTACAGGAATGTGATCTGTCTAGGCTTTCGAATTGACACAAGTGACAGGACTTTTTTTCCCCTTTGCAATAAGTTATTCCTATTTTTGAAAAATTCAGACTCTTAGCGTACTTATTCAAGTTGATCATTTCTTTGAAAAGGTAGTTGCTCGCCACAATAAAGAAAATAAAGTGAAAAACTGTCCAAAAACAAAAAAAGGCAATGGGCGCACTCGCTTTGAGTAAAATGGTGGCGCCCTCTATCTCTTGAGTTTACAACTAGAATTGATATGTGGACCCCCGAGATCACTGCTAGGTAGGTAGTAGTCTCAAATTGTGGTATCACTTTTTTTCTACCGCCCCTTTTACAAAAAAAGGCCGTCCTTTTTACAAAAAAATATTATTTTGAAAAGGAATAGAAATAATTCTCTAAACTCAGTGACTTGGGTCTCATATGACAGAGTATTCAATTTCCTTTAAAACAATGCTAATTTGAATGAAAATTAAAACTAACTAAATTGTGTTTTGTAGTTAACAATATCCTTGACAGATAAAAGATAACTTTGATTGAAGGAAGAAAAGGTCCCTTGTACAGTCCACTCCCATTATCACATAGGTAATACCAAGTTATCTTGTTATGCATGCACTATAGGCACACACACACACACACACACACACACACACAAACACATGAGAATTGCCTCGTAACATATGAAAACGTGAACAATCAAAAAGGACAGTGTTATTTTATACCAAACACGCACAGTTCCACTACAGTGCACTAACGACCAGAAAGAATCTTACGGGAAATGTGTGTACTGGGTATAGACTCTCTCTACGTCTGACCGTCGATATCGCGATAACAATGCCCTGAATAAAGACCGTGTAAAAGGAGAGTGCAAGCTGTGCAGTCAGGATCGAAGTATTTTATCATGATATTTTTTTTTATGATATCAAAAACGCGGGGGAAAATATTGACCAATCACAAAGAAGTTAAAATCATTGGAAAGAGAAATTAATATATTTACTTCACTCAGCGTAACTAGGAAATCGATGCGCTGCTGAATTTTACAGAAAGCTTTTAGTGACTGCTGTTTGACCAAAATATCATTTTCACACAGAAAAACGACCCAAAAATGACTAAAATGGGAGATTTTAAAGCTCAAAACGCGAGGGTTAGGGGTAAAAAAATATTCTTCCCAAGGTTTTATCTTGTTTTATATACATTAACCCTCATAAAACCTGTGTAACTAAGTAAATGATCTTCTCGATTTTTTTTTATTCCAGTATATTCAACAAAACTCCCGTTTTTCGGGCATTCCTTCCATTGACAATCGGTGCGTGAAAATGGTTTTCCTAGAAAGAAGCCCCAACGTTTTCATATGTATCTAGTATCCGTGCTTGGTATAACAGGAGTGGGCTGTATTTTACAACCACCTTGGTTTGCTTGGCTTTCTTGCATCTGAACGTAAAAGTGATCAGTACAGTGGACACTTGTTATATCAAGGTCCTTGGGGGCCATAGAAATTACCTTGTTATAGCAAGGTTATATCGGGAATCTTGTTATATCAAGGTAAACAAAAACCGTAACAAAAGAATACAAAGACTTGGACCAGCAAACTTACCTCTTTATATTAGTAACATTGTTATATCAGATTTCGTTATAACAAGTTTCCACTGCATAGAGCAATTCTACAGCAAAAATGAAATAGAATCATTTACCATTTCATTAATCTAGCAATCAGAAAAAAAAAGAGTTCTGGGCACAACTGGTTATGAATGCTTTTGAAGGTGCCATCCCTCATTGGGCAGCTGCCAACTAGTATATACAGTGATTCTGTTTGCCTGTATTCTTAAAGGTGGTCTTCAAAACCATGGATTATGCAATTTTTTTGTGATGTTTACGCTTAATTCAGCACGGATATTGAGAAAGATCCAATATGAATGCGCGATTTTGTCACAGCGGGCTAAATTTACGCCTGTTGCCATGTTTTTAGCATAACGAGCCCATAGTTTTGAATAACTGAGTCCACAGTTTAGTCTACTGTTTATATAAATTAACTTAAATGAACAGTAGACCTAACCATAGCAACAAGTGTTGAGTTAGCACCGTTACAAATTCGAGCATTCATATTGGACCTTGGACCACAGTTTTGAACCCAATTTTGATAATTCGGGCAATTATGTTTTGACATGGCTGCGTGGTACAATAAAAAAAACCTCCCTGCTCCTGGTGCAAGGATTTTCTGTGAGAAATACATGAACAGTTGTGACCTAGGTATTCATAGAATAAAAAGAACCAAAACAAGGGGGCTGTTTCACAAAGAGCTAAATAGACTATGAAGTTGCACCTGAATTCCTAGTTGGGTGCAGTATTATTACGCATCACCTCATTGGACAGATCATGCACAGAGGATGCGTGCCGTTGAGAAGTCTATCCATATCAATTCTAGTTGTAAACTTAAGAGATAGAGGGCGCTACCCATTCTACTCAAAGCGAGCGCGCCCATAGACTTTTTTTTGTTTTTGGACAGTTTTTCACTTTATTTTCTTTATTGTGGCGAGCAACTACCTTTTCAAAGAAATGATCAAAGAAAAAAAAAAACTGATCAACTTAAATAAGTACGCTAAGAGTCTGAATTTTTCAAAAATAGGAATAACTTATTGCAAAGGAGAAAAAAAGTCCTGTCACTTGTGTCAATTCGAAAGCCTAGACAGATCACATTCCTGTACAATATGGTATATTTTGCTCTCAAAATAGGCATGCGCTGCATAGTTTACTATTATAGCTTATTGATCACAGGGCAATTAAAAGCTTGAATTCTCAGCATTCCGGAGACGGTACATTCATTTTAATTGATTAAAAAAAAGTCCTGTCACTTTAAACATAATCATAAGAGGTTCTTTCCTCGACTAGTCAATATTTACGCTTTCACATGCATATCGCATTAGAAATATGTGAACGGCGTCTTCACAAGACTTGTGACAAGTTCACAATCTATGTCATTGTTTTGAGCATCAATTTATATGAATTGCATATTCTGATTACAACTTCAGCATAATAATGTTATAAGCTTGCCCAAATGTGTATTTCCTCCATCTGGTCTGGAGAATCTATTAACTAACAACATGATAAAAGTTCATCAATTTCTTTTATCTCTAGATTGCTCAACCGAACGGACAATACCATTTCCACTGCAGGGAAGTCTTCTTACGCGAGTTTTTGTGAGCTAATTTAGTATTGCAGCCAGCTGTATAGATTTCTGCGCTTCTCAGCCGTATTTTCCAACGTCACTTTGTTGCGTCTGGCCTCTTAGATAATGGACGCGCCTTGTTTAATTACGATTCAATACCGCACGTTGGTATACGTTAACTTTACATTTTACATAGAGTAGAATTGATATGAATAAGATTGTGAGTATGACACAGGATGCACATATACCGTGTGCAATAAGTATTGTCACCCCTTACATAGAACATAGAAAAATGCAGTATAAATCATCATTTCGTCAGTGATTTTACGAACCGTCCTACACCTCACTCATTTCCCAAAACCAGCTTTTGAGATAATCGCGTTCAAAGTTTCGATGTTCTTCTGACGCTCATAACTTCGCGCTTTAAAGGAAACCAGGGCAATTAATTATATCAATGTACAGCATAAATTCTATAATTTTACAATATGAAATTAATTATTTGCTATCGGGGTTTGAATTTTAAATATTTAGAATAAAATGGAAGGTAGTTTTTTAGAAACCGATTATTTTTACGACAAACAGGGGGTTAAGGTCACTTCGTAAAATCATGCGCATCACGCGCATGTTTTTTAGCGTCCTAAACCACGAGATAGAACGGTTCGTAAAATCATTCAATGCATACGCGCACCGCTCACCCATATGTAGGTCGGGTTGCGCGCCATTCTGGTGACTGCTATATTGTAGAAACAATGGTTTAGGACGCTTCGTAAAATCACTGGAAGCGATGTGACGTTTTGAACGAAATTTGAATCTTCTCTTATTTTTAAAATAATTAAGATTTCGACCTGAAATTTGGTCATTCGATAGAGTTAAATACGGGCTTTCAGAATATCGAAAAAAACTCAATTTCGAAAATTTGACCAAAAATTCGGTTTATGACGGTTCGTAAAAACAGCGACGATTTGACTGAATTTTATTGGTATAAATACAATATTTTGACTTATAATATACCGTGTGCAATAAGTATTGTCACCCCCTACATGATGCTTGTATTAAACTTAGTATTAGGGGAGTAATGATTTCGGCTTTGAAACAAAATGCCAACTTAGCTGTTGAAATTATGATGTATAGATGAACTTTGTGTGATGTGTATAACTAGAGCAATGCTGGTTTGAACTTTCATGCATGAATTTAGAGATCTCGAACCTCCTTGCGGACATTGGAAAATGGTGGACAATAACGACAAGAGGAAGAAGGAAAGTACCGAGTGTCACATTGAAAATGCATTTTCAATTTTTTTTTTTTTTTTTCTTCTAAAACTCTTTTCCATTTTTGTCCCCTAGCCAGGTTGCTGGCTGTAAAAGTTGCCAAGTGAGTTGCTAGGTGATAGAAAGTATTCATGCAGAGAAAGAGAGTGTTTCTTTTATTTAATTGTGAATAGAAAGTATGTGCCATTGATGATTGCCTTGATTTTCCCTTTTAATGATTCCATGTACAGCTTGATTGATTTTGGTATGTAAGTGTGGTGAACCTTTTCTTTTTACCAGCTGGTAGGAACATTTTTTGTCATGGGTAATTAATTTTAAGGTGTGGTTTGGAATATAGGAGTTTTGGAGACTAAATTGCCCACACTCTGGGCAGTCAGATTTTAAACTTCTTCGAGTACAGTCGTCTTTTACCTGAGTTAGCAAACTAAAAGCCATTTTAGATTTATTTTGTACTCATCATTTTCTGCAAGAAGAAGACAATTTATACTACTTCAGTTTCAGTTCTATGTTTTTTTTTTATCCTGAATGAGTTCAGACGCAACAGATATTTAAGCAGTGTTTTTAAGCAGTCATCGATGGCACCCAGGTTGGGGCTGAAGTCAGGAAGTACTTTTCGTTAGACGGGAGTTGTCGTCAGGTCGTCGCCGTCAATTCGTAGCCGTGCTTTGGTCTCCGTAGTCTTTTTTGAAAGAGCTCGAGTTCGGTGACGTACTTATTTTTAATATCTAACTCAGCAAACTTATAGAGACAGAGAAGACATTTTGAGTTTCGACCGCCTTTTTAATCAGCGATATATTATAGACGCTTACCTGAAATAAAGATACAGATCTCACGGATTTTTTTTTATTGAACGATTTGATAGCGGCGAGTCAACATAAGAATACGAACTCGATATCATCGTAAACTCTGGATTAGAGCTTAATCCTTATCTTTGTTAATAATATATTTACATTGTATGTTTGATGATGCGTATGTTCTGTAGGGAGTATTGAGAATACTTTGATTTATGAAGATAGACAGATATGTATAGAGAATTAGTGAAGACACTTTAGTGAAGGAAGATAATTTTGTGAAGATAGAGATAGGATAGATGGGTAGTTGGTGTTATAAATTTAAATCAGGTATAATCTTATTCATAATGTCTTTGTGAATTGGAAGTGTAAAGGCGTTGGGATAGTGTGAAGTCCCCCCTTTGGGATAGGCATATGTATGAATTCAGGTCAAGTGCAGGATCTCTTCATAATATGGTCTTTGTGACATTGAGGTTAAGGTGTTGGATAGTGTGAAGTCCCCCTTAAGGATAAGTATGTTTATGAATTGGGATCAATACAGGATTTCATTTATAAGTTGGTCTTTGTACATGAAGTTTAAAGGTGTTGGGATAGTGTGAAATCTCCCTTTAGTGTTTATAGAATTTAGGTCAAGTGCAGGATCTTATTCATATGGTCTTTTGTGACATGGGTGTTTAAAGGTGTAGGGATAGTGTGAAATTCCCCTTTAGTAGTTGGTCTTTGTGACATGGAAGTTTAAAGGTGTAGGGATAGTGTGAAATTCCCCTTTAGTAGTTGGTCTTTGTGACATGGAAGTTTAAAGGTGTTAGGGATAGTATGGAATCTCCCTTTAGTATAGTTGGTCTTTGTGACATGGAAGTTTTAAGGTGTTGGGATAGTGTGAATCTCCCCTTTAGTGTTTATGGAATTTTAGGTCAATTGCAGGATCTTATTCATGTGGTCTTTGTGACATGGAAGTTTAAAGGTGTTGGGATATGTATGAGTCTCCCCTTTAGTACATTGAATTTAGGTCAGTACAGGATCTTTTCATTGTTGTTGGTGGTGTGTAGAGGAGGTTAAAGTGTTGGGATAATTTGAAGTCTTAACTTTGATTGAATCTTAGATGATATAATAGTTTGAGAATTGGGATTTAATCCAGTCCAGGATATTTTTCCTTAGGGTTTTTGTTTATTGGAAAGTAGAAGTGAAATTGATAGACTCTTGGTTTCCAGGGAACTTTATTTGAATAAATATATTTGTTTTCTGAATTGTGAGGAAACCATTAAAACTTTTGAAAATAGACTACAATTGAAGAAGGGGTGTATTTGAAGAAAGACGATTTGTTTTAGTATTTTGAGACGAAGAGTTTTCTCCTCAAAGGGTTAATTTGCTGATTGTGAATTGACAGTTATGTTTAATAATTGAAAGTGGATCGAAAATAAACTGTAAATAATATTCAAAGGTGAATGCACGAGTGCGAGTAATTATATTTAGAGTATCCATGTGACACTGAGAGTGAAAGGAAATTAGCTAAAACTTGAGAAAAGAAGGGAAACGAACAAAGAGATACCAAGTCTTGCTTGGCAGGTCGAAAAAATGGGTTTAACATTGTTGCAAGGTCCGAGAGGATGGGGTGAAGAATAAGCATCAATCAGTAAGACCGTTTTTATTGGGTCAAGCTTAGAAAAATTGGCGAGATCGTGGTCCAGCGTCATTGACCCCAGGGGGAACTATTTCGTGAAATTGCTATGTTAGTTAATATTAATGTTAACTGATATATACCGTGTGCAATAAGTATTGTCACCCCCCCCCATGTCTGCTTGCATTGACTATATATAAGGACTAATGATTTCGGCTTTGAAACAAATATGCCAGCTTAGGTGTTGGAATTATCTTTTTTATGCTGCATAGACATGATAGATGAACTTTGTGTGTTATGTATAAGTAGAGCTATGCTGGTTTGAACTTTAACCAAAATTTAAAGATCACAACCTCCTTTTTGACATCGAAAAATGGTGGAAATTAATAACAGAGAGGAGGAAGGAAGTACTGAGAGCGAAATTAAAAGTCAATTAAATTAGCTAAAACTTGGAGAAAAGAAGGGAAAACAAACAAGGAGATAGCGTCGTGGATCCAGCGTTATTGATCCCCAGGGGAAATTTTTTTCCGTTAAATTGCTATTTCAGATAATATTGATGTTAACTGATATATTATCAGTAAAAATAATGTATTCATACCAATAAAATTCAGTCAAATGATGAGTTATACTTTTGTAAGGGGGCGACAATACTTATTGCACACGGTATACAGTGATTCTGTTTGCCTGTATTCTCAAAGGTGGTTTTCAAAACCATGGATTATGCAATTTTTTTGTGATATTTACGCTTAATTCAGCACGGGTATTGAGAAAGATCCAATATGAATGCGCGATTTTGTCACAGCGGGCTAAATTTACGCCAGTTGCTATGTTTTTAGCGTAACGAGCCCATAGTTTTGAATAACTGAGTCCACAGTTTAGTCTACTGTTTATATAAATTAACTTAAATGAACAGTAGACCTAACCATAGCAACAAGTGTTGAGTTAGCACCGTTACAAATTTGAGCATTCATATTGGACCTTGGACCACAGTTTTGAACCCAATTTTGATAATTCGGGCAATTATGTTTTGACATGGCTGCATGGTACAATAAAAAAAAAAAAACCCTCCCTGCTCCTAGTGCAAGGATTTTCTGTGAGAAATACATGAACAGTTGTGACCTAGGTATTCATAGAATAAAAAGAACTATGCGCAACGTTATGTAAGACGTTATACAAGACATTATGCAAGACCTTATGCACGACCTTACATGACGAACGCAGTCCGTTTGAGAACAGTATACCCCCTTCTTGCAACTCTATTAGTTCTCTTTTCCAAGTGTGACCAGGGACGTGAGAGGAGACCCTGGTGTGACAAACACCTCAATCAGATATCTATCTAAAAAACATCTGTTCCTTGACCTCGGTCCAAACAGTGGTCACCCAAGGTCACAGCTGGGGGCCAACATTGTTTACATTAAACGATCAAGATGTCTGTATCGATACATTTTTATTAGTTTTTTATTCTTGTACTTTCCTTATTCCGAGGTCGATTTTCTTCGTTTGAAATGGAAAACGAATTAACATTTGATTTCTAAATATAATATGCCTGTGAAAACTTGAAATATATCAAATACAATCATTTTATTTTGAAGGGCCTACTCATAGGCAGAGCTACTATTACGTAACATCCCAGCTGTTGTTTATCTTTTACCCCTGGCTCAACGCTCAAGCTGGCCTGTGGAGTTGCAAAGTTTGATAACAGGGATTATCTGGCCATGCAGGGCCGATAGTGCTTGGAAATAGTTTCAAACGAGGATTTTTTATAAGGGGGTCCGACACCTGAGCTCAGCTCTCGAACTGTGGGTAGGCTTGCAAACGAGGGATTGACGTAATGATGCACTACAACCTTCATTCACATGTAATGCAAGTTCACTGTCACACATCACTTTCACTGTCAACAACCAGAATCTTTAATATAGGTGCCCAGAGTATAACTACACATTCCAACACAATCAATCAATCACTCAATCTCACGAGTAACATGGTAAGAATATTCTATAGTCGAGCGGTGATGGCAGGGACGTTTTGTTCGAAGTATACGAACGCTCTTTTTGTATTAAACCTAGACTTTGCCATAACCAATTTTACAACCGACTATAATTTATTCCTCCAAGTGATATTAACTTAAATACGACATAATTAACACAACATCAATCACCAATCGCTGTTCACCTTACATTCAAACATTACATTAAGGTAAGCTAAGCTAACCAGCATAATTACTCTTCGAAACTGAAAATTCGAGATATACTCGATTAAATCTTTTATTTAGTAACACTGAGAACATTGGCAACTTCGTAACTCTTCAACGATAAACGATAAAATTGTTTCAAGATATGTGAAACTTCATACGTCTTAAGAATTCTATCATAAAGTAGCATTTAAATAAGAATTACATGCAATTATGCAAGGCATGTAAACGACATATAAGGCATGTGTACCAAAACACACTCCTGAAACTGTTACTTAAGAAATTAAGGGGGGGGGCACTTTTTCGTATAAGATAAGATTGAGGGAAAAATTATAGCTTAATGTTCAAGTTAAATAGAGTTACAATTATTACTAGCACCAGAATTCTGAATATTTAGCATGTATCGACCTATTAAGAGTGTCTTTGTTCTTTTCAATACTTCTGTTACTTATCTATGCCTGCATAGATCTTAAACTCTTCTCTTTCCTATAAAAAAAAAAAACCTTAATCATGACCAGCTGCCCGCTCTAACTTCACCAATTCAATGTTCCGGTCTATCCACCCCGGCTATTTACTTTGCCACACCCAGCACTATAACTTTAGCCTCGAGACTTAAAATTCTCCTAAAGCTATAAACACAAATTCTCTGAATAAAGTATCGTGCTAAATTCTAATTCTTAGGCAACTATTCACTAATTGTAAATACTCTATTATATAAAGATCGTTAATATGGGACTATTATCATTATTCATAAAGAGTTGTGCAACTGTACCAGGAAAAGAGGGGGGGGGGCATCAAAGTGTCGTCGCTCTGGAGGCTCGTCCTTCTGTTACGGTGTAATGTAGTTCGTAATCCTTATACAGGATTGAACTAGAAGCGTCACCACTAGTCAACAATTGACTCAGTCCTTTCTTCGGTGCATAGCGTTCTTTATACAAGATTGCTATGTGATGTCATCAAAGAGCTAGCATCCAAGAGGAAAAGGGGAAGGAAAAAAGGGGGGGGGGGACCTTGCACAGTATACTCAACTTCTAATCGTAATGATAAGTTTTAATGATTATCTATGCCTTGGTCACGTGGTTACATTACATCCTATCAAACTACATTGTACAGACTTACAGTCAACTTCCTAACATGACATTTGTAGTCTATTGTTTAAAAACTACATTGTATGGTATTACATGGTATATTTGACTACATTGTATTTACAAGGTATTAGAAACTAATTTACATTGTAGACTCTATTTGTATTAGAAAACTACATGAACGTAAACTACGGAGGCACCCTTAATAAGCTACGTTATTCCAACTTCCTTAATTCTACGCTCCATTTTATTTGGCTATTTTGTTATTTGATAGAAGATGTGAAGAATTCTGCAATAAATAAACAGAAGATTAATAATTTGCTTGTTTCCTTACTTTGTGTATGCATTAATCATAAATTCATAGTTCATTAATTTTATCTTTCAAATCAAGGATTTGTCATAAATTCATATATTTTTGTGTTTATTATTTCTTAACTACTTGTCATAGAAATTAGATTGGAATTGGCTAGACATTCTTCTAAGTGTACTCTGCAAGGAATCAGTTTGTCAGACTGTCCAATGACCTGAAGCACACTTATTTCAGTGCAGCTAACAATGCATTAGCTGCGGAGGGTAAAACCCTTGGCCAAAATAATGAAGACTCAAACTTATAAAATTCACCAATTCCAAACTCCTTTCTTTACAATGACAACAATTATTAAATATTTCATCTTAATGAATATCAGCACACACTTGATAATAAATTCAGATCATCAACGGAGAATCATCACATCAAATATCTCAAAATAAATTTATAATTACCTTGAACAATTGGAATAAAATACAGCTCTGAGAAACGCAGCTTGTCCCAATGAAGGTTTGGGAGCGAGTGGTTGTCTGCCCCAAAATTATTGAATTTCTTTCATAAAAAAATGAACGCGTATTACGCGCATGAACTTTCCTCCCCTTTGATTGGCCAAACCCCTCTGGCGCAATCACGCGCTTACCCAAAAAGGCGGACTGATCCATTTTTCATCAGGGTATTATTACTTTTATAAATCCAAACAGATCATTCTAAAATACATCATTTTACAAAAGATGAAAATATAACCTCAAGTTCACATCTAATAAAGACATTCATGACATTAGTTATACAATTCAAGAATTAAATCTACAATCCCTCATTTTATACAATATCTCACCAACCCAGTCCCAAATGCAGTGTTCTGTGTTTTGATCACCCGATCTAAAAATAGCCAAAATCTGCTGCCGTTACTATGCCCATTCATCGCTGTTGTAAACACCAAACAGCTGACTTTACTACGTCGCACATCATAAAGTAAACACTACGAGACCAATTAGCCAAACTTTCTTATTTCAAGTAAGTTTTTGAATTATTGCAGAGTATTGCAAAGTGAAAATGGCAAATTAAAAAAATAAAAAAAACAAGGAAGAAATACAGGGGGTATTTCTTCACATTATTATTACAATTTTTTCTCCAAAGCTAGATATAATGTGCCTTGCATCTCACCAAATATGAAGCCATGATAGCTTTTAATTTAGTTATTAATTAACTTTGAAATTGGTCACACACGTGACCCATGGGTCACGTGTGTGACCAACTATGGTCATGCCTTAAAAAAAGGGACCAGGCTATTCGGCCATTCTTTGAAACTGAATTTCTTGGGGACAAATAAATTTTTGCTTTTTGATTTTAAGCTGCATATTCAAATAGAGCAATGTCTGAAGTTTCATGAACTGATGTTTTTTCGTGATTTTTGCAATTGTTCATGCTCATTTGCATAAATTAACATAAATGATGATTAAATAGAAAAACGGTAAAACAAATCTAATTTTTTTAACCCTGACTGGAATGGATATGCTGACTTCCTTACTTGGATTACTGTCATTATATTATTATTTACCTCTATTCCTTTTAATCTAACCCCCAAAAATAATGTTGTTAAATTGATTATATTAAGATAATCAACCCTGGAAATTAATTGCCCTCAAAATGTTACATACAAGTAACCAGAAAACACAAAAAGTTTATGCCCCGTCTTAACCATGGCTCTGGTATTATTATATTTATTTCTTCAAAGCTAGATTTAATGTACCTTGCATCTCACTAAATATGAGTCCATGACAAATTTTAATTTGATTATTAATTAGCAAACAAATTGGTCACACACGTGACCCGCTGGGTGGGGGCGGTCATAAATTCTGATTATTTTCACTCGCATTGGCTGAATTAATTTATTTTAGCATTATTATGCTCCAAAACGGTTCTGTAATAATTTTTGAGAAAAAACAACAAACAAAAAAACAACAAAAAGAGCAAACAAACAAACAAAACAAAAGGTCGAAAAAACAAGGAAATACATAAGAAATTCATAAAACAATGAAATACACAAGGAATTTAGTTCGATATCATTTTCTTTTCCAAGTACAGTGGTTAGATATCCTATAAAGATTATGCAAACACAAAATTAGCATTCCAGAAGCTGTAGTTTGTCAATTAGAACAAAAATTATGACTTCATGCAATGCGTAAATTATCATAATTAATTCATATCAAATAAATTATTATTATTATGGGAAAATTAACAGTGCTTTTTTGTACTTACATCACACACTACCATCGTGCAAATTTTCGGCGCGCTCGCGCGATCAACAGCCAAGATCTTATAGGGGGCATCATGGCCCCCCCCCCTCCCTGACCGCCCCTCCCCCAGTCTTGACAGCTACCAAAACACCCCATTGACTGACTAAGGTTGAGTTCATAATTTTTTTTACCACAGCGGATATAGTAATTGCTCAAAATGTACATTTATTGCATAAAACATAATATATTCATTCTGTACAATTTGCCATAGGTCACACACAGTTGACCCACTAAAATGTCACACACGTGACCCGACATCACGATATAAATAAAGATAAAAAAATTAAATTTCAGAGATGACTCCTACCCAGTGGCATTTTTTGTGTTAACAGCGTCCATAAGCATATCTCACAAGCAATAAAGAACATTTCATCATTTTAAAACTCACAGGAATTTTCAAACTGAAATTGAACTTAAAATCATGCCAGTTCCATGCGGTATTCTGGGGGGGGCTGTTCGGGCCCGGGCCCCGGGGGGCGCGCAGGGGGGCCGAAAAGAGGAGGAAAAGGGGAGAAAGGAAAGAAAAAAAAAAAAAGAAAGAAGAAAAAAGAAGAAAAAAACGTGAAAAGGGAAAGAAGAAAAAAAAAAGAAGAAAAAAAAGAGAAAAAAAGGGAGAAAGGGAGAAGAAAAAAAAAGAAAGAAGAAAAAAAGCAGAAAAAAAGGAAAAGGGAAAAAAGGGGGAAGAGGGAAGGAAGAAAAAGAACAAAGAGCAGAAAGAGAGAGAGAGTAGAGAGGGGAAGAAAAAAAGGGGAGGGGGCGCCAAATCGACAGTAAACTAAGGGGCGGCCAAATTGACCTTAAACTTAGGGGCGCCAAATAGACCATAAATTTTAGAGGGGGGGGGCGCCAAAATCGATTATTAACTACGGGGGCCAAATTGAGCTTAAAACGTAGGGGCCAAATTGACCTTTAAACGTAGGGGGGCGCCAATCGACCGTTAAATTAAGGGTGGGCGGGCCAAATCGAACATTAAACTACGTGGGCCGCCAATTTGAGCTAAACGTTGGGGCGCCAAATTGACCCCGATAACTTTAGGTGGGGCGCCAAATTGAAACTAAAGTGAGGGGCGCCAATCGCGAATTAAAACTACGGGGGTCAAATTGAGCTTAAACGTTAGGGGGCCAAATCGACCCATAAATTTTAGGGGGCGCCAAATCGACATTAAACTACGGGGGGCCAAACTTGAGCTTTAAATTCGTAGGGGCGCCAAATTAAATGAGGGGCCAATTAAACTTAGTGGGCTCAAATCGACCTTCAATTTAGGGGTGGGGCGCCAAATCGACATTAAACTATAAGGGGCCGCAAATTCGACCCGAATTAGGTGGGGGCGCCAAATGGACCTTGAACTAAGGGGCGCAACGTCGCACCATTATTAAGGGGGCCGCCAAAATCGACATTAACTACGGGCCGCCAAATTGGCTTAAACGCCCGGGGCTCCAAGAATTAACCAGAAATTTAGGTGGGTGGTCCAACATTGCACTTAAGCTGAAGGGCGCCTATTGATATTAAATTAGGGGCGCGAGTCCACCGTTAACAGTAAGGGCACAATCTTCGGACCTTATGGTTTAGAAGGGGCGCCAAATCGACCTAAAGCTGAGGGGGCGCTAATTGATATTAAACTTAGGGCGCCGAATCCACCTATAAACTAATGTAAGGGCACCAGCATTTTCGACCTTAGAGTTTAGAAGGGGCGCCAAGATCCTAAAACTTCTGAGGGGCGCGTAAAATGAGGCTTACGTTGGGAGGCGCCAAATAAACTCGAACACTTACGGTGGGGGCGATCAAAATTGAACCATGAAGGCTGAGGGGGTGCCAAATTCGACCTTAAACACTAGGGCGCCAAATCGACCGCGTTAGCTCAAATGTAGGCGCGTCAAAATTATCTTAAACTTACGGCGCCGCGCTGATCGACTCTTGAGATTGTTAGGAGACCGGATTTCACCTGATGTAAGCGGGGCGCAAATCGATTTTAATTAAAGGAGTCAACTGAGCTCAATATAGGGGCGCCGATTACCTGAGACTTAGGAGTATGCCAAATTATCTTTATTCTTAGGGGCATCCAACCATATCCTAAACTTAGGGAGAGGTGCTGAATTTACCAGAAACTAAGGGGCCCCCGAAAAAACACACACAAAAAAGGTGGCTTTAAAATGGTATCTATCTAGAAATAGCAAAATTTGAAAATTCCATGCCTCCTGGTTTGTATATAATATAGCAAACTTTACGCTCGCGCTTCGCGCTCGCATCATCTTTTCCCATTGAGTTATTACATTGTGTTCCTGAGGAATGCATAAAATGTCCTTTTTCTAATCATTCGAATACATCAAAATTTCCGTTCCCTTTTCGCACACGCCTGTGTTTTTCCTCTTTTACCAGAATTTACATTATGGGATTCTAACCATCAAAACATTTAAATTTATTTTATTTCACGTTACAATTTTTTTTTTCCCCCATTTCAAATTGATCTTCAACATATTAGCTCCGCCAAATTGAGATTACACGAACGGGCGCCAAAATGACCTTAATCTTATGGGGGGCGCTGAATTGAAGTTAAGGGGGCGTCAAATCGATTTTAGAATTAGGGGAGCCAAATTGAGCTTACAGGTATAGGGCGCCCAAATGACTAAGGGGCGCCGAATTTACCTGAAACTAAGGGGGCAACAAATTGGTCTTTATAATTTGGTCTCTATCTTGATAGAGCAAAATTTCAAAATTCATGCATCCGGGTCTGTATAATACATCGCAAAATTTTCGCTTCGCGCTTCCGCTCGCATTATTTTTTTTCAATGAATTATTCATTGTGTTCCTGAGGAACGCATGAAATGTCCTGTTTTCTAATCATTCGAATACATCAAATTTCCCGTTCGCGCTTGCCTGTGTTTTTCCTCTTACCAGAATTTACATTATGGGATTCTAACCAATATAAACATTTCAATTTATTTGATTTCACGTTACATATATTTTTGCATTTCAAATCTTAGGGGCGCCGAATCGACCTAAGTTAAGACGGTGCCAAATTGATCTTAAACTTAGGGGGGCCAAATGAAGCCTAAACGTAGGGGCGTCAAATTGACCTGAGACCTACGGATGCCATATTTATCTTAAACTTTAGGGGCTCCAACTATATCCTGACTTGGGAGGTGTGCCGAATTTACCTGAAACTAGGGGCAACAACTTGGTATTTGAAATATGGTCTCTAAAATTTTTAATTCCTCCTGGTCTGTTATTGTCTGTATATATTTATATATAGCAAAATTTTGCTCGCGCATCAAATTGACCTAAATCATTGCATGTATTTCGCCAATTCAATCAAACATTTAGGGGCGCCAACTGATCTTATACTTAGTTGGCGCCAAATTGAGCTTAAACTTAGGGGCGCCAAATTTATCTTGAACTTAGGGAGGGAAACAGAATTATCAGGTAGATAGATAGATAGATATTCATCTTTCTTTCATTTGTCAAATTACTGTGTAACATATTGGTCTGTATGGAGGCCAAATAATTTATCCTAAACTTCTGTGCTCTATTATATTACATAGAGCAAAATTTTCGCTCGCGCTTCGCGGGTCGCATCATTTTCCAAGAGTTATTACATTTTGTTCCTGAGGAATGCTAAAATGTCACGTTTTCAGATCATTCCGATACATCAAATTTATGCTCGCGCTTCACGCTCGCCTATTTTTTCTTTTTTGTAAGCAGATTATGAGGATTCTGAACAACAAAACATCAATTTACATTTGTTTGATTTCACATTACTTGATGGATAAATTTCACATGATTTTATATGGCTTGCTTTCAAATCGTTTTGAAGAACAAATTACAGCTCCCGATTATATGATTTTCTGATGAAGAGCTAAACAAAATTGAAACACCTATATTGCTCAGAATTCTTTCTGATCGTAAAGTAGAGAGAGAGAGAGAGAGAAAAAAAATTTGATCGCGCTTCGTGCTCGTATTTATAATTATTAGTATTTTCATCTATAGTGTTAATACATCATATTCCTAAAATTCTTTCTATGAACTCACCATTTTTATTTAAAAAAAAAAAAAAAAAATCAAATAAATTATTCTTACGTGCATTTAAGCCGTAGGCCTATGTTTGCCTGGGGGAGGGGGGGGGCGCCATATTTTGAAAAGTACACAGGGGCGCCAAAATCACCTCGGGCCCCCGGGTGCGAAATCCTGGATACGCGCCTGGTTCTTGTGAAGTCACACACGTGACCCATTTCTTTTGACCTCTGACCTTTGTACATGCATATTGTAATATAAAAAAAATATTTCCAAATGATAGCCAACAAATATATTGCATGATATAAACATTAAATCAGTATATTTTTTATTGTTAGAGTTATAGCCAATTAAAATCAAGATTCTGCATAATTTCGGTCACACACGTGACCAAGAATGGTCCAAGACCGTTTTTATTGGGTCAAGCTTAGAAAAAATTGGCGAGATCGTGGGTCCAGCGTCATTGACCCCCAGGGGAAACTATTTTCCGTGAAATTGCTATGTTAGTTAATATTAATGTTAACTGATATATACCGTGTGCAATAAGTATTGTCACCCCCCCCCCCATGTCGTGATTGCATTGACTATATATTAAGGACTAATGATTTCGGCTTTGAAACAAATATGCCAGCTTAGGTGTTGGAATTATCTTTTTTATGCTGCATAGACATGATAGATGAACTTTGTGTGTTATGTATAAGTAGAGCTATGCTGGTTTGACTTTAACCCAAAAATTTAAAGATCACAAACCTCCTTTTTGACATCGAAAAATGGTGGAAATTAATAACAGGAGGAAGAAGGAAAGTACTGAGGAGCGAAATTAAGGTCATTAAATTAGCTAAAACTTGGAGAAAAGAAGGGAAAACAAACAAGGAGATAGCGTCGTGGATCCAGCGTTATTGATCCCCAGAGGATTTTTTTTCCCGTTAAATTGCTATTTCAGATAATATTGATGTTAACTGATATATTATCAGTAAAAATAATGTATTCATACCAATAAAATTCAGTCAAATGATGAGTTATACTTTTGTAAGGGGGCGACAATACTTATTGCACACGGTATACAGTGATTCTGTTTGCCTGTATTCTCAAAGGTAGTTTCCAAAACCATGGATTATGCAATTTTTTTGTGATATTTACGCTTAATTCAGCACGGGTATTGAGAAAGATCCAATATGAATGCGCGATTTTGTCACAGCGGGCTAAATTTACGCCTGTTGCTATGTTTTTAGCATAACGAGCCCATAGTTTTGAATAACTGCGTCCACAGTTTAGTCTACTGTTTATATAAATTAACTTAAATGAACAGTAGACCTAACCATAACAACAAGTGTTGAGTTAGCACCGTTACAAATTCGAGCATTCATATTGGACCTTGGACCACAGTTTTGAACCCAATTTTGATAATTCGGGCAATTATGTTTTGACATGGCTGCATGGTACAATAAAAAAAAACCTCCCTGCTCCTGGTGCAAGGATTTTCTGTGAGAAATACATGAACAGTTGTGACCTAGGTATTCATAGAATAAAAAGAACCAAAACAAGGGGGCTGTTTCACAAAGAGCTATAAATAGACCATGAAGTTGCACTAAAATTCATAGTTGCGTGCAGTATATTATGCATCACCTCATTGGTCAGATCATGCACAGGGGATGCATGCCATTGAGAAGTCTATCAATAAGATTGTGAGTATGACACAGGATGCACATAGAAGATAAACTTTGTGCAACTTTAGGTCTACTTAACTCTTTGTGAAACACCCCCTGGTGGCTCTTTAACAAAGAGCCGAAGTAAAGTTGCACTTGAACTCGAAGCACATCCTGTATTTAAAGCATAATATCATTTATAAACTTTCCATTGGCGTGCATCGCCTGACCATTATTTGACCAATAAGGTGATGCATAATATACTGCACGCAACTAGGAATGTAAGTGCGACTCTAAATCTACTCTTTGTTAAGCACCACCCAGGCCACACAATGCAATCATAATTACAAATGTTTTACAATAAGAAATCTGTCTATGTCATATTTATTTACATTCTTTAGTATAAAATTGCATTTTATTATCACAAACTTTTAATTGTTGTCCGGTATATTTCAACTAAGATTCAACAAATATGGAACATAAATTCTATTTTTAAAAAAACCCCACACTATTGCATATACACATGTCATATATTTTATAATAAAAAGGAGAGTTGGTGTATGACACTTTCTCCTGTGACAATTGCTCTTTGATGAATCCCCAACACTAATCCAATGACCAACATTAGCCCTGGATCAAATGCTGGAAACTTTACATTTTAATAAACAAAATAGAGCTTTTATCGCCAGAGCACTTGTAGGTGCACCACAGAATCTACGCAAATACAGTTTCACAATGCTGTAACACTACAACATGAAAGACTATTTCATAACACTCTCTAGTAGAATCTTAAAAACGGGACTTAAAAAGAGACATACATTTCATTAACTTGTTTACTAAAAGAAATGCATAAAATATATAAAAGAAAGATATTTAAAATTTACACTAAGTGACTTGGCCAAATGAAAGAACGAATAATTATACTACAGTCCATTCCCATTACAATGAGGTGCTCAGAACCAATCCACCTACATATACCTGGTTATACCTAAATGTAGGTAAATTGAGCATATGTGCACATGTTTGAAATTGGAACCAGAATTGCCTTGTTATAATGAGAGCTTATAGTATCCATGTTCATACTAACAGGAGTGGACTGTATATTCTAAGTCACTTGGTCTAATGAAAGACTAAAGGAAGTATACTAGAAAAACTATTTCACATTGATTTTGAACTATTTCATATTAGGAAATGGAGGCACTTCTATATTTAACATTAAAGATATTTTCTTTCGCATTATTAAAGCATTATTAAATGATTATTAAAGATCATTGAATTTCTAATTGTCAGATGAACATGAATTTCATCTAAATTATACAAATTGTACTCATACTCGCCCCCTTCATTCTCATTTGATCATTATTTTTGTATACTGTATCCGTTTAAGATGTTAATCAATGTATATTTTTATGGTTCATGAAGGAAATAAATGTGATTTTCAATGAATCAAATAGTACATAATGAAAAACATAATAATAGTAGTGAAAACACATTTATAGAGCACCATCCATCTTGTACAATTATTCTGAGATTTATTATAAAACAAGAAAAATATGAAGTACAAATATAATAGCAGAGACAGTAGTTACAAACACAATATCTTAATCAAGCAGAAGAGAGGGACAGCCTGTGAGGTGCACACAACTCCCTACCTGTCATGTCAAATTCAAGGAGGAAAGGAATGCCTAATGCCAAAGATCAGATAATAGAAAACAATATACATTATGATAATTACATATTAAGATCAATGATAAGTATATGTACAAATACATATTTGCAATTATAGAAAAGTATCAAATTTTAGACCTATCATTTAGTCTAGCATGAAAATATAAAGTAATCATAATGTTCCTACATATATTCTAAACATTATGAAATAAACTTATCAACCTACACATCACTGAGTACATGCAACTCCCAAATACATGTAGAATGATCTAAAATGGTTTCCATACCATTATCATCATAATTAATAAAATGCTTTAGACATGTTATCTTCATTATTGAATTTTACCTTCCAAAGATGATTTAAAAAGAGCACAATATTTCATTTGATGGTTTCTATAGTGATATTTACAAAACTCCTAAAAAAACTAGCCAGATGCAATGGCCCTATGTGACAAGTAAACTCCCATTTTACCAATGTGGTTTTCTAAACTTTCATTTATAGGCTACATAAAAGGAGCAGATTCTAGAAACGATTTGTCCAAGAACATACAAAATTTTACAAGGCATATTCAGGAATGAATGAAATGGATTGGAAAGGTGGATTAAAAGAAAACCTTGCATACTAGTCATGGTGGAGGAAGATAAATTACCACAGAATCAAACAAAATTTACACTAATTGTTTAAAACTCATAATTAAAGATAACTGTCAAATAAAGAGGGTAGAAATTATACAATATCTACATATTGACAAAAATAATGAAATATGAGTAGGTTTTCCTAAGGTGATTCCTAATTTTGTAATTGCTGCTTCAAATATCGTTCTTGAAATAATCACTCTACTGCATGATAATCAGAACATTTTATCTAATGACCATAGTAGCAATATGCTATTAATAATAATGACAATAATACTCAATTTTTATAGCACAAATTAGTCTCTTAGTGCTTTCAAATAGGGGACAAGTACAGATATAGAATGAGAAAGAAATGAAATAACATTACAACATGCTATTAAGCGCTTTGATTAGTTAGTAAATGGAAAGGTGCTGTACAAAAGCACTGTTTGCATGTTGATGTAGTGAGTTTCAGTACACTTTGATGCATTGTATTTCCCTCCTATGATTTAATTTGATATGTACAAAGCAGGATTTGGTCAAGAGTATTTTCATTGTGCGCTACCAATTATCTTGGGATTATTCATTTTATACAACATATAGATAGAATTCTTGACTTAAGATTGGTTGTATGTGGGATCTTGACATTCAGAAGAAACATCAGTTGAATAGTCAAACTACTAAACTCACAACAAGAGAGAGCCAGTGCAAGAGATTGAACTCTAGGGGAGACCGGGTATGGAAGTTACACGGGTCAGTTGTTACAGTTCTCATTGTGCTAAGATGGAACAAGAGAGGATGTGCTAACTGGCATCTATATACAGCCTACACATAGCTGTGATGAACAGCCGGTCGTGAGGTTTCTCCGTTGTTTTTTTTAAAAGTAAATCAACAAAAACCATTTTTTACAGTTCAAAGTAAATTTTTGACAAAAATTGAAATTTGTAATAGCTCTTAAAACTAAAGGCACATGATGATAGTCTGGTATTGTAAATATAGTACATGTATGTCACTAATATACCCCCTAGCCATGCCCTGTAATTCTGCCTAATGACTGTGCTACAGTTGATTTCTGTGTGTAAAATCACCCATGGGGTAGGTTGTTACAACAACCTACCCCATGTTGATGTAACAACTTACCCCAATTACATTACATATGTAAAATTACATTTTGTCTCAATTTTCAGGTGTTAATATTTTATTTTCTATTATTACTTTTGTCTATTCTAGAGCTCTACTTGATCTACTGTTAACGATGTCAAGAAACTGGAAAGTTGAAATTAAAGTATGGTATAAGAGATTTACACATTGTCAACTTACCCCGTAGGTTTACATATTGTAACAAATGACCCCGTATAGTGTAACAACCTACCCCGTATATGGGGTAGGTTGTTACAAAAAAATGTCTTCACCAATTAAGCTGTAGTTAATTAGTTTGTACATGTTTTCAAGTTTTATATGCCTCAGATTTTAGCTAACATAATAGGCTAACTACAGACCCAATATGGAGTGCGTGAGTTCTTTCATTAGAATTATCTGGCCCAAAATGTGAATTTTGTAACGTCCATACCCGGTCTCCCCTAATGAACGCAATACGTGGAATTTCAAATGTTGACCTATGTGACCTTGGACCTGCGTATAAATACTCAACAGTCTAATCAGATCATATTCCTATTGTGAAACATACTATCACCAAGCTTGAAGTTCATACATCGAGTGGTTAATGAGATATCGCAATAACAAACACATCAATATGTGGAATTTCACAATTTGATATCTGTGACCATTGAAGTTTGACCTACATATTCCAAAATCTAATCAGATCATCTTCCTATGTTGATACATACTATCCTTAAGTATGAAGTAAATATGATCTCGAGTGGTTCTTGAAATATCGAGATAATGAGCAAACAGGACGTACAGACAGACGGACAACCCACTAACATGATATCTCTGGCATCACTTTCAGTGGCGATCGAAGGCCTAAAAAAGCACAGTCTGTTAGGGCTAGATTGGAATGACACTATTGAGTGCCCTGTTTCCTCTCATGCTCTTCTCAAACTGAGCCCAAAAAAGTTCTTGACCATCTTCATCATCCGTCCAAACCATGTAAGGTTTGTTCTTACTCAGAAACAACCGAGCCAGGTATGGGAGATCATCATCCTGGATATCCTCCAGGAATATCAGTATGACCTTGTCCAGTCTGGTGTCGTTGAGATTCTCCAAGGCGATGCGCAACTTGGTCAGGAACCAGGCATCATCCACAGAGTTGTAACTTATTAAGATGACTGTCTTGAAGCTGTTTTCCACGACATGATGGAGAGCGTCTAGGTAGAACATCGAGAGGTTGAGGTCATTGTCTCCAAAGACTACTTTTTGTAGATGTGGGAACCTCTCCTGCAGGATTGGTTTCATAACTTGGTCCACCCACTCCTGGTCATCTTCAATGTACATGAGGTTGAGCTCATACTCATAATCCTCAGCATCAAAGTCCTGGTTGATTTCCTCGTAGCCTAAAATGGCAAGCTTGATCAGGAAGAATTTGTAGTTGAACCACCAACGTCTTCTGTAGGCCACCAAGCATATTGCAATGAATAGAACAGCTGACAAGGACAAAGATGTGATCATTACAATGTTGATGCCACAATATTGGTTGGGATGGAATGAGAGGATAGGTTTGTGTACTTCTTCTTTAATGGAAGTGAGTGAACAAAGTGTGTCTTCAGGACGAACGAGTTGAACATTACTTGATTGAAGCCACTTAATGAACCAACTCAAGCCACATGTGCAAGAAAATGGGTTACAAGAAGCATCTAGTTTTAATGTCCGGTTTGTAAGAATGAAGGTGTTAGGTTCTATTGTAGATATTTTGTTACCTTGCATGTAAAGGCTGTGCAGAGATGAAGTCGCATTCAAAAGAGTTCTGGGAATCAATTGCAATTTGTTATTGTTTACATAGAGGACAGCAAGGTTTTGCTGTGTTTGAAGTAGCTGCACAGGTATTCTTGAGATTTCATTGTCACAAAGATCCAACGTTCTGAGCCAAATCAGACCATCAAAGATCTTTGCATTCAGCACTTTGATTGAAGACTTGGAAAGATACAATCTTTGCAGTTTCTTAAGGGGGTCAAATGTTCCTGGATGTAGCATATCCAAGTGATTTCCTCGTAAGTCCAGCGTAACTAAAGATTTTAGCCCAATAAAGAGGGATTGATTTGTTCCAATACGAAACAGATTTGCACTCTTCAAATTATTTTCTCGCATAATCAGTGTTGCCAGTGATGAGGTGTTCGAGAATGGACTATTGGATAAAATCCGCAACTCTGAAAAGGATATATCCAAGTGCAACAGAGTTTGCATGTGACTGAAAACTGTGTTGATGCCTTGATAAATTTCTTTTGTGAGGTAGAGCTCTTCAAGATATTTCAATTTTATGAAAGAATATCGGGAATATAGATAATTTATATAATTTTCGGACATGTTAAGTGTTTTGAGATTCATAAAACTGTGAAGAAAAAACTTTTTGATTAATGTGAATTTGTTGAAAGAAAGGTCTAGATGTTTCAGAGAAGGAATTTGTAAGGAGATGTCGTTTGTAATGTCCTGGAGATTGTTGTGTGCAAGGTCTAAATTGTTTAGAAAAGGTAGACCTGATAGAATACCCACTGAAAAACTTGTAATCCTATTATAAGTTAGCTTCAATTGCTGCAACATTTTGTTGCAGGAGAACATGCCAAATGGTAAATAAGATAAAAAGTTTTGTGACAGGTCTAATTCTTTCAGCTGGTCTAATCCACAGAATGATCTGTTTGATAACATAGAAATGTGGTTATTATTTAAATCAACATCAGTTGTTTGATTTATACCCCAAAATGTATAGTTAGGTAGGGAGCTTATCCAATTTCCTGCCAAGTCTAGATGAATGATATCTGGAAAGTCGTTCATGGGAATATATGATCGGTTGAGTGGAATGATATCTTGTATTTCAGATATTGTCAGGTCCAGGCTTTTCATTTTGAAGTTTCCTAAAAGAGAAGAGATGTGAAATTCATGCAAGGCATTTCTTGAAAGATACAAAATTTTAACATTTTTCAAATATGAGAAAACATAAGGAGGAAGACTATTTAAGGTATTAAATCCTAAATGTATGGTTACTGTACAATTCTGCAAAGGTTTAAAGTCATGTGGATTAATAAAGGAAATGTTGTTGCCGCTCAAGTTAAGCTTTGTAATGCTGTTCCCCTCTGGCAAAGCTTTGCTGGGAATTGAATTGAATCCGTTTCTATTGATGACAAGAATTGAGAGAAGACGATTAGAACTAAACAATCCCACAGGAAGAGAAGTCAGCTGATTGTTTTCAAATGACAATTCTTTCAAACTAACAAGAGATGAAAAGGCTCCTTCCTCTATCATTGAGAGTATGTTATATCGTAATCCTAGAGTAATAATGTACATAAGATGGCCAAATGAGTCATTGTACAGGGTTGCAATCTTGTTGTAAGAGAGATCAAGCATTATCGTATTGTTTGGAAGATCTTGAGGAACTGAGCTGAGATTGAGATGAGTACAGGTGGCTTTTATACCAAGGCTTGTATTCTCGAGATCGCATCCATTTGATGAAACGATAGTTAGGCCATCTGTCCGGTCACCTGACCCTGTCTTGGCAAGCACTGGCACATCAGAGAGCAAGAACATGGCACACATAATCCACACGCAGAAAGGCATTCCTCTATTATGTCTGGACATGATCATGTTGTTACCGTTCTGGCTACAATTGCAGAAGAAATTTTTTTCTTGGGTTTGATGTTTGTCCAAAGGGGCACTTCCTAGGCTTACTTGATGGCACTTGTATCAATATGCTTCAATGAAAATGTGTCACTGACATCAGTTTAACAATACAATAGACAAGACACAATGTTGAAAGGATGTCTCTTTCTAAACATCCAATCATGAAACAGTTGTCCATTACTTGGGCAACAAAATGCAAGCTTCTTGTCCCCTTCACTGTAAAACGCAAGTCTACGGAAAGTCTGAAAAGCAAAGCACAAGAAATATCTGAAAAGAGCTGAACAGGATTAAAATGGCTACATAGTTCAGTCACAAACATTCATTCTATCTCTGAGACTATTTATACCATTTGATGACACCTCAAGGATTTGCTTCACATGTGACTTTTATGTCAAGTTTTAGAAACCTGCACATATTGACAGCCCACTTTCAGATACTTCGACAAACATTTTTCATCCTTCTGAAACTAATTTGCTATATCCCCAAGAAAAACAAAACATTGATGATCTTTATAGAGGATGTGTAGATCACACTTAGCAATGCATTTATTACATAAAACTGTATTTGAAGTATGTTATGAATGTGATATATAGCTCGTTTTGCTTTCATAAAGCTGACTTCTCCCTCCAAGAGGGCAAATCAAAATTTGTGTTGTTGGTGAATTCAATATTCTTTGTTTAATATGATTTGCCGAGGAGAAATTTCATTTGTTTAATTTTAAATAAAATATATGATATCATAGTAATGACAAAATGTTGAAATAAAGGTAGGTGTTTTTTAAACTTAGTAAGATTTGTTAGCAGAGTTGTAATTACTGGTTTAAATACATTCTTCAAGCAATAAATCTACTGCATGACAATCAAAACTATTGATTTGTAATTTCATTGCCAACACACAATATTAGCTACACCGGGTCCTAATGAATTTTATGGTTTGAAACCAAAAATAAATTTGCTCCTGCATGCAAATATTCAATTTTATTTCGTATTTTCCATTTCCAATAATACAAATAGAATTACATAATTTACATTTTACACAATATAACAATGAAACATAAGAACATGTAATTAAAAACAACAAGTACAATAGGCATAAATTAATTATGTTGGTCATATGGGGCAAACAAACATTACCTATAAGCCTACCCCTACCCCTCCCATCCCAGACCCTTATAAATAAAAAATTAACAAAGATATCATTTCTAAATGCAAGAAAATGGCTATCCTATACTCATTGCAACTGACACGTGTGAAAAATAAACAATTTCAAAAACAAGACAAGTGAAAAAATAGCATTGTTGCTGTAGTGTCAATGCAATAAACAATTAAAAAAACAGGACAAATTTGTCCACATGTTTATATAAATGCTTCACCTCATCCAGGTGTTACATGGGTACCTGGTAGGGTATGGTCATATGTGTGCCTAAAAACGACCACACTGGAATTTAATCTAATAAACAATGTAATGATATAATTGGAAAGCATGTTGATCAGAATTTATTAATTCGGTTTTGTGCAGTTTCTGAGGAGTGCATCAAAGTTTGTGTTGATATGCCCCTATCTCAGGAATACAAAGCTCAAAATAGCTCAGTTCATTTAGGGTTAGATTGGAATGACACTATTGAGTGCCCTGTTTCCTCTCATGCTCTTCTCAAACTGAGCCCAAAAGAGTTCTTGACCATCTTCATCATCTGTCCAAACCATGTAAGGTTTGTTCTTACTCAGGAACAACCGAGCCAGGTATGGAAGATCATCATCCTGGATGTCCTCCACGAATATCAGTATGACCTTGTCCAGTCTGGTGTCATTGAGATTCTCCAAGGCGATGCGCAACTTGGTCAGGAACCAGGCATCATCCACAGAGTTATAACTAATCAAGAGGACTGTTTTGAAGCTGTTGTCCACGACGTGATGGAGAGCGTCGAGGTAGAACATCGAGAGGTTGAGGTCGTTGTCTCCAAAGACTACTTTATGTAGATGTGGGAACCTCTCCTGCAGGATTGGTTTCATAACCTGGTCCACCCACTCCTGGTCATCTTCAATGTACATGAGGTTAAGCTCATACTCATAATCCTCAGCATCAAAGTTCTGGTTGATTTCCTCATAGCCGAAGACGGCAAGTTTGATCAGGAAGAATTTGTAGTTGAACCACCAACGCCTTCTGTAGGCCACCAAGCATATGGCAATGACTAGAACAGCTGACAAGGCCAAAGATGTGATCATCACAATGTTGATACCACAATATTGGTTGGGATGGAATGAGAGGATAGGTTTGTGTACTTCTTCTTTAATGGAAGTGAGTGAACAAAGTGTGTCTTCAGGGTGGATCAGTTCTGTATTGCTAGATCGAAGCCACTGGATGAACCAACTCAAATCACACGTGCAGGAAAATGGGTTTCTGGAAGCATCTAGTTGAAGTGTCCGGTTTGTAAGAATTAAGGTGTTAGGTTCTATTGTAGATATTTTGTTTCCTTGCATGTAAAGCGTGTGTAGCGATGAAGTTGTATTGAAATGAGTTCTTGGAATTGACTGCAGATTGTTCTTGTTTACATAGAGGACAGCAAGGTTGTGTTGTGTTTGAAAAAGACTTTCAGATATCCTTGAGATCTCATTGTCACAAAGATCCAGTGTTCTCAGCGAAATCAGGCGGTCAAAGATCTTTGCATTCAGCACTTTGATTGAAGACTGTGACAGGAGCAGTCTTTGCAGTTTCCTAAGAGGGTCAAATGTGCCTGAATTTAACATATCCAAGTGATTTCCTCTTAAGTCCAGTGTAACCAGAGATTTCAGCCCAATGAAGAGGGATTTATTTGTTCCAATACGAAACAGATCGGCACTCATCAAATTATTTTCCCGCATAATAAGTGTTGCCAGAGATGAGGTACTTGAGAATGGACTATTGGATAAAAACCGTAACTCTGAAAAGGATATATCCAAGTGCAAAAGAGCCTGCATGCGACTAAAGACAGCATTTATGGCTTGGAAATGTTCTCTTGTGAGATAGAGCTCTTCAAGATATTTCAACTTTGTGAAAGTATAAGGGGAATATTCATAATTGATATAATTTTGGGACATGTCAAGTATTTTGAGATTCGTAAAACCCTGAAGAAAAAACCTTTTGATCGATGTGAATTTGTTGAAAGAAAGATCTAGATATTTCAGGGATGGAATTTGTAAAGAGAAGTGGTTTGTAATATCTTGGAGATTGTTGTGTGCAAGGTCTAGATTGTTCAGAAAAGATACACCTGCTAATATACCCATTGAAAAACTTGCAATCTTATTATAATTTAGCCGTAATTGCTGTAACATTTCGTTGCATGAGAACATGCCAAATGGTAAATAAGATAAACGGTTTTGTGACAGGTCTAATTTCTTCAACTGATCTAATCCACATAATGATCTGTTTGATATCATAGAAATATGATTATGGTTTAGGAGAAGAATAGAAGTTTGATTTATACCCCAAAATGTATAGTTTGGTATGGAACTTAACCAATTTCCTGCCATGTCTATCTGAAGAATTTCTGGAAAGTCCTTCATAGGGATATTTGATCTGTTGAGTGGAATTATATCATGTAATTTAGATGATGTCAGTAAGAGCTTTCTAATTTTCACATTTCCTGAAAGAGAAGAGATGTGAAATTCATGCAAGACATTGTTTGAAAGAGACAAAATGTTTATATTTTTCAAATATGACAAAACATTAGGTGGAAGACTATTTACGCCATTATTACTTAAATATATGGTCACTGTACAATTCTGCAAAGGTTTGAAGTCATGTGGAATAATAGAGGAAATTTTGTTGCTGTTCAAGTCAAGCTTTGTAATGCTGTTTCCCTCTGGCAAAGCTTCGCTGGGTATTGAAGTCAATCCGTTTCCATCGAGGATGAGGACTGAGAGAAGCCGATTTGAAAAGAACAATCCCGATGGAAGAGAGGTGAGGTGGTTTCTCTCCATTGACAATTCTCTCAAATGAACCAAAGATGAAAAGGCTCCTTCCTCTATCTTTGAGAGAATGTTATGTCGTAATCCTAGAGTAATAATGTACAGAAGATGGCCAATTGAGTCATTGTACAGGGTTGCAATCTTGTTGTAAGAGAGATCAAGCATTATCGTATTGTTTGGAAGATCTTGAGGAACCGAGCTGAGATTGAGATGAGTACAGGTGGCTTTTATACCAAGGCTTGTATTCTCGAGATCGCATCCATTTGATGAAACGATGGTTAGGCCATCTGTCCGGTCACCTGACCCTGTCTTGACAAGCACTGGCACATCAGAGAGCAAGAACATGGCACACATAATCCATAAGCAGAAAGACATTCTTGACATCGTAGGAGGTCTGGACATGATCATGGTGACAGCTTTGGAGTTCAATTCCAGAATAAATCTATCTCCTGATTTAGACGTTTTTCCAAAGGCACTGGAAAAATTGATAGGAATGTATTCTAGGCTTACTTTTTTAGAACTTGTTGATCACCTTCTGATGGATATTAGACTACACACAATGTTGAAAGGATGTCCACTTCTAGAAATCCAATCTTGAAACATTTGTCCATTCCTCGGGCATCAAAATGCAAGTTTTATTGTTGTTGTTTGTTTTTTTTTGTTGATGCTGAAACAAAAATTTGAATAAAGTCTAAAAGAAAAAGTGCCAGTAAGATCTTCAAGAGCAGGATTAAAATGAGTATATAATCCAATAGCTTCACAATCAACTAAAAATTTTATCACATGTGATCAAGGTTTGTGAATCACGCCCTTTACCTATTGGCAATTTACTTTCATACTTCTATATTAAGCTTCCATCTTTTCAAAAATAATTGTTATAGCCTGAAAAAGACAAACATTTATGATCTTTAGGATGCATAGAGCATAATGCTTTTATTCAATTAAAATTATCTGTAAAGTGATAATGCTTGTTTTGCTTTCATAATGCCAAATTCCGCTTTGAAATGAGCAAATTAAAACTGTTGTTTTTTGTCCATTTAATATGCTTTATTCAATTTCCTATTCCCAGGAGGAATTTTCCCCCATCAAAATCTGAATATGGTTTCATAAAGTTTAAGTACATGTGTGACAGTGTGTATATTTCTCTAATATCGTTCATACTGTTCTTCTATATCCTTTGAATAGAGATCTGTTTGTTGTGTCATATATCCATGTATTATGTCCTTGAGAACCTTTCTATCTATCCTTCACTTTGTTCTTCACTAATGTTTTTCTCCCTTTCCTTAAAAAAATTAAATTCAAATTGCTCTAATTTTATAATTATCTTAACAACTAGAACTCTATCCACAGCAATCAGTATTTTTCTTTAGATCTTCAG
>CALNVZ010003430.1:4573148-4611268 GCA_940671915.1 Paracentrotus lividus
GATTTTTTTTTTTTTTTTTTGGGGGGGTAAATTGACCCATGGCACATCTCTCTCTACTACAAATTTACAAGTTTAAATGTAAGAGAGATTATGAAACCAAGAATAGAAATGACTGCTGACTATTTGAGTGAGTTTAGAAGGATATAGAGAGGCAGAGACAAAGAGAGAGAGAGAGAGAGAGAGAGAGTGATAGATAAAGGAGAGAGAAAGAAAAGGAAATAGGGAGCTACTAAGATAAAGGACGTAGCAATAAGCAGTAGAATAAGAGGGAGAGAGGGAGATGTAGGATAGAGGGATAGACCAGGAGAAAAGAAATGATTGAGCAAGAGAAGGAAACAGTGAAATAAAAAGAAAGAATGGGAGAGGAAGAGAGAGAGAGAGAGGGAAAGAGTTAAAAGAAATAAACAGATAACAAGAGAAAGAAAGAGAATGAGAGAGGGAATTGTGGAGAGGGAGAGAGTAAGAGGGAAAGAATGAATGAGCTCTTTTGAGTAAGAGAAAGAAAGAGTGAGATAAAGTGATTGACGAGAGGGAAAGAGCAAGACAGTGAGAGGGACAGCTATATAGAAAGGAGGATAGAGAGAGAGAGGGGGGGCCCTTACAAAAATGTCCAATGGTAATTAAATGGTATCCCAATGGTATGTGAATGGTAGCACCAATGGTGTATGGTATATCAGTGGTGATTGAGTGGTGTTTCAATGGTGTATTTTGGTTGGTAAATGGTATTCTTGCATGTTCAATGGTAATAAAATGGGGTCCGAATGGTAGGTGAATGGTAGCACCAATGGTGAATGGTAAATTTAAAGTAGCATTCTCATTTGTAAAATCGAATTTTTCGTGATTTTACGGAGTCTTTGATAATAAGTTATTCTACTTTCAAGTTCTGTGTTGGCCCATGTATTGAGATTTGTGTTGTGAATATGTGAATGGTGATGTGCAACCATGCACTTTGAAAGTTTGATTGTAGATTCGCGCTGTATATGGTCAATTCAAAATTGACCTTGCTCTGGGAAGTACTTGACTGTGGCAGTTTCCCCCCAATGGAAAGTCAATGCAGAAAGATTGAAATGTTGATTTCAAGCTCAATCAAGCCCAGTCAAAGAAGAGGCATGTTTAAAAAAATAGACCTGGCTGTTAACTAAAATTTGACCTCAATTTCAATAAAAAGTAAAATATAATTTTCATAACTATAAAATAAGATTCATCAATTTTATTCCATTCTTCATATTAATGATATTCTAATGATCAATGAAGCAAAAAATTTCAAGAAATAATTTACTATAACAATGTTTTTTTTACGACTTATCGACAGGCTTGTCATTTTGTGTAGCAAAATTGGATAGTGCCCATGTCTGCGCACTAACTAAGTTAATTTTGCACGCAAATCAAGTGCACGCAAGTTTTTGACTTTCACTTTTTGAGAATGGTTGAAATTTTCAGGGTAGCAAATAAAAATTGCTGGAAACCATTGTTAATGAATCATTTTCAGTTTTTTTTTGTTGGTATAAAAATGGGTTGGTGAGGTTCAGATCGAAGGTTGATATTACTTGGGTTTTTTGTTCTATCAAATTTGCGCATTTACGTGGGTGCGGAGACATATGCACTGAACAGACTTAATAGGCACTCTTACCATACTATAAAAATTAAACATATTGATATCGTTCTATGGGTCGACAGTGGGTGCTTATTTGTTTTGCGTTTAGACTCTTCTAAGTTCTATGCATGGTAATTTCAAATTTCCTCATCAATTACTTTTGTGACAACCCTAAATTTATACAAATTACCCATGCACTCTTCATCTTGTACTGTTTCAAATCATGATGTTCATTGGGTAGCTGAAGCACTTTCTAAGTGTTTGAATTTGAAATGTTTAACACATAGTACCACAATATCTCTCACAGATGATATCTCAGTGTTAAAACAAAAAGTTTACTTGTCCATGTGTAGATCTATCAACAGTTAATGAGAAAAAACATTGTAGTGGTTTAGTGGTACGGTATACAGTCAACTCTTGTTATAACAAGAACAGATAATTATAACAAGATGATTCTAACAGTACCAATTCCAAATTTGTGCACTTTTTCTATGTGCTTATAATAATGAGATTTCATAAAAACAACTGAAGGTAATTTGTTTGTCATACCAGGCGTTGGCTGTACATACAATATCACTGATATCATCTTTTGAGTGCTAAAATGTGTATTATCCTTTTGGTTCTCACCTTATGATATCAGTGTTATGGAGTAATTAGTAAATCTTTTGTGATAATAATGAATTTCACGTTTTGTGGTATGGGTGCAGGAAGTGTTTCTTGTGTCATTGACACTCTACCAATTGCTTGACCTGTATTGGATGATTTTATGGCAATGAATTGTATGTTTTGATAGGTTTTGTATGAATTTTGTATAAAATTTTAAAGATTGATGGAGAAGTGTTTAATTCAATAAAATAATTGAGAGGTATATGGCCATTGTGGTATGATTTACTTCTCTAAGGAGGAGTTTAAATATGATTTTAATTTTTTTTTCAACAGCAAATCCATAACAGTGAGAGTTGATGTACTTTGCTTCTCAATAATCAATAATTTGTAGTGTTCAACTACTTCTTAATGCTTGTTTGATTGAATGTGATTAAAGAGTGACTGAGATATGTAGACCATTGTTTTGATGTGAGAGGCTTGTTTACATACTGTACATCTGATAGAGTAGTATATATATTTATTATATTTCATTTTATATCATTTGTTCAATTTGAAGTTTGTGAGGGCATAGAAGTTTTGTAGTTTTTTCATTACACATGTAACAATGCATTAAAATTGTAATGTACAATGATAACTAAGTTAGGGTGCTACTCACTTCGCCGAAACAAAATTGAGACTGATTTGCCAGCATGACATTGCACTACATTTCTTTCCTCAGTCTCCGCGACAACTTTTTCTGTTCCACAGGAGACAGATCTAGTACAATGCCATGCTGGCTAATCCGTCTTTTGACAACGTAACCTTTGTATGTGGGACAAAGATTTCGTCGCGGAAAAAGGAGACAAAGCCATGCTAGCAAATCTGTCTCAATTTTGTTTTCCGTGAAGTGAGATACCACCTTATGTTCTCAGTACATTCCCAAGTGTCACCCATTGTACTCAATTACCTGAAGGCTAATTGGGTTACTAAAAAATACTCAAGCATTTTTAATTTTTTTAATTCAGACAATATTTCATGGACCTGTTTTCTTGAGTCTGTGAATCATGACTTGTATCATTTTTGATTTTGTAATATCAGTCTATTATGCTGCAAGTTTACAAAAAATATTTTTATTTTTGAAAGTGTGTTTTCTGTCCTTGTATACTGTATATTTTTTGAAGAATAATGCATGTGTATAAAAGCTGTGTTCTAATGATGGGTGCTCAAACAGATGATATTTTATTTCTTATTCTAATAAATTATATTTTTACGATGAAGGTCAGTTGAGTGCAAAGTGATTTTTCATTGCATGTACAAACTACAAATTTACAAGTTTAAATGTAAGAGAGATTATGAAACCAAGAATAGAAATGACTGCTGACTATTGAGTGAGTTTAGAAGGATATTGTAGAGAGGCAGAGACAAGAGAGAGAGAGAGAGAGATGAGAGTGATAGATAAAGGAGAGAGAAAAAGAAAAATAGGGAGCTACTAAGATAAAGGAGAGTAGCAGGAGAATGAAGAGGAGAGAGGGAGATGTAGGATAGAGGGATAAACCAGGAGAAAAGAATGATTGAGCAAGAGAAGGAAACAGTGAAATAAAAAGAAAGAATGGGAGAGGAAGAGGAGAGAGAAGAGAGGAAAGAGTTAAAAGAAATAAACAGATAACAAGAGAAAGAAAGAGAATGAGAGAGGGAATTGTGGAGAGGGAGAGAGTAAGAGAGAAAGGATGAAAGAGCTCTTTTGAGTAAGAGAAAGAAAGAGTGAGATAAAGTGATTGACGAGAGGGAAAGAGCAAGACAGCTGAGAGGGACAGGTAATAGAAGGAGGGATAGAGAGAGAGAGATAGAGAGAGAGTCAGAGAGGGGGGGGGGGGCGACAGCAAGAGAGGGAGAGAATGAGTGATATGGGGAGGTAAGAGAGAGAGTAGGTAAAAGAAGATAGAAAGATAGAGTAAAGGAGTGAGAAAAATAAGGGAGAGAAATTCAGAAAGGAACATAGAAAGAGAGAAGAAGATAACATAATGAAAACGAAGTAGAGTTTGAGAAAGTTTTCAAATGTTATGTTACCCTCTGATGGAAATATGATGATGGAAATTTCAGCAATATTTTAATTTTTTTTTTAAAACTATGATATGTTTTGCAAATCATTGAACAGATGTTTTCAACAGGGTAAGGGATCCATATACGTCATAAGCACTGCTCATTAATTGGACCCCTCCATTTCTGCAGATTCTCTGTTAATAATATTTTATTATTTCTTTTTTACAAAAGAGTTGAAAATCAAAATATACGCCTAAATTCATCATCTGTTCTGTCATCACAAATATACCTTTGTGTTTCTTTCTGTTGGAAATTAAGAAATACAAATTTGGATTGAAAAGGGGCTTTGTTCTAACCACCCCCCCCCCCCCCCCCCCCCCCCCCCCCCAACCTCCCATTTTCCTCCCTGTTCTCAGGCAGAGGTGTGCAGGTCATGCTTGGTTGCATGCCAAACAAAAGCAGGAAAGGAGGCACACTGTATGTACCCACATCGTCTGCTGTGAGTGTAAACAAGCATTGGAAGAGCTGTCAACATATCCACTAGCAGTAGCAGTGCCCCATGTATGGTTTTCTGTGTGGTGTTAGCAAAGGTAGCTTACATTTTTACAAGAAGAAAGCTACAATATCAGGTAAGCATATTATCAGATATAATTTGATAAAAGCATTGTAGGCCCCTTCTTTTATTTTGGGATCGCCTACATGTACATGTGTATTATTATTGCCCTATTCTTACAAAGGCTATAATTGATGTATTGATCAGTGATATATTTTTTAAAACCATATTATAATTAAGGCATATAAATATATCTTACAACTCAGTCGATATAGTTTTAACGTTCTACAACCATGCATGTACGCCTTTGGCCCTTTGTTAATCGAATCCACCTTGGCAATATCATTATTTGCCATCATACTTGTATGATGACATTAAAGCAGTAGCCTTTCTGCATTATGCCTATTCGAAGTCCATAAATGATCCAAAGTTCATGTCAGTGTAATATCTTAAACCTACCTACACATCATGAATATGTAAATATTTGAACTTGGAATATAAGACAGCAAAGCTATATATAGATGGGACTACAGACGTAGTGTGCATTAATAATGAGTCATATCTGCCCAGTGGAATCACCATGTTTGGGGGTATAAAAACAGGAAGGATTGCGCAATTAGTGTTGTTTGCAGAACATGTACTGCACAGCATGTAGTGTCACACAGGTCAATCTATCAGTCTGTATACAATGAGCTAGTCTCTAGTTAAAAGATTTTCTGCATTTTCTATGGTACGCCTACCACCTTTGTGAGCTGCAAACTGTGTAAAATACTGGGTAATATATTCATTCTTTTTGAAAATTTAGACCTGGAAGCATAACTGCTACTCTGCATTCTTTCAGACTTTGCTGTTGAGGTAAATTCAAGTGTGGTATTTGGTTTTAAATTTCATCTAATCCCGTTAAGACTATGCCATATGAACTAGTAGGCCTACCTGGAAATTTGATTTAACATCCCATTCTGTATAATGATGACATAACCCTTTATTCTGTTATTTGAGATGTATCTGTACTTCTTGAAGTAGGTAAGTTTTGATTTTTGGCTGTCAATGGGCAATGCATCTCTAAAAATATTACGAAACCCCTTCAAAATATTTCACATTTTCACTAGATATTTGTGATAATTCCATTAATTACTCTTAAGTAAGATGAATAAGACTATAGAATAAAACTTTTTAAACTTCATTTTGCAGGTCATCACATCAACAGGGATTGAGGATCATTGAATACTGAACTTGTGAAATCTTTCAGCTGTGACACGTACCTGTGACCTTGTGACCTGTAACCCTTACTTAGAAACAGAAAGAAGTGCTGGAGATTTAGAGAAAGTAAATGGATTGGTAGGTATCTAAGCTTGAGTGATTTCTTAATGTAATAAAACAAAGGTTTAGATAGTATTATGTTCAAATCATTTGTAAGTATTATATTTTTATTGAAGCCTGTACAAACCAGCAGCCCTGTTTAGCATCACCTTCGGCCCTCAAGTACTCAAATCTGTTCTATTTCCAAACCCTAAAAGCAACAGTTTGAGCAATTTAGTCTTATAATGTAGCCCCACTTGATTGATGACACAGTTATCTGCTACTTAATTGGCACATTCCCAGTCCCCCTACCACAATAATTGTGTTCCAAAAAATATGTAATTTAGACTTACTTATATTTTTAAAGCTTGTTGTATTAAAGCCTACCTACAATGTGGGTTGGGACACTCTAACTTTAAATACTTGATTAACAAAAATATTCTTTTTATAGTAAGAAAGAACTTTATAAAATAGCCTTTGGTCTATAATAGCATCGACAATGAAACCAAGATACATGCATTTCAATAAATTTTCTTTATGTTCTCAAAACTGAAACAAAATTGTTTTCACTTTTTTTTTAAATATTTCATTTTTTATTTTTTGTAGGAGTGTAAGTCGGGGCAGGAGGGGTCATCCCTCAGCACTAGTCAACTGTGATGATGGTCAAGGGTGTAAGGATGATAGTGGACCGATCCCAGGCCTGCTGGTCAAGGATACATTGACCGTTGTCACACCTAGCGGAGAGTGTAAAATTGAGCTATGCCTTGGTGACATCACTAGGCTTTCACAAGAAGATAAAGTGGATGTTATTCTCATCTCAGCATATGGAGGTAAAGTTAGGTCATTTGGTTTTGATAAGAATAACATGAATTTAAAATTTGAATATACACAAAGCCAGAGCCTTTGATTGATTAGTTTATGATTTTCACATGTACATATCATTTCCCTTTAAGTTGATTTTTTGTTCCGCATATAAAATTGAAAGCAGTAATAACTCTCTAAGGACAGTCAAGATTGCATGAATGTATCGTGCAGCACGACCATTCAATATCATTATCATTAAAGTTATAATTAAGCCAGAATTTAGAAAGAAAGCTTTTCTCTTTGTTTCAATAATATTTGTTGTATAGATTTGTATGCTTGCTGGCATGTTTTTTTTATATTTTTAGATTGCTTTGTAGTCGAAGCCAAGATATTAACCCTAATCGAGTGCCTTGGATACCTTACAAGGTGGATATAAATGCTATACAAGAGGTCACTAAATATCTATATTCCGTTTATGCGAGCCCATGTCCTTTAACTGGATATTTCCTTATGTAATTTATAGGTTGCTACAGTAGAGCAGTAGGTGTGATCGGTGCTCTTTACAGACATCTGGGTGTAGATGTAGTACAACTTGCTAAGTCTCATAAGGAGGAAGATCTACAGAGTCTGTACTCATGCTGGTGGACCAAACCACTTCAAGACCATCTACCGTACAAGAGACTTCTATGCTTCGAGACCTCAGGAACTACAGCCTTTTCAGGATCACGGTAAGTTTTTGTATTATGTTTTATTGGTTGTCTGTCCCCAGTTCCTGTTAGCTTCTTAAAACTTCTTAATCATACAAGATAATGCTGTTTGGCGAACAACGCACCTGTCGAATGTGCTGCCTTGCCAACAAAGTAAAAAAAAGTTACATGTAATTCATAAAATTGATCAAAGCAATCCCTGGCAATCTCCTGTAGGCCCTATAAGCGACTATTTTGCTTCAAGGCTAAAATAATACTGGTATGTTTTCTCCCTTGAGCATCTCTGTGCACAGGTTTCGTTGGAATACTTGTCCTTGTAGAATCTTCTCAATAATTTATTTTGTCATTTCAGAATGTATGATCTGAACAAAGGGGCTAAAGGGCGACCCTCAGAGTTGGTATCCAATGCCTTCCGATGTCTGGTGCCTATACTCAACAATCAAGATGGAACTGTGATTACACCGCTACTCAATGCAGGCAGTCAGGTATGCTTAGAAGACATCCTGGGGCCCATTTGTCAAAACCATCATAAGTCTATGTTCGTGGACATCCCATTGAATCATGTGTTAATTCTACAACACATGTCCCTGAGGGTTGTCCAAGAACTTAGACTTATAACGGTTTTGAGAAACGGGCCCCTCTTAACTTTCATCAAGTTCAACATAATCTAAGAGGGTTTACACAAGAAATGAAATCTGTACATCATTCCTTTAACAGAATAAATTATACAGAATCTTTAATACAGCAGCTCTTCGCTTTGTAGGAACAGGTACTTGCAGAAAAATTATTACACACTTAGGCATTTTATGTTTTTTAAGATTCAGAGTTTTGGGAGTTTAGAAATCCCTGTGTTCAAATAGTAGTGCCATCCTCTTATGCAATATGTGTTTTTATATATTTAAACTACCCGGTATACCATACATATATCTTGAAGATAATGCAGTTTTGATTGGCATGTGAGTGCCTAATAGGTTAAAAGCAGGAATGCTTTCCAGGTAGTAGAGATTATGCACTGTTAGTTTGGAATTATAAATGAATCCAATATATGATATAAATATTTTAGTCACTACTGGTGGAGAGCATTGCTAGAAACTGGTAAATTGTTTTGTTGTTTCGTTTATTCCTCTCCTGTATACCATTGCTTTCCCAGGTAGAAGAGATTGTGCCTTGTTGGTTTGGAAATGAGTCCAATGACTATTCAGTATAATTATGATATAAACATTTTTGGTAGAAATTGGTAAATATTTTTGTTGTTTTGATAATTCCTCTCTTTGATATATCGATGCTATATCAGGGATGTGATGAGTGTGAGATGCTGCATGGTATGGTAGAGAATGCTGTTAACTGGATGAAAGCCGGCCTGCCTCTCCGTCTCCTCAAGATTGTGATCTACTCCACCGTAGTGAGCCGAACCCAGGCATCTATGATACTTCAGAGGGCTGATGGCTTACAGATCCTTGAGGTCTTCTCTCAACTCAAAGCAAGACTAGAAACCAAGAACTCCATTCCAAAGGTATGAGAAGAAATAATGAATATACATCTTGTACTTTTGACAGTGCTGTCATTCATAATATGAATAATTACACCAAATTTTGATTTTAGCCAATTTCCTCTCTTGACTCAAATCAAGACTGGAGACACATAACTCTATTCTATTGGTATGAGAATGCAGAGTAAATCATGTTTTGTTCATGAAAATGGCACTTAACTTTGACATCTGGATACATACGTTCCAGATCCAATATGCTTCATATCTAAGTCTTCTCGGTTGTCATGGACAATGGGTTAATATATATTTTTTTAATGTTGCTATTAAATCTACATGTACTTACGAACAAAAATGATTATTCGTTATTTTTTTTAATGGAAATAACAACGCTCCTTTTCAATGGCTGCATACTTCCGTCATTGTTTGTGGATCTGTTCATGAATAAGCAGTTATTATTGAATGGAAAGGGTACCTAAACACATCAAACTACCTGTAAGGACCCAATTTGAAAGGTATGCTTTGCATTTATATATATATCTTCTTTTTTTTTTTGAGGGGGGGGGGGTACAGGCTGAATTAAACAGATCAATCAGGATTTCTGACAAAGATGAAAATGACAGTTACAAGATTCTTCGCTTCCTCTCTCCCTCTCTCTCTTATTTCTACCTCTCATTTCTCCCCACTCCACAGGAAGTAAAGCTAGACTATGATATTTACCTCTCATACAGCATCAAGGACCAGTCTGTAGTCGATTCCATCCAAGCAACACTCCAGACCATCAAACCTGATATCCGCATCTATGCATCAAACCAGAAACTTGATGAAGAAGCTATATGGCAGAACGATATCTATGCAGTCATGATTAAAAGTGCCAGAGTCATTACAGGTACAGCATATTATAACTGTAACTCTTTATATCTTCTGTGTTTTCATTTGAGTGTCGAGTTAGCTGGGACCTCGGTTTTATGATATTATTCTAAACTACACAAACTGAAAAGAGTTTTTTATTCCTAGTATCAGTCTTACCACAATAATTTTAGGATTTTTCATATTATTTGGTGATGAATTCAAATAGTGAACAATACGTTTTTGAGATCTCCCCAAAATACATAGCCTCTCTTTAAGGTATATTCAAAAATAAAATCACAGCAAATTTCCTTCGTAATTGATTTCAATGTTTTTATCACCCCTTCCTTCTAGTTTTAAGTCCTAACTACCTTGCTTCACCTGACTGCCTGGAGCAGTATAACATAGCCCTGTGCTGTAACAGGCAATCCTATAGAGATATATTAGCTCCGTTCTACATAGCAACCGTTACCTTGCCAACGTACATGGGTCTAGTCCAGTACTCAGATTGCAGGTGAGCTAAAATTTTAGTTGATTTGGTGGAACCTGTCGTCAACCAGCTGATTGAGCTTTCACGAATTATATTCTTGTTGATTGTGCCAATATTGCTCGGACAACAGTTGCTCCAGACTTTAAAGTTGATCTTGAGTAGGCCCCTACTGAGAACAATGGAAAACAAATCTGTTGAACAAATTTTAATATATTGATATCATATTTATAAAAGATTAGAATAACAGTAAACTAAAATAAAAATTGAATAATTAATGTTATAATTTTGGAGAGGGGAATCACAGGAAAGTCATTTCATGATGGCTAATATTTTCATCTATTCCTACAGAGACAACCGTGATGTCAAAATCACCAACACCTGTCAGCAGCTTATCAAATCACTACCACCTGTTACCATAGATGATAGTTCATCTCCTGATAGTTCAACCTCCACTAAGAAAGACAGGGATGTAGAGGAGCCGTTCTGCTATGATGTCTTTGTCTCATACTCTCACTGCGACTCCGAGGCTGCTAACTGCATTGTGGGAAGGTTGAAGGAACTGGATCCAAGCTTGAGGATATTCTATGATATCCAGGAACTCAAGACAGGTTGGATTTTATTTATTTATTTATTCTTTTTGTTCTTGTTTTAAAAAAGACCAAAATCAATCATATTTACAATATTTCATAAAAAGTTGCCTAAATATTATTGAAAAAAAACAAACAGATAGATTAGTACAAGATTACTGAATCACTTTGCACATTTGTTATCAAAAGGACCTCAGAAGGCCTTATATGCATCCCTCCCATTTGGAGATATTCTTCCCTCTCAAAGAATTTTATATTACTGATAACATAGGAAAGAAAGATGATCAATAAAAGTTCATACAAAATTTTAGCTAAAATTTTCACAACCCTTGTTGAACTTGAAGTACATGTATAGTCAGCGCCCAGACCCTTCCAGTGCTAAGTGAACTAACAGCCCAATCCCATTATAGGAGGTGTTTAGGACCAAGACAATTACCTTCTTAAAACCAAATGTCAAAAACACATACATGTATGCACACTAGGCATGTGTGCAAAGGTTCTCATGTTTGAATCAATTGGACTAGATGAATTGCTTTGTTATAAGAACATGTTCTTATATCTGAGTATGACAGGAATGGACCATAGAGAAAATGATAAAATCCTTCTTCTTTTTCTGGATTTTGTTTCATAATAGTGTTGAGACAATTTTACCAATCACTGTTTTTATACAACATTATTTCCCCTCAGGTCATGCCTGGCAGCAGACTCTATACCACTCTATTGATGGATCCAGGTCTATGCTAGCAGTGCTGTCTAATAACTACCTCAGATCAGCTGTATGTCAGGAAGAATATAGCCTGGCCCAGATGAAACACTTAGCCCAGGTAAGGATCCAGGTCTATGTTAGCAGTGCTGTCTAATAACTGGCTAAGATTAGCTGTGTGTCAAGAGGAATATAGTCCGGCCCAGATGAAACACTTAGCATAGGTAGGATTGATGATCCATTTTTCGATCTTTTTCTTTTTTTGACAAAAGAGTTAAAGTGTTGTTGCAAATTGTGGCTAATGATTTCAATGTCTATTTTGGACAATATTACATTAACAAATGGACTTGGATATAATCTATATTGTCAGTGCATAGACAGATCAATTTTCCCCAATTTCAACAAAAAGTCTATTCACATTGATTATTTAAAGAGGTCTTTTTATTGAAGGTTGTGTGTAATTTTGAATCAACCTTCAATACCTGGGCGACCCCTGTCTGATCTAGAGGTCTGTAACTACAATTTAGCAACACAAGTTAAATCTGCATTTTTAATATTTCTGCATTGTTGGCCAATAATTATTGAATATGAAATGATGAACTTTTATTCAAATCAATTGCTCTCTCTGTTTGGTTAAAAGGACCAATTGAAACTGATCCCATTGCGCATAGAAGACCTGGAGCAAGAAGAATCTTCCTTCTCTCAAGTTTCCACGGTAACGGCCACGCCCGATGTCTTTCAAGATGTGGTTGACACAGTCTGCAGTGGTATTGTGTCATGGTTACATGGGAGAACAGAAACCAAATCTGATTCAGTGGAGGGTCTTAGTCAACTCTTAGCCGAAGCTACAGTAAGATTATCATCAATTTCATTTTCATCCAAAGTTTTTAACCCATTTATTTACCAATTAGAGGATATGTCTAACAAGGCCAGGGCTCGATTTTAGAGCAGTGGCCTGGCCTCCAAAAACTTTGTAGTGTCACCTAGAATGAAGCCAAATCTCCATTCAGTTATGTTCATTGATATGCTCACAAAATAAGCTCTGTGGGTAGGCCTTACCTGAAGAAAATGTTAAGCACAGGCCCTAGACAGCTTATCCGCAGCAGCTACCAGCCCAAATTATGTATTTCTATTGTCAAAAAATAAAGTGAGTCAACTATTCTATGATAATATCATATGAGAGGCTAGTTTGAGGAAAACTGGCTTGAACGGGAATACTGGGGTTTGAGAGGCTATGGTGTCTAAAACTGGATGGAAAATTCTAGACGTAACGACATGGTAACATAAACTATGGGCATGCAAATCCACGGTAACTGACGTTACACACAACCAGAATTTTCTATCATTCTTCGTTGTTGTAGTTACCATAAATTAGAATACATGGGTCTTCAAATTAATATACCTGTAGAAGTAAGTGTAAAGCACGGCATTGTATAAAAAATTCCACCCAAACATCATTTCCATTGAAACGGCAACGCAAAAAGTTGCGGTAACTGACGTTAGAAAAACGGACATGCTAAATCAGTGGTGTTTGATCAAATCTCAAATCTCATGTCCACGACGTGTTATAATGATAAGTCTTATATGACATCATAACTAGGTCTTTATGAACAGATTTGCAAAATAAGAAGAGATTTTATAATTTGTTGTATCCTGCGGAAACTTTTGTGAAGACATGTTGGTAACTGACGTTACCCTTAACATCTTCCACTAAGACTTTACACAGTGTAAAATCCCAATTTTGAATCGGATCTCAAATATTTTGTTTCCTGTCTTTTGAGAATTATGTGTTTGATATGATTATAATACCTATGTTCTAGGCAACAGATTGGCCAAATAAGAAGTAATGTAATCATTTCCTATTCTGCTCAAAACTTTACTGTGAACATGACAGTTGTACACATACATTCCTATAGGGTTTGTACAGAATATTCTGAAAATTTTATTTCTTACTACTATTCCATCACATAAATATTGGAATATGTTAGTATTAAGATATCAGAACTCTAAAATAGTTTTCGAAATGATTAATACACGTAGGATGTCCCACACATGTATTTTTGTGTGGTGCATGTGAATCTTGGCAGAATTGGGTCACTTATTATCATTTGTTGATTCTAAATCCTCACAGCTCACAAAAATTCTTAGGTGATTGTTATCAAACGTACCTTTTGAAAATATTTTTAAACAGTTTCTCCTCAATTCAAACTTAATGTATGAACAGTAATTTCCATTAACTCATTTTGTACAAAGCTGTATCAGTAGTAATGAAATGCTGAATTTCAAGCTGGGTATTGAAATTTGATGAAAATTGCTGTTAGTCTTTGGCATCAAAATGAATGCCTGTCAAAGTAAAGTGTTTGTTCTGTGTGCTTTGTTCAATCAACAATCGCATACATCTCAGCAGATGCACAGACATACATGTAGGAGCTTGATCTACTTCTTTCTTTTTCTTTTTTTTTCATTTATGTATTATAAAATACAAGAGAGAAGTTTTTTAGTACAACCAAAAATTGTATTTACTTTTATCGTAACATTTAAACTTGTTGGCTCATATTCCAATACAGGATATATAGCATGAATCCTGATCACATCAATAGATAATATTACTGAAAATCTAAAGTAGATTTGGAGGGGCTTAGGTCTACAAGAACATGTACATTACATGGCTTTTCCCAACTCTAAATCATTAAAAAGAAGAAGTTACCATTAACACATACAGTCTTTTTATCGCTAGATGATTACTTTAATCAATGGTAATTACTTCAGATACATACACGTACAGGAGTCCACATTATAATTGTTTTTAAGAAACGTAATTGCATCATGGTAACTGAGTTACACTAGGTCATGGTAACTGACGTTACTCAAATTAGCTGTCAATTTTATCTGGATTGTATGTTGAATATCCATAGCTTTGGTATTGAATAATATGAGATGCAGTCATACATTAGAAATCTTATTTGGCATAGTTGATACTTTCTTCGTTGTGGAAAAAAATAAACAAGTTCATGTTTTCGGTAACTGACGTTACATCCCAAATGAGGGTAATTTAAATCTTCAAGTTTTTTACCAAACCACAATTGAACCAAATCTTTTGATACAGTTTGATAAAGTGTCTTTCAAACAACTTTATCCATGTGAAAGATTATCTGGAACAAAAAAGTTTTAGTTGGGAAAATGAAAATGAGTTTTTTGTAAATAAACCTTTTCTATACCAAAAATCTATTGGAATACTTCGGCATTTGTTTAGAAGGTGAAAATGGCCGCCATCTGTAAAAATTTAAGTGATTCTTAAAACTTCAACTCATGTATTTTTGAAAATCAAAATTATTTTAACCAAATATCACTTTGAATTTCTGGCACCCTTGTCCGGATTTCTGTGGAATTGCCCATATGCTTACTCAAACAGTGAAAAATGTTTCAAGTATGTTAAATATAGTTACTATGGTTGTAATTATAGATATTAGATCGACTGAATGTAGAGAACTTGATGGAGGATCATCGAAAGAAGATCTTCAGGAGTGACTACAACACTGTATCACTACCACTCAAGGATCAATTCCCTCCAAAGTGCTTCATCTCAGAACAAGAAGAAGATCAATCAACCTACCGGGATCTAACAGGAGAGGTCATCTTAAGCTTCCATCCTCACGATGAGAAGTTTGCTCTAACCTTCAAGAGTCTTCTGGAGTACGCAGCGCCCAAGGTGGTGGTCCGCATCGATGCGTCTAGCGACCAGGAGAGGCTTCGTCAGCTGGACAATGCAAGGCACATTGTAGCGTTCCTCTCGCCTCACTATGTGGAGTCGCCCAAGCATGTGGAGGAGTTTCATATTGCTCTGTGGAGGCAAAGGGTCAGTCCCTTGCAGGCTCCACTCCTCCTCCCTGTGAAGGTATAGTAGATTGTAATAATGATGATGATGGTGGTGGTGAGGATGATGATGATGGTGATGGTGGTGAGGATGATGATGATGATGATGATGATGATGATGATGATGATGTTGGAGATGATGTTGATGGAGATGATGATGATGAGGACATGTGGTAAGAATGATAATGATGATGATTGTGACAAAGATGAATATGACGAAGATGATGATGATGCTTGGGTACATCTATCCTAAAGTGAGTACTCAGTTATTTGTGACAGCTAATTAGAAACTTCAGATCTCATATTTTCCAGTCTATGCTAATTTCTAGTTGACAATTTATTTAAATAAGTCCAAATCCTGTATTTTGTTTGTCTTTTTTTCATCAAAGGTTCTGAAGTTGGCTTGGAAGCCTACCTACTTCCAACTGGTTGGTAGCGTGATTGACTTATGGGATGCCATGTGGCCCTCCCTAGATACCAGCTTTCCAAATACCGGCTGGCTGGCATCGGAGGACCTCAAGGTCTCTAGGAGCACCTCACTGGCTCTCATGGAGCTGGGTAGGATAACACTGGAACTTATACAGACTGCAAAGTGAGTTTATGGTAGTGATGATGATGATGATGGTGGTGGTGGTCATATGATGATGATAATGGTGATAACGGTGATGATGATGATGATGTTAGTGATGGTGGTGATGGTGGTGGTGGTGATGGTGGTGGTGGTGATGATGATGATAGGAATGGCGATGATGACGATGATGATGATGATGATGGTGATAATGGTGATGATGATGATGATGATGATGATGATGATGGATGATGATAGGAATGGTGATGATGATCATGATGATGATGCTGATGATGAAGAAGAAGATTATTGTGTTGATGTTTGATGATGATGATGATGATGATGATATGATGATGAAAAAACTTATGATGATGGCTTAATGATGATGAAGGAGAAGATTATGATGTTAAAAGATGATTATGAAGATTATGATAATAATGTTGATGGAGAAGAAGACGATTTTTGTTTTAATTCTTGAAGGTTGAGACACAATGTTTGTTCTTCATGTTTATCGGTACAACTATCCCATGATAGATGATGCATTGCCTTCCAACCAATATTAACCAATGTAGATGCAGCACTTGTATAAAAGGAGTAATCTCATATTCAATCATGCATATATCCTTTGTCCGTGTATTTTAATAGAAATCTACCTCCTGAAGATGGGATCAAAGTTAGACCAGCACTTCTCAACCTAGTCCAGGTCCAGGAAGAGACCAAAGCCCTGGCCCAGGCCACCAAGAAACATAAGAACAGGGTGAGTTGAGGTTCTCTTAGACTCCTTCCATACAATTATGTCATGTAGATTTGGGCGTCGATTGTAAATTCACCCATATACTATTGGTTAAATTATTTGAAGTAAATGTTATGTGTTCATGCTGTTCACAAATTATTCTTCTTTACCATTGATATAGACCATTTAATGAATAGCAATATATAAATATCTATATGTTCCTAATTCTGCAACTCTGACTATTACTAATAACCTCTGACCTTTGACTTTCCCAATTTGTTTTCGCTCTTTCATTCATGCAGGGTCATAGGTCAAGTGATAGCACCCTCATGGACTGCCCTTGTATCGTTTGTCGGCGGACCCAGAAACTCCTCAAGAACGCCCACATTTCAACGTGACAGGGACATACATTTTAATTCAGAGTAATTTCACAATTTTAATAATGTTTTTGAATTGCCTTTATTAGGGCCTATGTTTTAAAGTGGACTTTTTTTCCCACTAGGATCAGGAATGGGACCCCTTCCACCTCCCTACTAGGATATACATTGTACTCCAGAAATTCTGAATTGCCTTTATTATATTTGATAGTGGATATACTCCTGAATTATGAAACCACCTCCAAATATCCATTTGAACAGGAGACATTGATCGGTTCCTAGTGGGGGGGGGGGGGAGGGGCCTCGATTGAGGGTTTTGAGGTAACAAAAAATCTGTGATCAGTACTTGATTCTAAACCACCATACAGCACGTCAAACAAATTTGGTATCAAAATATATTGTGGAAGCAAAGCAATGATAAAGCCTATCCCCTGACCATATTTAGATGTCCGCACCAGCCCACAGGATTCCTTCCCACACAGTTTTGGGAACCTTGGCCTTTCTTGTTGTGTCTAAAACTGATTGTGAGCTGGAGTCGGGCGTTGCACGGCATTAATGGCGAAATGGGGCATCACACTGGAGGATGGCCAGTATGCAAATGTGAGTCACATTCAATGCCCTAACCCCTGTTTCCCAATCTGATCTTAATACTCTTTCACCTATTGGGATCACCTGTTGTTCCGTACTTAATGGATAGAGTCCAATTCAGATTCGGATTCAGTTTCAGATTCTAATTCCTCTAAGAACATAAACATATGATCTTTCAATTGTAAAAAATATAATGATACAATCAATTAAGAGCAATTCTTATAAGGGCCTTGAGAAGAGGAAGATCAAGGCAGAACAGATATGAATTTAAATCACAATTAGTTGTATTTTCGTATTCATATAAACTGTTTACTGATGACTAGGCTAAATATTGCTATAACATTCTTCATATGAATAAAGCCTGGTTGTTAAATCATAAAGCCTCTTAAAGGGCGCTGAATAATATAAGTGTATAATGCATGATGTGCAAGTATTTTCGAGTTAAATTGACTGCCACTCAGAACAACTATAGAAGTTGAGGAAAAAATCTCCGTTGCAAGATCCATTTTTTTTGGGATGGGGTCGGAGACGCGAATGTTCCTGAAGAAAGATTTTAAAGGCAAGAATTGAGTTGCTTTCTTCTCGCTAAAACAGGTAATAAAGAGTTTGTTCATCAGACAGGTTACCATTGTAGCTTTCTATACAAAGTACACCAAATTAAAAATACCTAAACCCTAGAAGGTTAATTTCTCCAACAAACGTACTATTACCTACAAGGTTCAACTTTTTATATTTTTAACATTTGCCTTCATCATCTTTTTTTCTGTGTCATCGTGTTAATGATTATTTTTATTTGACGACACTGCAAATACTTATTCTAATATAGCATGAAAACCAATAAATTGAGACTCGACATGAAATGAGGCTCACCTTCAGAGATATATTCCTTGAAAATTAATACTTCCTCCTACAGAAATTAAAAATAGTACCCCAGTGACAATTATAATAACATACATATTATTTGGTGACGAAAGGAGACATCCGACTCAAGAAACTTTAGTTCCCACCGTAATTGAGATAGCAAAGCCGTAAAAGCTTTATTTATGTCGATCTGCAATCAACAAGAAAAGAATAGGATCAATAAATCTTTAGTGCATTTAACTTGGAAATGCTTGTAATATTCTTGACAGAACAGATACTGCTGTTAAACCTCTTAATCTGTTTGATTTTAAAATTTGCTGCATTATAGTATCTTCCTATTGACCAATATATTCAAAGTATCCAAAATCAAGAAATAATAGGCATCAAACTCTAGAACACATACCAATAAGTAACCTCAATCAGGCTTTAATGCCGATGGTGCAGTATTGAGCATTAATGGACTGGTTAATATAAGGAGAAACACCTTATACACTTTTCACTTCCCACTTGTAGAATAATCTAACACTTCTATGTGATATAATGGCGCATAATAACATTCTAAGATGATTCATCTCAACATGCGGAACTTTCAGCAAATTGCTAATTGCATGTACTTTGAAATAAAATTTGAATATAATAACTTCACTTCAAAGCTGAATTTACTTCAATTATTTTTACTCTTTAATACTTCAGGCGACCTTTGACACCACTGATTAAATATATATATGAAGCAATTGAGGCTCGAGCTGAATATTTAGATAAAGCTCTAGTTGTTCTGTTTCTTGGGTTAATTCAAATCTCAAGTACTATCAAATAACTATCATAATTGCTTGATTTTTGTAGGCAATTACATTATGTTTCTCAGAGGGTTAGTCGAGATAAATTTCATGTGACCACTGTCAACCATACACTCCCTTTAGTAATGCAAAATTGACTTCATATTAACCTAAAAGTATGTGGTATAATCACAGCACACTAAATAAACTAGTTTCAACTTCTAACACTTGAGAAATTAATACCTCATATGGAAATAATTCATCAATCTATCCAGAACTGCCAAGTAAAATCTCATTGCAAACCACTAGATCAAACCTGATAATGTTTCTGCAAAGTGAATAGAATTTCCTAAATTACCCTGGTCCTTTGCCATGAATTTTTGCAAGACAAACATAAATTTTTTGTTGTTAGTCTCAAACCAAACTTTTTCTTTGGACATAATGGAAAGCGGTGTATTCCAAAACAACCTAGGTGCACACTCTAGTGCATTTCAATTTTAATGATATTAATTTCTGCCAACTTAGCTACTGAACTTGGCAATTCCTGTTAAATTGTTAACATAACATCAAACATATCATATGTCATTATGTGTGTATAACAGACCTCGACTTTGTCAAAGTTTTACCTTTTCCCAAAATATCTATCAATTTGGTAACTTTTTTTCACTAAAATTTCATCCCAAAGCAACTGTTTGGAATATGAACGCAAACAAACATAATTTTCCAATATGCAACACTGAATTTAAATACCCATTGTTCATAACTTTTCCACTTGAACATGAACATGACTGGGCGTTGGCAATACTAGCACACCAGAATGATTACATTATTATGCAAAATGAGGTTAACTGAGTTCATTTCCGGTGTTTCCCGCTTGAGCCCATCTATATGCTCAATTTTAAGTTCATTGTTATTTTTTGGTTTCTAATGTCGCTTCCTTTCTTTAACACTTACTTCCTGTGGCGAGAAACTAAAGTCTTCATTCAGATAATCTTGTTCGTAGCAAAACAAGCGAATTACGCAGTCATATTTCGGCCCTCCAGACAATCTTTCCGTAGTCTTGCCTGCTCGACTAACGTTCTCATGCGACTAAAACATGGCAAAAGCGAAGACCGTAACAAAACTTTCACTGACTGCGCATGTCCGTTATGGTGCCCTCAAATTAAAGTAAAGCGAATGTTTCCTCAAATTTTTTTCCATGACATGAATTCAAACTAAATCTCTTCGCTCTGCGAAACACATATTGTTATAACAATCAATATCTCCTGATAATGATTTCTACACCAGGCTGAAGATCTAAAAAAAATACTGATTGCTGTGGATGAGTTCTAGTTGTTAAGATAATTAATAAACTTAGAGCAATTGAATTTTAATTTTTTTAAGGAAAGGGAGAAAAAACATTAGTGAAGAACAAAGTGAAGGATAGATAGAAAGGTTCTCAAGGACATAATACATGGATATATGACACAACAACAGATCTCTATTCAAAGGATACGAAAGAACAAGTATGAACGATATTAGAGAAATATGCACACATGTACATTACATACTTTATGAAACCATATTCAGATCTCGATGGGGGAAAATTCCTCCTGGGAATAGGAATTGAATAAAACATATTAATATGACAAAACAACATTGTTTTTAATTTGCTATTTCAAAGGGATTAGGCATTATGAAGCAAAAACGGCATTATCACTTTACAGATAATTTAAATTAATAAAGCATTATGCTCTATGCATCCTAAAGATCATAAATGTTTGTCTTTCTTAGGGCTATAACAATTATTTTGAAAAGATGAAAAGCTTAATAAGAAGTATGAAAGTAAATTGCCAATAGGTAAAGGGCGTGATTCACAAACCTTGATCACAATGTGATAAAATTTTAGTTGATTGTGAAGTATTGGATTATATACTCATTTATAATCCTGCTCTTAAAGATCTTACTGGCACTTTTTCTTTTAGATTTATCAAATTTTTGTTTCAGCATCAACAAAAAAACAACAACAACAACAATAAAACTTGCATTTTGATGCCGAGGAATGGACAAATGTTTCAGATTGGATTTCTAGAAGTGGCATCCTTTCAACATTTGTGTAGTCTAATATCCATCAGAAGGTGATCAACAAGTTCTAAAAAAGAAAGCCTAGAATACATTCCATCAATTTTTCAGTGCCTTGGAAAAACGTCTAAATCAGGAGATAGATTTTTCTGCAATTGTAGCACGAAAGCTTAACATGATCATGCCCAGACTCTCTCTAATGCAAAATGCTTTCTGTTTGGATTATGTGTGCCATGTTTTTGCTTCTTAATGTGATGCTTGCAACGGCATGACGGACATGGCTCCATCGTCGTCAAATGGATGCGCCTGAGATACAAGCCTTGGGTATAAAGCCCCTGTACTCATCTCAGATCTCACTCGGTTCCCTCAAGACTTCCAAACAATACGATAACACTTGATCTCTCTTACAACAAGATTGCAACCCTACAATGGTCATTTGCATCTTCTGACATTATTACTCTAGGATTTACGATAAAACATTCTCTCAAAGATAGAGGAAGGAGCCTTTACATCTTTGGTTCATTTGAGAGAATTGTCATGGTGAAAACCACTCACCTGCTCTTCCACGGAATTGTTCTTTTCAAATCGTCTTCTCTCAGTCCTCATCCTCGATGGAAACGGATTGACTTCAATCCCCAGGAAGCTTTGCCGAGAAATCAACGCTTGACAAGCTTGGTCTGAGCAACAACATTTCCTCTATTGATCCACATGATTCAAACCTTTCAAGAATTGTCAGTGACCATATATTTAATAATAATGGCTGTAAAAAGTCTTTCCATAATGTTTTTCATATTTGAAAATGTAAAACATTTTGTTCTCTTTCAAGAAATGCTTGCATGAATTTCAATCTCTGTCTTTTAGGAAATTTGAAAATTAAAAGCTCTACTGACATCATCTAAATTTACAGAATATAATTCCCCTCAACGATCAATATCCCAGAAGACTTTCCAGAAATCTTCAAGATTGAGACATGGAAGGAATTGGTAAGTTCCCAACCACTAACATTTTGGGGTATAAATCAAACAATCTATTTTCTGAATAATAACTACATTTTCTATGTATCAAACAGATCATATTGTGGATTAGATCAGTTTGAAGAAATTAGACCTGTCACAAAACCGTTATTCTTATTTACCATTTGCGCTGTTTCTTCATGCAAGAAATGTTACATGCAATTACGGCTTAAATTATAAATAAGATTGCAAGTTTTTCATTGGGTATATTATCGGGTCTATCTTTTCTAAACCATTTAGACCTTGCACACAACAATATCCAGGATATCATAAATAACATCTCCCTACAAATTCCTTCCCTAAATTATCTAGATCTTTCTTTCAACAAATTCACATTAATCAAAAGGTTTTTTCTTAAGGGTTTTACGAATCTCAAAATACTTGACATGACCCAAAATGATATAAATTATGGATATTCCCGATATACTTTCACAAAGTTAAAATATCTTGAAAAGCTCTATCTCAGAAAACAACATTTCCAAGGCATAAATACTGTCTTCAGTCACATGCAATCTCTTTTGCACTTGGATATATCCTTTTCAAAGTTGAGGATTCTATCCAATAGTCCATTCTCAAACACCTCATCTCTGGAAACACTGGTTATGCGGGAAAATAATTTGAAGACTACAGATCTGTTTCATATTGAAACTCATCAATCCCTTTTTGTTGGGCTGAAGTCTTTAGTTATGCTGAACTTGAGAGGAAATCGCTTAGATATGTTAAATCCAGGAACATTTGACCCCCTTAAGAGACTAAGGACATTGCACCTCTCTGAGTCTTCAATCAAAGTCTTGAATGCAAAGATCTTCCACAGCCTCATTTCGCTCAGAACATTGAATCTTCGTGACAATGAGATATCAAGGATACCTGAAAGTCTACTTCAAACACAGAACAATCTTGCTGTCCTCTTTGTGAACATGAACAATCTGCAGTTAATTCCAAGAACTCTTTTCAATGCAACTTCATCTCTGCGCAGCCTTTACATGCAAGGTAACAAAATCTCCACAATAGAACCCAACACACTGTTTTTGACAAACGGGACATTAAAACTAGATGCTTCCAGAAACCCGTTTTCCTGCACGTGTGACTTGCGTTGGTTCATTAAGTGGCTTCAATCAAGTAATGTTCGACTCATTTATCCTGAAGAAACACTTTGTTCACCCACTTCCATTAAAGAAGAAGTACACAAACCTATCCTCTCATTCCATCCCAACCAATATTGTGGTATCAACATTGTGATGATCACATCTTTGGCCTTGTCAGCTGTTCTGGTCATTGCAATATGCTTGGTGGCCTACAGAAGACGTTGGTGGTTCAACTACAAATTCTTCCTGATCAAACTTGCCGTCTTCGGCTACGAGGAAATTAACCAGGACTTTAATGCTGAGGATTATGAGTATGAACTTAACCTCATGTACATTGAAGATGACCAGGAGTGGGTGGACCAGGCTATGAAACCAATCCTGCAGGAGAGGTTCCCACATCTACAGAAAGTAGCCTTCGGAGACAATGACCTGAACCTCGGGATGTTTTACCTTGACGCTCTCCATCACGTCGTGGACAACAGCTTCAAGACAGTCCTGTTGATAAGTTACAACTCTGTGGATGATGCCTGGTTTTTGACCAAGTTGCGCATTGCCTTGGAGAATCTCAATGACACCAGATTGGACAAGGTCATACTGATATTCCTAGAGGACATCCAGGATGGTGATCTGCCATACCTGGCTCGGTTGTTCCTGAGTAAGAACAAACCTTACATGGTTTGGACGGATGATGAAGATGGTCAAGAACTCTTTTGGGCTCAGTTTGAGAAGAGCATGAGAGGAAACAGGGCACTCAATAGTGTCATTCCAATCTAGCCCTAACTGACCTTTGCTATTTTGAGCTTTGTATGCCTGAGATAGGGGCATATCAACACAAACTTTGATGCACTCCTCAGAAACTGCACAAAAGAATTAATGAATTCTGATCAACGTGCTTTCAAATTATATCATTATGTTGGTTATTAGATTAAATTCCAGTGTGGTCATTTTTAGGCACACATATGACCATATCCTACCAGGTACCCATGTAACACCTGAATGAGATGAAACATTTATATAAACATGTGGACAAAGTTGTCCTGTTTTTTAAATGTTTATTGCATTGATCTACAGCGACAATGCTATTTTTTCATTTTGTCTTGTTTTCGAATTGTTTATTTTTCACATGTGTCAGTTTCAATGAGTATTGTATAGCCATTTTCTTGCATTTAGAAATGATATCTTTGTTAATTTTTTATTTATAAGGGCCTGGGATGGGAGGGGTAGGGGTAGGCTTATAGGTAATATTTGTTTGCCCCATATGACCAACATAATTAATTTATGCCTATTGTACTTGTTGTTTTTAACTACATTTTCTTATGTTTCATTGAACTACGTTTTCTTATGTTTCATTGATATATCATGTAAAATGTAAATTATGTAATTCTATTTGTATTATTGGAAATGAAAAATACGAAATAAAATTAAATATTTGCATGCAGGAGCAAATTTATTTTTGGTTTCAAACCATAAAGTTCATTAGGATCTAATATTGTGTGTTGGCAATGAAATTACAAATCAATATTTTTGATTGTCATGCAGTAGATTTATTGTTTTAAGAATGTATTTAAACCAGTAATTACAACTCTGCTAACAAATCTTACTAAGTTTACAAAAATACCTACCTTTATTTCAACATTTTGTCATTACTATGATATCATATATTTTATTTAAAATTAAACAAATAAAATTTCACCTTGGCAAAGTATATTAAACAAAGAATATTAAATTCACCAACAACACAAATTTTGATTTGCCCACTTGGAGGGAGAAGTCAGCATTATGAAAGCAAAACAAGCTATATATCACATTCATAACATACTTCAAATACAGTTTCATGTAATAAATACATTGCTAAGTGTGATCTAAATAGATCTACATATAGAAACTGCACATTATATATTTCCAATTATTATTATTATTATTATTATCTACACATCCTCTATAAAGATCATCAATGTTTTGTTTTTCTTGGGGATATAGCAAATTAGTTTCAGGAGGATGAAAAATGTTTGTAGAAGTATCTGAAAGTGGGCTGTCAATAGGTACAGGGTATGGTTTCCAAAACTTGACATTTTAGTCACATGTGAAGAAAATCCTTGAAAGGTCTTCAAATGGTATAACTAGTCTCACAAATAGAATGAATGTTTGTGACTGAACTATGTAGTCATTTTAATCCTGTTCATCTCTTGGCAGATATTTCTTGTGCTTGGCTTTTCAGACTTTTGTAAACTTGTGTTTTACAGTCAAGGAGACAAGAAGCTTGCATTTTGATGCCCAAGTAATGGACAACTGTTTCATGATTGGATTTCTGGAAGGAGACATCCTTTTAACATTGTGTCTTGTCTAATGTATTGTTAAACTTATGTCAGTGACAAATTTTCATTGAAGCATATTAATACAAGTGCCATCAAGTAAGCCTAGGAAGTGCCCCTTTGGACAAACATCAAACCCAAGAAACAAATTTCTTCTCCAATTGTAACCAGAAAGGTAACAACATGATCATGTCCAGACCTCATAGAAGAATGCCTTTCTGCTTGTGGATTATGTGTGTCATGTTCTTGCTCTCTGATGTGCCAGTGCTTGTCAAGACAGGGTCAGGTGACCGGACAAATGGCCTAACCATCGTTTCATCAAATGGATGCCATCTTGAGAATACAAGCCTTGGTATAAAAGCCACCTGTACTCATCTCAATCTCAGCTCGGTTCCTCAAGACCTTCCAAACAATACAATAATGCTTGATCTCTCTTACAACAAGATTGCAACCCTGTACAATGAGTCTTTCAACCACCTTCCTAACATTACTAGTCTAGGTGTGAGAACAAACATTCTCTCCATGATAGAGGAAGGTGCCTTTACACCTCTCGTTAGTTTGATAGAACTGTCACTGGAGAAAAACCACCTTGCCTCTCTTCCACCAGGATTATTCAGTTCAAATCTTCTTTTCTCAATCCTCATCCTCGATGGAAACAGATTGACTTCAATTCCAAGTGAAGCTTTGCCAGAATCGAACCACTTGACAAAGCTTGGTCTAAGCGGTAACAACATTTCCCTTATTAATCCACATGATTTCAAACCTTTACAGAATTGTACAGTGAAAATATATTTAAAAGATAACGTTTAAAAAGTCTTCCATCTCATGTTTTCTCATATTTAAGGCATACCAGATATTTGTCTCTTCAGGTAAATTCCTTGAATGAATTTCATATCTCTTCTCTTTTAGGGAACATTGAAATTGAACACCTGTCCCTGATAGCGTCTAAAATATATGATATAATATCCCTAAACCATTCATATATTCCCATGAATGACTTTCCAGAAATCATTCGTATAAACATGGCTAAAAATTGGTTACATACCTTACCGAATTATACATTTTGGGGTTTGAATCAAACATCTACTCTTCAACTAAATAATAACTGCATTTCTGTGGTATCAAATAGATCTTTCTGTGGATTAGACCAGCTGACGAAATTGGACCTTTCGCAAAACCGTTTGTCTTATTTAATGTTCGGCATGTTCTCGTGTAACAAAATGTTACAGCAATTACATCTAACTAATAATAAGATTGCAAGTTTTTCAATGGGTATATTATCGGGTCTATCTTTTCTAAACCATTTAGACCTTGCACACAACAATCTCGAAGATATTACAAACCACTTCTCCTTACAAAATCCTTCTCTGAATCATCTAGATCTTTCTTTCAACAAATTCAAATCAATCAAAAGGTTGTTTCTTCAGGGCTTTTTGAATGTCAAAATACTTGACATGTCTGAAAATTACATAGAGCATACATATTCTAAATATACTTTCATAAATTTGAAATATCTTGAAGAGCTCTACCTTGCAAAAGAAGTTTACCAAGGCATACACACGGTTTTCAGTTCCATGCAAACTCTGTTGCACTTGGATATATCCTATTCAAAATTGAGAATTCTCTCCAATAGTCCATTCTCAAACACATCATCTTTGGCAACACTGATTATGTGTGAAAATGATTTAAAGAGTACCGATTTATTTCATATTGCAACACATAAATCCATCTTTGTTGGACTGAAAACTTTGGTAACACTGAATTTGAGAGGAAATCACCTTGATATGTTAACTCCAGGCACCTTCAACCCCCTTAAGAAACTCAGAAAACTGCTCCTGTCAAAGTCATCAATCAAAGTCCTGAAGCCAGGGGTCTTTGAGGGTCTAATGTCACTGAAAACATTGGACCTTGATGACAATGAGATCTCAAGGATACCTGTGCAGCTATTTCAAACACAGTGCAACCTTGCTGTCCTCTATGTGAACAAGAACAATTTGCAGTCAATTCCAAGAACTCTTTTCAATGCAACTTCATCGTTGCGCAGCCTTTACGTGCAAGGTAACGAAATCTCCACAATAGGACCTAACACTTTGTTTCTGACAAACAGGACATTAAAAATAGATGCTTCAAGAAACCCATTTTCTTGCACATGTGACTTGAGTTGGTTCATCCAGTGGCTTCGATCAAGCAATACAGAACTGATTCACCCTGAAGACACACTTTGTTCACTCACTTCCATTAAAGAAGAAGTGCACAAACCTATCCTCTCATTCCATCCTGACCAATATTGTGGCATCAACATTGTGATGATCACATCTTTGTCATTGTCAGCTGTTCTGGTCATTGCAATATGCTTGGTGTCCTACAGAAGACGTTGGTGGTTCAACTACAAATTCTTCCTGATCAAACTTGCAGTCTTCGGCTATGAGGAAATCAACCAGGACTTTGATGCTGAGGATTATGAGTATGAACTTAACCTCATGTACATGGAAGATGACCAGGAGTGGGTGGACCAGGTTATGAAACCAATCCTGCAGGAGAGGTTCCCACATCTACATAAAGTAGCCTTCGGAGACAACGACCTCAACCTCTCGATGTTCTACCTCGACGCTCTACATCACGTCGTGGACAACAGTTTCAAGACGGTCCTCTTGATTAGTTATAACTCTGTGGACGATGCCTGGTTCCTGACCAAGTTGCGCATCGCCTTGGAGAATCTCAATGACACCAGACTGGACAAGGTCATACTGATATTCCTGGAGGACATCCAGGATGATGATCTGCCATACCTGGCTCGGTTGTTCCTTAGTAAGAACAAACCTTACATGGTTTGGACAGATGATGAAGATGGTCAAGAACTCTTTTGGGCTCAGTTTGAGAAGAGCATGAGAGGAAACAGGGCACTCAATAGTGTCATTCCAATCTAGCCCTAACTGACCTGTGCTATTTTGAGCTTTGTATGCCTGAGATAGGGGCAGATCAACACAAAATTTGACACATGCCTCATAAATTGCACAAAGGAATTAATAGATTGAAGAAAAACTAAGTCTTTAGTCTATAAAGAATTAGTACCAAAGGAAAGCAACAGATGTACTGAAATGCTTAAAGACCACCTAAAGTATAATCTTGCTCTGTATTACGTAATCACAGGAAGTACATGCAATGAAGCAAAGTGCGTAGAAACTCACTACATCGAATTTTTTTGTTTTTGTTTTAAATTTGTACCCTATAGGACCTTTGAAGTCACTGGCTGATCAACCTCTACAATTATATCATTACCTTGGTCATTAGATTTAATACCAGTGTGGTCATTTTTAGGCATACCCTACCAGGTACCCATGTAGCACCTAGGTGAGGTGAAGCATTTTTATAAAAATGTGGTCACATTATTTTGTTTTGTTTTTTTGATTGTTTATTTTTCATATGTGTCAGTTGCAATGAGTATAGGATAGCCATTTTCTTGTATTTAGAAATGATATGTTTGTTAATTTTTTTATTTCTAAGGGTCTGGGATTGGAGGGGGTAGGGGTAGGCTTATAGGTAATGTTTGTTTGCCCCATATGACCAACATAATTAATTTATGCCTATTGTACTTGTTGTTTTTAACTACATTTTCTTATGTTTCATTGTTATATTGTGTAAAATGTAAATTATGTAATTATATTTGTATTATTGGAAATGGAAAATACGAAATAAGATTAAATATTTGCGTGCAGGAGCAAATTTATTTTTGGTTTCAAACCATAAAATTCATTAGGACCTGGTGTAGCTAATATTGTGTGTTGGCAATGAAATTACAAATCAATAGTTTTGATTGTCATGCAGTAGATTTATTGCTTTAAGAATGTATTTAAACCAGTAATTACAACTCTGCTAACAAATCTTACTAAGTTTTAAAAAAACCTACCTTTATTTCAACATTTTGTCATTACTATGATATATATTTTATTTAAAATTAAACAAATAAAATTTCACCTTGGCAAAGTATATTAAACAAAGAATATTAAATTCACCAACAACACAAATTTTGATTTGCCCACTTGGAGGAAGAAGTCAGCATTGTGAAAGCAAAACAAGCTATATATCACATTCATAACATACTTCAAATACAGTTTTATGTAATAAATGCATTGCTAAGTGTGATCTACACATCCTCTATAAAGATCATCAATGTTTTGTTTTTCGTGGGGATATAGCAAATTAGTTTCAGAAGGATGAAATTTTTTTGTAGAAGTATCTGAAGTGGACTGTCAATAGGTACAGGGTATAGTTTCCAAAACTTGACATTTCAGTCACATGTGAAGAAAATCCTTGAAAGGTCTTCAAATGGTATAACTAGTCTCAGAGATAGAATGAATGTTTGTGATTGAACTATGTAGTCATTTTAATCCTGTTCAGCTCTTCGCAGATATTTCTTGTGCTTGGCTTTTCAGACTTTCCGTAAACTTGTGTTTTACAGTCAAAGAGACGAGAAGCTTGCATTTTGATGCCCAAGTAATGGACAACTGTTTCATGATTGGATTTTTAGAAAAAGACATCTTTTCAACATTGTGTCTTGTCTATTGTATTGTTAAACTTATGTCAGTGACAAATTTTCATTGAAGCATATTGATACAAGTGCCATCAAGTTAGCCTAGGAAGTGCCCCTTTGGACAAACATCAACCCAGGAAACAAATTTCTTCTGCAATTGTAGCCAGAACGGTAACAACATGATCATGTCCAGACATCATAAAGGAATGCCTTTCTGTGTGTGGATTATGTGTGCCATGTTCTTGCTCTCTGATGTGCCAGTGCTTGTCAAGACAGGGTCAGGTGACCGGACAGATGGCCTAACTATCGTTTCATCAAATGGATGCCATCTCGAGAATACAAGCCTTGGTATAAAAGCCACCTGTACTCATCTTAATCTCAGATCGGTTCCTCAAGATCTTCCAAACAATACGATAATGCTTGATCTCTCTTACAACAAGATTGCAACCCTGTACAATGGTTCATTTGATCATCTTCTGTACATTATTACTCTAGGATTACGACATAACATTCTCTCAAAGATAGAGGAAGGAGCCTTTACATCTTTGGTTCATTTGAAAGAATTGTCACTGGAGAAAAACCACCTCACCTCTCTTCCACCAGGATTGTTCTTTTCAAATCGTCTTCTCTCAATTCTCATCCTCTATGGAAACAGATTGACTTCAATTCCCAGCGAAGCTTTGCCAGAGGGGAACAGCATTACAAAGCTTGGTCTCAGTGGTAACAACATTTCCCTTATTAATCCACATGACTTTAAACCTCTACAGAATTGTGCAGCGACCATCTATTTAAAAGCTAATGCTATAAATAGTCTTCCTCGTAATGTTTTCTCATATTTGAACAATATATACAATTTGTCTCTTTCAAGAAATGCCTTGCATGAATTTCATATCTCTTCTCTTTTAGGAAACTTCAAAATGAAAAGCCTGGACCTGAAAATATCTGAAGTACAAAATATAATTCCACTCAACCGGTCATATATTCCAATGAATGACTGCCCAGAAATTATTCATCTAGACTTGGGAGGAAATTCTCTTAGCTCCCTACCTCACTTTACATTTTGGGGTATAAATCAAACTTCTATTCTTCTCCTAAACAATAATTATATTTCTATGATATCAAACAGATCATTCTGTGGATTAGATCAGTTGAAGAAATTAGACCTGTCACAAAACTATTTATCTTATTTACCGTTCGGTATGTTCTCCTGCAATAAAATGTTACAGCAAGTGCAGCTAACTTATAATAGGATTACAAGTTTTTCATTGGGTATATTATCGGGTCTATCATCTCTCAACAATTTAGACCTTGCACACAACAATATCCAGGATATTACAAATAACATCTCCTTACAATTTCCTTCCCTAAATTATCTAGATCTTTCTTTCAACAAATTCACATTAATCAAAAAGTTTTTTCTTCAGGGTTTTACGAATCTCAAAATACTTGACATGTCCCAAAATTATATCAATTGTGAATATTCCCCTTATACTTTCACAAAGTTGAAATATCTTGAAGAGCTCTATCTCACAAGAGAACATCTCCAAGCCATAAATACTGTCTTCAGTCACATGCAAGCTCTTTTGCACTTGGATATATCCTTTTCAGAGTTGCGGTTTCTATCCAATAGTCCATTCTCAAACACCTCATCACTGGCAATACTTATCATGCGTGAAAATAAATTGAAAGCTACAGATCTGTTTCGCATTGAAACTCATAAATCCCTATTTGTTGGGCTGAAGTCTGTAATTACGCTGGACTTGAGAGGAAATCGCTTGGATATGTTAAATCCAGGAACATTTGACCCCCTTAAGAGACTAAGGACATTGCTCCTCTCTGAGTCTTCAATCAAAGTCTTGAATGCAAAGATCTTCCAGAGCCTCATTTCGCTCAGAACATTGGATCTTCATGACAATGAGATATCAAGGATACCTGAAAGTCTACTTCAAACACAGAACAATCTTGCTGTCCTCTATGTGAACACGAACAATCTGCAGTCAATTCCAAGAACTCTTTTCAATGCAACTTCATCTCTGCGCAGCCTTTATGTGCAAGGTAACAAAATCTCCATAATAGAACCCAACACACTGTTTTTGACAAACAGGACATTAAAACTAGATGCTTCCAGAAACCCGTTTTCCTGCACATGTGACTTGAGTTGGTTCATCCAGTGGCTTCGATCAAGCAATGTTCAAATCATCCGTCCTGAAGACACACTTTGTTCACTCACTTCCATTAAAGAAGAAGTACACAAACCTATCCTCTCATTCCATCCCAACCAATATTGTGGCATCAACATTGTGATGATCACATCTTTGTCCATGTCAGCTGTTCTGGTCATTGCAATATGCTTGGTGGCCTACAGAAGACGTTGGTGGTTCAACTACAAATTCTTCCTGATCAAGCTTGCTGTCTTCGGCTATGAGGAAATCAACCAGGATTTTAATGCTGAGGATTATGAGTATGAGCTTAATCTAATGTACATTGAAGATGACCAGGAGTGGGTGGACCAGGTTATGAAACCAATCCTGCAGGAAAGGTTCCCACATCTCCAGAAAGTAGCCTTCGGAGACAACGACCTTAACCTCTCGATGTTCTACCTCGACGCTCTCCATCATGTCGTGGAAAACAGCTTTAAGACAGTCCTCTTGATTAGTTATAACTCTGTGGACAATGCCTGGTTTCTGACCAAGTTGCGCATCACCTTGGAGAATCTCAATGACACCCGACTGGACAAGGTCATACTGATATTCCTAGAGGACATCCAGGATGATGATCTTCCATACCTGGCTCGGTTGTTCCTGAGTAAGAACAAACCGTACATGGTTTGGACAGATGATGAAGATGGTCAAGAACTCTTTTGGGCTCAGTTTGAGAAGAGCATGAGAGGAAACAGGGCACTCAATAGTGTCATTCCAATCTAGCCCTAACTGACCTGTGCTTTTTATGCCTTCGCCACAGAAGGTGATGCCAGAGGCATTACGTTTTCAGGTTGTCTGTCCGCCCATCTGTCCTTTTTTTTGTTATATTGCATGCAATATCTCAAGAACCACTCAAGATATGAACTTCAAACTTGTGGATAGTATGTAGCACCATAGGAAGGCGATCTGATTGGATTCTGGAGTATGTAGGTCAAACTTCAAGGGTCACAGATATCAAATTGTGAAATTCCACGTATTGATGAGTTTGTTATTGTGACATCTCATTAACCACTCAATGTATGAACTTCAAGCTTGGTGATAGTATGTTTCACAATAGGAAGATGATCTGATTAGACTGTTGAGCATTTATACGCAGGTCCAGGGTCACAGGTCAACTTTTGAAATTCCACGTATTGAGTTTGTTAGAGTTCGATCTCATGCACTAAATGGCTCTTTCTTGTTGTGAGTTCAGTAGTTTGGCTATTCACCAGATGTTTCTTCTGAATGTCAAGTTACCCACATACAACCAATCATATGTCAAGAATTCTATCTATGTGTTGTATAAAATGAATAATCCCAAGATAATTGGTAGGGCACAATGAAAATACTCTTGACCAAATCCTGCTTTGTACATATCAAATTCAATCATAGGAGGGAAATACAATGCATCAAAGGGTACTGAAACTCATTACATCAACATTCAAACGATTGCTTTTGTATAGCACCTTTCCATTTACTAACTAATCAAAGCGCTTAATAGCATGTTGTAATAATATTTCATTTCTTTCTCATTCTATATCTGTACTTATCCCCTATTTGAAAGCACTTAGAGACTAATTTGTGCTATAAAAATTGAGTATCATTGTCATTATTATTAATAGCATATTTTTACTATGGTCATTTGATAAAATGTTCTAATTATCATGCAGTAGAGTGATTATTTCAAGAACGATATTTGAAGCAGCAATTACAATTCGGTTTACAAAATTAGGAATCACCTTAGGAAAACCTACCCATATTTCATTATTTTTGTCAATATGCTGATCTTGTATATTTTCTACCCACTTTATTTTGACAGTTATCTTTAATTATGAGTTTTAAACAATTAGTGTAAATTTTGTTTGATTCTGTGGTAATTTATCTTCCTCCACCATGACTAGTATGCAAGGATTTCTTTAATATGTTCTAATCCACCTTTCCAATCCATTTCATTCATTCCTGAATATGCCTCGTTAAATTTTGTATGTTCTTGGACAAATTATTTCGAGAATCTGCTCCTTTTATGTATATAAATGAAAGTTTAGAAAATCACATTGGTTAAATGGGAGTTTACTTGTCACATAAGGCAATTGCATCTGGCTAGTGTTTTTAGGAGTTTTGTAAATATCACTATAGAAACCATCAAATAAAAAAATTTGCTCTTTTAAAATCATCTTTGGAAGGTAAAATTCAATAATGAAGATAAAATGTCTAAAGCATTTTATTAATTATGATAATGATATGAAAACCATTTTAGATCATTCTACATGTATTTGGGAGTTACATGTACTCAATGATGTGTAGGTTGATAAGTTTATTTCATAATGTTTAGAATATAGTTTAGGAACATTATGATTACTTTATATTTTCATGTTAGACCAAATGATAGGTCTAAAATTTTATACTTTGCTATAATTGTAAATATGTATTTATACATGTATTTATCATTGATCTTAATGTATATTGTTTTCTATTTTCTGATATGTGGCATTATGCAATCCTTTCCTGTTTGACTTTGACATTGTAGATTGCATATAACATAATCTTGTTATATCGTTTGATACAATAGTTCACAACAAGCATTGTATTGTAATTATATTCCATGTTTGATATTAACTCTGCATGTATCATGTCTATGTAAAATATAATAGTTCTAGATTTTGACAGTATATAAAACTCTTTGCAGTCCTAACTTTATCATGCAAATCATGTTTAATTATTATCATGTAATAAGTTTATAAGTTAAATCTAATAATTAAAGAATGCCAAGTAACAATAATAATTTTGATTGAACACAACACTCTTTCTTAAAGGGGACCAATACCCAAGGAAATAATCATTTTTATAAGAAAGAGCATAATCAGAGGAGCAATTTAAAAAAAGATTTATCAAAATCGGTTATAAAATAAGAAAGTTATGGAAGTTTGAAAAGTTTCGTTTTACCTTCTATGGGCATCCTCAAACTGGCAACATCGGCTTCAAAATGGCCGATTTTATGGACAACTCTCCATTGGTTTTGTACACAAATTTTCAGATTTTCCCAATTTTCTTTCAAAATATGTCTAACCTCCTTCTGAGCTCAACATATGTTGTGTGAAATATATTTTCCCATGACATATTTTGAGCTCAGAAGTAAATAAGACGTATTTTGAAAGAAAACAGGGAAAATCTGAAAATTTGTGTACAAAACCAATGGAGAGTTGTCCATAAAATCGGCCATTTTGAAGCTGATGTTGCCAATTTGAGGATGCCCATAGAAGGTAAAACAAGACTTTTCAAACTTCCATAACTCTCTTATTTTATAACCGATTTTGATGATTTTTTTTTAAATTGCTCCTCTCATTATGCTCTTTCCTATGAAAATGAATATTTCCTTGGGTACTGGTTTCCTTTAATTCAATAATAAATGTTTAATTTTGTAATGTAAATCATGTTTAATTATAATCCTGTTATAAGTTATATGTATAATTGTTATAAGAATGTTAAGTGACAATGTACTTTGTATAATTATGCCATAATCATATAAATTCTCACATGCGCCAGGAGTGTCAATTCTGACAGACATGGCGCGGTATAAGTTTTCAATATTATTATTATGGGAGTTGTGAGCCTCACAGGCTGTCTCTCTCTTCTGCTTGATTAAGATATTGTGTTTGTAACTACTGTCTCTGCAATTATATTTGTACTTCATATTTTTCTTGTTTTATAATGAATCTCGGAATAATTGTACAAGATGGATGTGCTCTATAAATGTGTTTTCACTAATATTAATGTTTTTTCATTATGTAGTATTTGATTGATTGAAAATCACATTTATTTCCTTCATGAACCATAAAAATATACATTGATTAACATCTTAAACGGATACAGTATACAAAAAGAATTATCAAATGAGAATGAAGGGGGCGAGTATGAGTACAATTTGTATAATTTAGATGAAATTCATGTTCATCTGACAATTAGAAAATCAATGATCTTTGATAATCATTTAATAATGCTTTAATAATGCGAAAGAAAATATCTTTAATGTTAAATGTAGAAGTGCCTCCATTCCCAAACATGAAATAGTCAAAATCAATGTGAAATTGTTTTTTTAGTATAATTCCTTTAGTCTTTCATTAGGCCAAGTGACTTAGAATATACAATACACTCCTGTTAATATGAACACGGATACTATAAGCTCTCATTATTACAAGACAATTCTCCTGGTTCAAATTTCAAACATGTGCACATAAATATGTTCAATTTACCTACGTTTAGGTATAACCAGGTAACTGGATTGGTCACCTCATTGCAATGGGGATGGACTGTAGTATGATTATTCGTTCTTTCATCTGGCCAAGTCACTTCATGTACAATGTAAATATCTTTCTTTTATATATCTTATATATTTCTTTTAGTAAACCAGTAAATTAAATATATTTCTCATTTTCAGTGCTGTTCTGAAGAGATTCGGAAAGTAATACTCTACTCGAGGGTTTTAAAAAATAGTCTTTTATGTTGTAATGTTACAGCATTGTAAACAAGGTATTTGTGTAGATTCTATGGTGTACCGACAACTGCTCCGGCGACAAAAGCTCTATTTTGTTTATTAAGATGGAGAGTTTCCAGCATTTGATCCAGGGCTAAAGTTAGTCATTGGATTAGTGTTGGGGATTCATCAAAGAGCAATTGTCACAGGAGAAAGTGCATGTCATACACAAACTCTCCTTTTTATTATAAAATATATGACATGTGTGTATGCAATAGTGTGGGGTTTTTTTTAAATAGAATTTATGTTCCATATTTGTTGAATCTTAGTTGAAATATACCGGACAACAATTAAAAGTTTGTGATAATAAAATGCAATTTTATACTAAAGAATGTAAATAAATATGACACAGACAGATTCCTTATTGTAAAGCATTTGTAATTATGATTGCATTGTGTGGCCTGGGTGGTGCTTCACAAAGAGTTAAGTAGACTTAGAGTCGCACTTAAATTCCTAGTTGCGTGCAGTATATTATGCATCACCTTATTGGTCAAATAATGGTCAGGAGATGCACGCCAATGGGAAGTTTGATAGTGTGCATCAAATACAGGATGTGCTTCGAGTTTAAGTGCAACTTTAGGTCTCCTTAGGCTCTTTGTTAAACAGAAACCAGGGGGTGTTTCATAAAGAGTTAAGTAGACTTAAAGTCGCACTTAACTTCTATGCACATCCTGTATCATAACAAGCAATCTAATCAATAGACTTCTCAATGGCGCTCATCCCCTTGGCATGATCTGACCAATGAGGTGATGCATAATATACTGCACGCAACTAGGGATTTAAGTGCGATTTTTAAGTCCACTTAACTCTTTGTGAAAAAGCCCCCTGGTTTTGGTTCTTTTTATTTCTGAATACTGAGGTCACAACTGATCATGTACTTCTTGCAGAAAATCCTTGCATAAGATGCAGGGAGGTGATTTTTTTTTTTTTTTTT
>CALNVZ010003430.1:4636025-4659442 GCA_940671915.1 Paracentrotus lividus
GCTAAAATTTTGAGCTCCATAGAAACAAATTAAAATTTGCATTTAAAGGAATATTACCAATTGTACATCGTAAATGGCATAATAAATTCAAGTAAATGTAAAACAGTTTAAGGGCAGTCAAGGGAACCCCATCTCAGAATGAATCAATCCATACTTCCAACGCTACCCATTTTAATCTAAACTCTTGTTCCATCATCAGTTCGTATGAAATGGCTCCTGAAAACAAATTCATCAGGAGAGCAGGCCATACCAACTTGGACCAAACGAATGGGGGGGGGGAGGGGGTGGCGGGTGGTCTTACATTTCTACGAGCGTATTAATTTTTTTCTTACGTGATTTAAACCCCAATCAAAAATACTTTATGCGTTATTTATAAATTCAGGTTAGTGAGTTTTAATAAAAAATAACAGTTGGAAACGTCTATTCTAGAACACTATCAATCTTCGGTTAAACGTCATGAAGTTCCCCCTCCCCTCGATTTTTTTCTGGGGATCGTCCCCCCCCCCCGTCGATTTTCAAAGCTTAACATTTTTTGTCAAGTGATCAGCTAATGAAGCTAGTGAAGAAGCAAAATTTATGTCAAATACAATGCTAAATGTTATTATAGGGCACAATTTTGCAAACAAAACACAAGACAATGATTTAATGAAATGCTTTTACCTCAAGTCGCTATATATGTATTCATGGAATATATTTTATTTGTTATAATGCTTTATTCTTCAAATTGTCATAAGTTTCTGCATAATTTGAAAAGTAGGTCATTCTATTTCGAATTTTGGATATACAAATATATCTTTGGGACGCTTTATTCCGCTTGAGTGTATTATCAATTCCCTTTCCGGGATTCCGTTCCATCACCCCCCCCCCCCCCCCCCGCCCCCACTCGTGACATGAAATCACTGCCCTTGATGAGGAGTATAATATGAAGCAGCTTTTTCCTTGGTTGATGGTAAAAATAAAGATCGACTTGATAGGCATTGTGAGTTAATGCTTCTTATATAATAGTGGATGCAGTAGCTCTCTAGTGTCGAGTCTTGTCTCTTGATTTATAATCATGATAATGACACTGGATACAATTATGAATATTATGTCCCCCAAAAAAACCTTAGCAATATAATTTTAGCTCTGTGGTTGGATCGAATGTAACAGTTTGTGAATGTAAATAAGGGAATTTTGATTGATGATATTCATAAGTGTAAGTAACTATCAAGAATGTAGATAATTGATGGTAATATGACGATTTTTGATGAATTGGACGCGAGTTGTTGAATTTATATCCAGATAGAGGCATTTCGAGTATCATTAATTCTTTGTTCGATTGTTGATTGTAATTGTAAGTGCTATGGAATGTTAAAGGACTTGTTTGTATTTTTTTTGATGAATGGTACGCAATTACGCGCGATAGTCTAGTCTATGGTGGTCATAAAACAGATTAACTCTAGTAACAAACAATAGACAAATTGAAGTTACGAAGGACAGTTTGCTTGCTCTAGGTTATGAGAATTGATGTTGTGCGAGTTGTGTCTCGGCTATTTGAAGATTATGAGGTGTCTCGAAGTGTCGAGTGGTGAAAGATTGTCATCGCATATCTGATGGTTCGCTGGGTAACATATGAAGTAGCTAGTGTGCGTTAGCGTTGTCAATTAAATTGGTAGGTGGTGCAATGTGAAAAGTATAACGGTAATACGAGGAATGTGGTCAGATGAAGCGCTATGTTGTGATGAAAGTATTGGTTGTATGATATTCATAAGTATTTATTCTTGTTTCTGATTGTCCATTTCTATTGATTTGCCATTAGAGTGCGCGCTAGAATCATGAATATTAAATAGAATGTTGTTGTTTTGCAAATTATTGTTGTTTTTGTTTGGTGTGTGGTGTTTTGGTGTGCGTCTCTATCTGGTGTTCGCTTGTAAGATTTTAGGGTTATATATATATTTGTACATTAATAATGGATAAGGTATAAAAGTTTGTGTGGGCTGTGTTTTTGATGTATGTGTTGAGTGTATATCTCGTGTGCTGATTCTGTCGAACTTGCGTTCCACTAGATAGATACCATGAAGTTAGTTTGTAACCTTATAAGTTGTAGAACTTAAGCAGAATTAAAAATGAAGAAGTGAGTGTCGAATTCCTGCATTTCCATTTTTAATAATGTTTTTGTGTGTGGTGTATTCTTTGCAGCCATGAATCAGCTTGGGCCCCAATATGTAAGAATTGCAACTTTTGAGATGGAAGATGCGACTTGTGGTTAGTGAATAATATGAACTACTGTTACGATCATGTTCTGGTAATTTAGATGACAAGAAGATATTCAAAGTTTGATTGAGGAGAAAGTCACCAGTTTCTTATTGGGTCATATGGCGCCGCGGCCTAAAGGGCCCCAGAAATTTAGGGTGGGTCTGAAAATTTGACGCCGCTTCTAATTTCTAATAAACTCGTCCAAATACCCATTTGAACAGGAGACATTGATCGGTTCCTGTGGGTGGGGGGGGGGGGGCTCGATTGATGGTTGAGGTAACAACAAAAATCTGTGATCAGTACTTGGATTCAACACCCATACAGGAACTCAAACAAATTTGTGTATCAAATATATTGTGGAAGCAGCAATGAAAAGCTATCCCCTGACCATATTAGATGTCCGCACAGCCCACAGGTTCTTCCCCGTACGGGTTGTCTTGCGTAGGTTTTTGGGAACCTTGGCGTTTCTTGTTGTGTCTAAAACTGATTGTGAGCTTGGAGTCCGGGGTCTGCACGGCATTATGGCCAGATTGGGGCATCGAGAGTCACATTCTACAATGCCCTAACCCCTGTTCCCAATCTGATCTTAATACTCTTTCACCTATTGGGATCACCTGTGTTCCGTACTTAATGGATAGAGTCCAATTCAGATTCGGATTCAGTTTCAGATTCTAATTCCTCTAAGAAACATAAACATATGATCTTTCAATTGTAAAAGAATATAATGATACAATCAATTAGAGCAATCTTATAAGGGCCTTGAGAAGAGGAAGATCAAGGCAGAACAGATATGACATTTAAATCACAATTAGTTGTATTTTCGTATTCATTATAAACTGTTTACTGATGACTAGGCTAAATATTGCTATACATTTCTTCATATAATAAAGCCTGTTGTTAAAATCATAAAGCCTCTAAAGGGCGGTATATAAGTTATAATGCATGACTGTGCAATATTTTCAGTTAAATTGACTGCCATCAAACAACTATAGAAGTTTGAGAAAATACTCCTTGCAAATCATTTTTTTTTTGGGGGGGGGGATAAGCAGAAAAATTGCTTTCCCTGAAAAAAAAAAGATTTGTTTAATCAGACAGACTCATTGTTGCTTTTTCTATACAGCCCTAAAGTATAAAGTCTAGAGGGTTAATGTTACTCAAGCAAAGTACATTTACCTACAGGGTTCCAAATATTTATAATTATTTAATTGCCTATCATCTTTTTTTCTGTGTCATCGTGTAATATATTTTTATCTTGACGAACTGCCAAATTACTTTCTATAAGCAATGAAAACCAATAAATGACTGAATGAAATGAGGTACTTCAGAGATATATCCTTGAAAATTAATACTTTCCTCCTACAAAAATTAAAAAAGTCAAGTGACAATTAATACAATACATATGTTATAACAATCAATATCTCCTGATAATGATTTCTACACAGGCTGAGGATCTAAAGAAAAATACTGATTGCTGTGGATGGAGTTCTAGTTGTTAAGATAATTATAAACTTAGAGCAATTTGAATTTAATTTTTTTTTAAGGAAAGGGAGAAAAACATTAGTGAAGAACAAAGTGAAGGATAGATAGAAAGGTTCTCATGGACATAATACATGGATATATGACACAACAAACAGATCTCTATTCAAAGGATACAGAAGAACAATATGAACGATATTAGAGAAATATGCACACATGTACTTAAACTTTATGAAACCATATTCAGATCTCCATGGGGGAAAATTCCTCCTGGGAATAGGAAATTGAATAAAACATATTAAATGGACAAAAAAACAATAGTTTTAATTTGCTTATTTCAAAGAGGAGGTTAGCATTATGAAAGCAAAACAAGCATTATCACTTTACAGATAATTTTAATTGAATAAAAGCATTATGCTCTATGCATCCTAAAGATCATAAATGTTTGTCTTTCTTCGGGCTATAACAATTATTTTTGAAAAGATGGAAGCTTAATAGAGAAGTATGAACGTAAATGGCCAATAGGTAAAGGGTGTGATTCACAGACCTTGATCACTTGTGATAAAATTTTAGTCGATTGTGAAGCTATTGGAACTATATACTCATTTTAATCCTACTCACCTCTTTGAGGATCTTACCAGTACTTTCTCTTTGAGACTTTACTCATATTTGTGTTTCAGCAACAACAAAAAACAAACCCCAACAATAACAATAAAGCTTGCATTTTGATAACCAATGAATGGACAACTGTTTCATGATTGGATTTTTAGAAAGAGACATCCCTTCAACATTGTGTCTTGTCTATTGTATTGTTAAACTTATGTCAGTGACAAATTTTCATTGAAGCATATTGATACAAGTGCCATCAAGCAAGCCTAGGAAGTGCCCCTTTGGACAAACATCAAACCCAAGAAACAAATTTCTTCTGCAATTGTAGCCAGAACGGTAACAACATGATCATGTCCAGACCTCATAGAGGAATGCCTTTCTGCATGTGGATTATGTGTGCCATGTTCTTGCTCTCTGATGTACCAGTGCTTGTCAAGACAGGGTCAGGTGACCGGACAGATGGCATAACCATCGTTTCATCAAATGGATGTCATCTCGAGAATACAAGCCTTGGTATAAAAGCCACCTGTATTCATCTCAATCTCAGCTCGGTTCCTCAAGACCTTCCAAACAATACGATAATGCTTGATCTCTCTTACAACAAGATTACAACCCTACACAATGATTCATTTGACCATCTTCTGTACATCATTACTCTAGGAGTACGATATAACATTCTCTCAAAGATAGAGGAAGGAGCCTTTACATCTTTGGTTCATTTGAGAGAATTGTCACTGCAGAGAAACCACCTCACCTCTCTTCCATCGGGATTATTCAGTTCAAATCATCTTCTCTCTGTCCTCATCCTCCATGGAAATAGATTGACTTCAATTCCCAGCAAAGCTTTGCCAGAATCAAACCGCTTGACAAAGCTTGATATGAGCAGAAACAACATTTCCCTTATTAATCAACATGATTTCAAACCTTTACAGAATTGTACAGTGAAAATATATTTAAAAGATAATGTTTTAAAAAGTCTTCCATCTCATGTTTTCTCATCTTTAAGGCATACCAGATATTTGTCTCTTTCAGCAAATCCCTTGAATGAATTTCATATCTCTTCTCTTTTAGGGAACATTGAAATTGAACACCTGTCCCTGATAGCATCTAAAATATATGATATAATATCCCTAAACCATTCATATATTCCCATGAATGACTTTCCAGAAATCATTCGAATAAACATGGCAGAAAATTGGTTACATACCTTACCGAATTATACATTTTGGGGTTTGAATCAAACAGCTATTCTTCAATTAAAAAAGAACCGCATTTCTGTGGTATCAAATAGATCTTTCTGTGGATTAGACCAGCTGACGAAATTGGACCTATCGCAAAACCGTTTATCTTATTTAATGTTCGGCATGTTCTCGTGTAACAAAATGTTACAGCATTTGAATCTAACTAATAATAAGATTGCAAGTTTTTCATTGGGTATATTATCGGGTCTATCTTTTCTAAACCATTTAGACCTTGCACACAACATTATCCAGGATATAACAAATGACATCTCCTTACAAATTCCTTCCCTGAAGTATCTAGATCTTTCTTTCAACAAATTTACATTTATTAAAAGGATTTTCCTTCAGGGTTTTATTGATCTAAAAATACTTGACATGTCCCAAAATGATATAAATTATCAATATTCCCCATATACTTTCACAAGTATGAAATATCTTGAAGAGCTTTATCTCAAAAAAGAACATTTCCAAGGCATAAACACAGTTTTCAGTTCTATGCCAGCTCTTTTGCACTTGGATATATCCTTTTCAAAGTTACGGTTTCTATCCAATCGTCCATTTGCAAACACCTCATCTCTGGCAACATTTATTATGCGGGAAAATAATTTGAAGAGTGCTGATCTGTTTCGTATTGAAACACATAAATCCCTCTTTGTTGGGCTGAAATCTTTAGTTACGCTGGACTTGAGAGGAAATCACTTGGATATGTTAAATCCAGGAACATTTAATCCCATTAAGAAGCTGCAAAAACTACTTCTGTCAAAGTCTTCAATCAAAGTTCTGAGTGCAAAGATCTTTGACGGCCTGATTTCGCTCAGAACATTGGATCTTTGTGACAATGAGATCTCAAGGATACCTGAAAGTCTACTTCAAACACAGCTCAAGCTTTCTGTCCTCTATGTGAGCAACAACAAACTGGAGTCTATTCCAAAAACTCTTTTCAATGCAACTTCATCTCTGCACAGCCTTTACATGCGAGGTAACAAAATCTCCACAATAGGACCTAACACCTTTATTCTAACAAACCGGACACTTTACCTAGATGCTTCAAGAAACCCATTTTCCTGCACATGTGACTTGGGTTGGTTTATCATGTGGCTTCAATCAAGCAATGCAGAACTGATACATCCTGAAGACACACTTTGTTCACTCACTTCCATTAAAGAAGAAGTACACAAACCTATCCTCTCCTTCCATCCCAACCAATATTGTGGTATCAACATTGTGATGATCACATCTTTGTCCTTGTCAGCTGTTCTGGTCATTGCAATATGCTTGGTGGCCTACAGAAGACGTTGGTGGTTCAACTACAAATTCTTCCTGATCAAACTTGCCGTCTTCGGCTATGAGGAAATTAACCAGGACTTTGATGCTGAGGATTATGAGTATGAGCTGAACCTCATGTACATTGAAGATGACCAGGAGTGGGTGGACCAGGTTATGAAACCAATCCTGCAGGAGAGGTTCCCACATCTACAGAAAGTAGCATTCGGAGACAACGACCTCAACCTCTCGATGTTCTACCTCGACGCTCTCCATCATGTCGTGGACAACAGCTTCAAGACGGTCCTCTTGATTAGTTATAACTCTGTGGATGATGCCTGGTTCCTGACCAAGTTGCGCATCGCCTTGGAGAATCTCAATGACACCAGACTTGACAAGGTCATACTGATATTCCTCGAGGACATCCAGGATGATGATCTGCCATACCTGGCTCGGTTGTTCCTGAGTAAGAACAAACCTTACATGGTTTGGACGGATGATGAAGATGGTCAAGAACTCTTTTGGGCTCAGTTTGAGAAGAGCATGAGAGGAAACAGGGCACTCAATAGTGTCATTCCAATCTAGCCCTAACTGACCTGTGCTCTTTTTTGCCTCCGCCACCGAAGGTGATGCAAGAGGCATCATGTTTTCAGGTTGTCCGTCCGTTTGACTTTTTGCTTGTTATCGCGTTATCTCAAGAACCACTTGAGATATGAACTTCAAACTTGGGGAAAGTATGTATCACCATAGGAAGATGATCTGATTGGATTCTGGAGTATGTAGGTCAAACTTCAAGGGTCACAGAGATCGACTAGTGAAATATTTGTTTTAAGGGCGAAGGCATATAAGAGATGCAATTGTCTTGTTGAGCTTTGTATGCCTGATGAAGGGGCAGATCACCGCAAAATTTAACACATGCATCAAAAATTGCACAAAGAAATTATAGATTGAGGAAAACCACGCCTTTAGTCTATCATTATTATAACACCAATATTCAATATTTGCTAAGTGTGATTGTTTCAAATATTACGTTACCATGCACGTTGAATCGTTCTTTTCAACGATGCGATTATATTGAAAAGATTGGTTCAACTTGCACCAAATGTAATATTTATACCATCGCACCAATGACAAAACATTGAATATTTGTTTTATACAACACACAATATGGTCTAGACCAAGACAGATCTATAATGCTAGGCCTCGAAGTAGGACTAGACCTCGATCAATTTTAGAAGTTTTGTGCTTGAAAGGATTTCTGTTACAAGGGTGTGTAGTGAGCGAGAGGCGCTGGGAGGGCTATAGGGTGGTTTTGCTGGCAGCATGCATGCAGTAAATGTATTTGCGTCACAAGTTCAGTGCACCCAAGGATCTCTTGCACTGCATGACTCACTTGCTGCGAGGTCAATAGTTTGACTAGTCAACAGTTGATTATTCTGAATGTCATGTGACCCACATACATCCAGTGAAAATTTTGTTTGATTCTGTGGTAATTTATTTTCCTCCATATCTCCACCATGACTAGTATGCATGATTATCTTTAATATAATTCCAATAGGTCCTATACCTTTCCAAACCTTTTCATTCATTCCTAATATCTTTTTATGCCTTGTTTAATTTTGTAGGGCCTATGTTCTCAGACAAATTATTTCTAGAATCTCCTTCCTTTCTTTATAAATCTTTTAAAAATCACATCAGTGAAGTGGGAGTTCACTTGTCACAAAAGGCCATTGCACCTGGCTAGCATTTTAGTACTTTTGTAAATATCGTTATGGAAACCACCAAATGAAATATTGTGCTATTTTAAAATCCTCTTCAGAATGTAATAGATAATTATGTTTAAAGGGTTGTATCAATTATGCTGACAATGGTATATAAGTCATTTTAGATCATTCTACATGTACATGTATTTGGGAGTTAGGCCTACATGTACTCGGTGATGTGTAGGTGATAAGTTTATTTCATAATGTTCAGAATATTGTTTAGGAACATTTTAATTATTGCTTTATATTTTCATGTTAGACCAAATTATTATATTATGTTTGTAAATATGTATTTGTAGTAATCATTTATTTAACTATATAATTATCAAAATGTGTATTTTTTTTTACTATCTGATATGTGGCATAATGCAATCCTTTCCTTTTTGACTTTGACATTGTAGATAGGGAGTTGTGCACCTCCCTCTCTTCTGCTTTATTAAGATATTGTGCTTATAAATACTATCTTTGCAATTACATTTGTAGTTCAACACATATTTCTTGTTTTTAATGCGCTTCAGAATGATTGTACAAGATAGACGGTGCCATGTAAATGAATTTTCACTTTTATCATTAGGTTTTTCTTTCTGTAGTATAAGAACAATTTGAATCTCTTAGATGAATATCTAGAGTGTATATTTTACTTCAATTCAAAACTATCAAAGATCTTTCATAATGATGTAAAAATGCAAAAGAAAGTATGTTAAAGTTGATTGTTAAATATGGAAGTGCGTACATTTCCTAATATGAAATAGTTCTAAAACAATGTGAAATAGTTTTTTTTAGTATACTTCCTTTAGTCTTTCATTAGACCAAGTGACTTAAAATATACAGTCCACTCCTGTTAATATGAACACGGATACTACAAGCTCTAATTATAACAAGATGATTCTCCTGGTTCCAATTTCAAACATGTGCACATATGTTCAATTTACCTACATTTTAACTGGATTGGTTCTGAGTACCTCATTGCAATGGGAATGGACTGTAACATGATTATTTATTCTTTCATTTGGCCAAGTCACTTAGTGTACATTGTAAATATCTACAAGTATCTTATATAGATATTTCATATATTTCTATTAGAAATCAAGTTAATGAAATGTATTTCTCTTTTAAAGTCCTGTTTTTAAGAGAGTCGGAAAGTAATATTCTACTAGAGAGTTTTATGAAATAGTCTTTCATGTTGTAGTGTTACAGTATTGTGAAAATGTATTTGCGTAGATTCTGTGGTGCACTGACAATTGCTCTGGCGATAAAAGCTCTATTTTGTTTATTAAGACGGAGAGTTTCCAGCATTTGATCCAGGGCTAATGTTGGTCATTGGATTAGTGTTGGGGATTCATCAAAGAGCAATTGTCACAGGAGAAAATGTCATACACCAACTCTCCTTTTTAGTATAAAATATATGACATGTGTATATGCAATAGTGTTTTTTTTTTTTAAATAGAATTTATGTTCCATATTTGTTGAATCTTAGTTGAAATATACCGGACAACAATAAAAAGTTTGTGATAATAAAATGCAATTTTATACTAAAGAATGTAAATAAATATGACATAGACAGATTTCTTATTGTAAAGCATTTGTAATTATGATTGCATTGTGTGGCCTGGGTGGTGCTTCACAAATAGTAGATTTAGAGTTGCACTTAAATTCCTAGTTGCGTGCAGTATATTATGCATCACCTTATTGGTCAAATAATGGTCAGGAGATGCACGCCAATGGGAAGTTTGATAATGTGCATTAAATACAGGATGTGCTTCGAGTTTAAGTGCAACTTTAGGTCTACTTCGGCTCTTTGTTAAACAGCCACCAGGGGGTGTTTCATAAAGAGTTAAGTAGACTTAAAGTCGCACTTAACTTCTATGCACATCCTGTATCATAACAAGCAATCTAATTGATAGACTTCTCAATGTAGCACATCCCCTGGGCATGATCTGACCAATGAGGTGATGCATAATATACTGCACGCAACTAGGGATTTAAGTGCGATTTTTAAGTGAAACAACCCCCTGGTTTTGGTTCTTTTTATTTTTGAATACTGAGGTCACAACTGATCATGTACCTCTCGCAGAAAATCCTTGCATAACAGGTGATTTTTTTTTTTTTTTTTTTTTTTTTTTTTTTGGGGGGGGGGGGGATTTCAGGCATGCAGCCATGTAAAAAACATGTAGAATCACAGTAGTTTGCAGTGAATGTACACATGCAAAAAACGTTTCATAGCCAGTTGTGACCACAGCTTATTTATATTGATTGGTAGGTTAAATGATATATGATTTATTTATTTTCATTTTTGCTGTTTAATTGCTCTTTACAGTGGAAACTTGTTATAACAAGATATGATATAATGAGGTGCCTGATATAACAAGGTAACTTCTATGGTCCCAAGGACCTTGATATAACAAGTTTTCACTGTATTAATCACTTTCACGTTCACATGCAAGAAAGCCAAGCAAACCAAAGTGGTTGTACAATACAGCCCACTCCTGTTATACCAAGCACAGATACTAGATATTACGAGGCAATTATCATGTGTTTGTGTGTGTGTGTGTGTGTGTGTGTGTGTGTGTGTGTGTGTGTGTGTCTATAGTGGATGCATAACAAGTTAACGACAATATAATTGGCTTGGTATTACCTATCTTGTGATAATGGGAGTGGACTGTACAAGGGACCTTTTCTTCCTTCAATCAAAGTTATTTCTGTTGAGAGTTGGGAGGTTCTTATGTACTTGAAATACATTGATGCAGACATGCCAAGTTCAAGAAAAAAAATTGCGTGAGATCACTCACATCGTGTTTGAAAGCGGTGCGCACGCGGCGCGCGTTAGCACATGTACGAGCGCGCAGTAGTAATTTGTACATAAAAGAGGCGCGCGCGCACGCTACAAACGTTTTATGTAGTAAGCTATCTTGCATATAACGATCTCCTGCATGAAAACATGCACTTGCAATTGATGCGAGACAAAACTGCCGATATTTATAGGGTTTTGAGACTCCAAAATGGTAGGAAAAAAATCAATAATAATGCTACTTTTTCTCATTTTGCGTGAGAAATGGGGTGTTCTGCGTGAGATCGTGAGACAGGCCCGAATTGCGTGATTCTCACGCAAGATGCGTGAGACTTGGCATGTATGTTGATGCCATTTAGGTTCTTATTGGGGAAATTTTATGCCACAATATCCAAATACAGTTCAACCTTGTTATAGCAAGCAAAGAATGAAACAAATATGTGCCTTTACGATTCTTACATTTTAATGCATGATGGGAGAGTATTCTATTCTAATTAGCTCATATTGGGTGTGATCAAATTGTAAACGTTCAAAGAAATTCCCTCTTTACTATATTTGTTGTGGAAATTGATTTATAATATGACTATTTTCATACAACTTAAAGGACACATCTTTGCTAAGAAAGGATTCATGGATGAATTGTAGCACATTGGTGAAAATCAAATTTTTAACTTGCTTTCATAACTCTATTGCACAGGTGAGCACTGTATCACCCAATTGACTATATTTTTGTCCCATCATGCGTTGCAATAAAAAAAAAAACATAAATGCATGTATTCCTGAGCCCAAATTCAAACATGTGCAAACTTGCATGTACATGTTCATATTTATAACAAAGTATAAATTTGGTTTTAACGCTTCTGCATGATGGGGGGGGGGGGACTGTATACATCTTGTATCTTTCTCTCACTCTCCAATTACATCAACATTCCTCGCCATATCCATTATCCACTCATTATTCCCTCCCTTTATCTTCCCCCTTCACTCGCTCTCCCTTTCTCCCTCTCACTTTTCACACTAAGCATCCTTCTTTACTAGATCTCTCATCTTCCTTTTTTCACCTCTTACGTGTACTTATTCACACTCCATTAATTTTTTCTATTGTTTGTTTGAATATGTGTATGTGCGAGTGCTTTGTTACGCATGTAGATGTCTTGTTGAATGCTGCGTAAATGGTGATTGTATTGTGAACTTGTATACCCAACAAAAAAAGTAAGGCCCCCCCCCCCTTATCAAAATGATGTAACTTTTGAACGGGCTTGTTTTGAGCACAATAATTTGGAGGGAGGTTTTTTACACTTATTGAGTACCTTCTGCGAAAAAATGACATTGATCCCTTGAGACATGCATGAGTGATCAACGTTTAAAGCAAAAATGAACATTTCGAAAATCAAAAGGGTAATTTTGGAGGCTGTAAAAATAACAATTTTGTACAATTTCCTTTTTACCTTGTGTTTAATTGTTGGGTATTTATATTCAAAATTTGTCATCCGACACCAGTCCCATACATTTCAAATTTTTCATGGATGAGTCACACAATTTTAAGAATTTATGTTCAGGCGCTCCAAAAATGGTAAACCCAACAATTTTATTTAAAGAATAGAAATCAATATTTATCAACATATCGACACATTTTGTTGAAAAAAAATGAGCACTATTTCGTCGTGTCATGACGAAGATGCACACTTTAAAGGTGACTATGTGACTTTTTAATTACAATTTGCGCCTTAACGTATGTTTATCATGCATGACGCTAAGGTTTTTCACTGCACATTTGATAGTTGTCGATGAGTTATAAACTTACTGCCAAACTGATAGTACTCAACACCATTTGTTTAAAAAGTTCCTATTTGTTGATTTGGGTTTGTTTTTGCCTGAATTTACACAATGTCAATTGAGAGGAAATTCAAAATTTAAAAAAAATTGACATTCGGTCTAATTTCATTGATGATTTTATTAATCTTAGAGTTTTTTCATGTAAACTTGGCACACACTCGGGGATACTAACTTAACAGGAACAAACGTTATATGACCAATCTGTAAGGCACGAGCAGGGCCAAAGCTCTGAAATTTCTTCTTATTTGCATGTTTTTCAATATCTTCTGCTCACTGAAGGGTAAAAACCTGGAATTTTCGTGAAATTCAAATCAAATATAGATCCAAAAACTCAGAATACAATAATTAAAGTAAGCAATTGAATTTTAGCCACAAGCGAAAAAAACGACTTTTCACGTGCCACGTGTTCATTGAAGCGTGGGAATTTTAAATAAAATGCCATAACTTATTATTAAAAAAATAATTTGACATTCATATAACAAAAAAATGTTGATAAAATATTTTATTACATTAAAATGGAACAATACTCATCTTAGAAATTTGAAAATATCCTTTTTGTTTTAAAGTGTTCATAATACCGAATTGATGGTATTGTTTAAAACACTCTTCCAGATTGAATATTCCGTCATAATCAGTAATTTTAAAAGTAAAAGATTTTAAAAAAAGCAGTTTTTGCAAATTTCTCTTTCCATGTTCATCCAACCGTTGAAATTAAGCAAAGTCGTTGAGAAATTGAGCAACAACCCTTCTGAACATATCTTTTGTGTAAAAGTCTGAATTTGTTCAAAATAATTAAATTAAATTATGAAATAAACTGTGGGCTATCCACGGTTACTCACGTTACATTTGAGACACCTTGACTCATACTTGGAGCTGTAAATCCATTATATTTGATAGGAAGTAAACATCTTTTTATCACATCAAAGTACACAGTCTGACTATCCTTTTGTATAAAAACAAACTTGAGAAATTTATATTATGCTCTGGCAAATCTTTAATCGCACACCACAGACATTACGTTATAGATACGTTGTGTTGTTTTAATCTTATTTCACTTCTATTCTATCATTTCTTATGTATTTCTTTTTTTTACTGGATGAACGAAATTATCAAATTTCCACTGCTGACTATGACGGTAGGCATCAGTAGGGATCGCAGAAAAGAAAATAATTTTGGACGCAACGGGATGTAACTATACGTAAGTGTCTGTGTGACTTAACTAAAATGTGTCGTTACTCACGTAACATAGATTGGACATGCATAAAATGAAAAGTCGACATCAGTAAAAGTGTCCTCATACAAGGCTTTTATGAAGTTGATTATATCCATTTCAAAGAAGTATATTAGAGACAAAATTTATGATAATATTAAAAAATAAAGAACACATGGTTTTACTAGGGTGCAGATGAAGTGTTACTCACGTTACGGTTACTCACGTTACATTTTGTCCATGTATGGTCAACAACATAAAAGTCACTAAAATTCAATAATGTGTGTAGGATGGCCTTTCTTCTTTACTCCCTGCTTTTTGATGGCACAGTGATAACATGTAATCAACTTTAACCCGTACACTGCTAAGGGGCAGAAAAGTGCCCATTTCCATGTTTTCTTTAATTGAGGACTAATTATGGGCACCTAAACTATGATGAAATGATGAAACATATTAATTTGAAGATATAAACAATATAAATTTGAAATTGATGATTATGTGAGATTTTATAACAAAAATACTGCTAAAATGGCAAATATGTCAAAATACCCTAAATTATGCACATTTCGGACTACGCGGACATTTGAAATTCATGCTTATGACGCAAATTTTAAAAACTAAATGAGATAAAACAAAAGTTTCATTTTTAGTTCCTATTATATCATTCTACAAGATTAGATCATAAATTGAGATAACTAAATATGTTTGAATATTGAAAAATATAATAATTCATATAATTTTTTGAAAATATGACTTTTTCGATGATAAATTTTCATCTTGAAACGTCCAAAATGTCCTCAAAATTTCGAAAAAAAAAACTCGTCAAAACTATTTGAAAATCAAAATCAATACACATAAAATAATATGATTATTAATTCAATATATGAATATGAAAATCATATTTTGTCTGAATATTTCAAAATTATGGGCTCTAGAATTCCAAAAAAACTATAAAAAAACCTCAGCAGTTCACGGTTAAGGGCATTCAATGTGTATTGTTCGAACACTCTTTAAAGTTTGGTTTATCTAAACTTTGAGTCTTACTAATGCACTCTCGCATTTGAATACTTCTATTCAATTTGTGTGTGATTGTATGACCACTGATATTTTGATGAAAAAAAGAGTCACATCAAAGATGTGTACCCTCATTTTTGCTTTTAATTAAACAAAAATAACTTACAACTCACCATGAGACTTAAAACTTGACATCCCACAGAAAATGTACCCTAACTTCATAATTTACTGGTTACTCACGTTTACATGATGTTACTCACGTACACAGTTACTCACGTTACAGTTTTTCTTTATCATTTTATTAAAATGGGTATTTTTATTTTGATAGTCATCACCGTGTCAAATATTGTTTGAAGGAAGAAATTTAAAGTCCCACCAATTACATGTGAAGAATTTTCTCTCAGAAAACACAGTTTGGGTTACTCACGTTACATCACCTGAGCGGTTTACAATATTTCTTTTTGAATGATACTACAAAATTCTTGAAAAGCTTGTGTATTTTAAGTAATTGACTCTTCTAAACTCTAGAAAATATATAAGTGGTATTGATGTTCAATAACAAAATGGTAATAAGGCATATTCATTTTTACTATTTTTCTTGTATTTTGGTACAGAATGGAAGAAACAAACTTTCGACCATTTTTTCCAAAGTATATGAAATAACTTTTAATTTTTTGTTCCTGAAACTATCATGTATGAAGGACTAAAAGTATTTAAAAATTCAAAAAAATATTGAATTGAATTTTTAAGCTCATGTCCACCAACCTATGGAATTCCCTTGTGACTTTCGAAAGTGACATTTTTGCCTTTGACTGTACTCATTGAAGCATGACAAAACAAATTTCGAAAATCACAATCTGAAAGCTGATAAAATTACCTACAAGCACATGTAATAAAATTCGTAAAACTCCTCTTTTTAAAAAAGTTACATCAATTTGATTAGTGGGGGACTTACTTTTTTGTTGGATATATAGAATGTAATGATTTTGTAAACTTTGTGTCTAACTGGGACCCTGATTTGCCTCCTAATACCCCCCGTCCACTGGGCAAAGACAAGACGCCGAAGGTGAATTTTGGGATTTTTAAGCCATTCAGCGGTCCATCCGCTTATACTGAAGGCATATTGAACGCCACTTTTTACTGGCTTTGTCTTGGCTTTAAACCTACCTCGTCTCTCTAGAGATTAAATTGTCCGCTTCCAAATTTTAGTCGAGACTAAAATCTGGACGCGGAAATGAGCTGCATGACATCTTCATCGCCTTGGCTGCAAACATACCCCAGCAATACCAGCTGACCGGAAACGCTCCTTAAAGCCTCTGCACCATCAACAGCTTCCCTCATCTTTGGAGAAAGAATGCGGAGGGCAGTCAAACAATAAGACAATACACTGAAGCCAAAAAGAATGATTCAATCAAGCGCAAAGTTGACTTGGGTCTATATAAGTGAGTTTGCGGAGTAGCTTACGACATCATTCGTCGACAAGATGTCGAAGAGTTAACTTGTATCCAAGAATGCCAAAAAGGAGAGGAAAAAAGGTCTTTTGCTTTTCTAAAAATGAACTGATGTATAATTTCCAAATTAAGCTCGAGAGCACGGATCATCCTGTGAAGCTAATTGTGGATGTTGTTTATACTTGACAAATGAATAAAATAAAATCAAAACAAAATGTTACAAAAGAAGCTCAGTTTAGAGTTTACTGAAATATACTGAAATATAAGGTTTATTTGAATACAATGTATATTTCACTGAAAATGAATATTTTTATTATTTCAAAAAGTATTATTACTTTTAAAGATCGAATGATAAATGTTACAATAAATTATTATATTTTATCATTGAACAATAGATATTATATGCCAAAGACATCATGAAACTGATTAAAATATTTATTCAGCAGAATGGAAAATTTATTGAAAATCATAAATAAAAAAGACAATACTATTTTTAGTATTAAGTTAATTAGAGGCGCGGAAACTAATGTAAGAGTGGGGTCACAGTGACCAGAGAACATTTTTTTTCCCTGAAGAAATGGACACTTTCTGTCAGTGGCAATAAAGTGCAAAAGTGTAAAATTGAAGAAAAGCGTGAAATCATTTCTTTTATTTTTCAAGCACTTAGGCCTACATGTGAAAATAAAAGAAATCATATTTAAACAAAATTAAATTTAGAAGTTGTAGCCCTGAGCCAAACCGGTGCGAATCTTCGGCCAATACTTCCATCATTAGGCAATTCCGACAACACTATTTCACAATATTTGAACCCAGGATTAGAGGGTTATTTTATTCCTAGATAATTTGGTACTCTTTCTTTTAATGCGATGTTATTGAAAGACAAAAAGACATTTTTCATTATCTATGTTCCCCTTTTGCAAAAAGAAATTTAACACAGGGCTTTTAATTGGTCTAAATGGTTTATTTTTAGTCTGAAAGTTTTCTCCTTTTTTAGCTACGAATAAGGGCACTTATAGAATGCTTGAAAAAGATGGAGGCACGTTTCCCACTTGATCCCTGGTTCTGCCGCCCCTCCATGACAGAGTGATGCTAATGGGTGATGATTATGGTGATGATTTTACCAACGATGTTGACGACGGAGAGCTGAAACATAAATTTTACACTGCCTATTCTGATCATTTGAACTAGATTTATCATTAGAAAAATTTGCACCATGTTGAATATAAAGATCAATGGGAACTTTGAAGCCCCGTCGTAACAGACCCCTTTTGTTAATGTTAACCAATAAAGACATTGGGGCGTTGTGTGGAGGATGAAAGTGATTTTTTCTCCTTCTTTTTTTTTTAAAGAAAAAGGAGAGGTAGCATAATTAGTTTAATATAATTATAATATAAACTTAATTGATAAATCAGTGTAATATTGAATAATGCAAAAATCCCTGTACGTTAAATTGTGCAAAATTATTCATTTATAAGTGACAAGCGAATTAAATAACATGATTTATTGTTTTTAATTATATGTACATGAACATTCTATAAAAATGCAAATAGTTGTGAGATTTTCAACATTTATAATACCCCAAATTGTTATTGTTTCATTTAGAAGAAGTGAATTCATTTGTCTATAATTATGTAGTATAAGCCGAAACAAAATATTGTTGTTTTATTATCTTCTTGTTCCAAAATACTTACTTATTAACGTTTGGTTTCCAATTCTATTAAATATGAATTCGTCAAAAAATCTTTAAAATTGAAGTTTCTATTTCCTTAAAACACTGCTATATTTACCATGTTTATGATATTTGAAATAATAACTTTTTTATAATGGCGATTGGCAAACATTTTTATGAAAAACCGAAAATCAGGAGACTTTCCTTCCACCCCCTGTTTATATTTTTATTATTACTTCATACTGTCTGCATAGTTAAATGGGATCTACCGTTTATCTTAGACCCTGATTTTACCACTCCTATATTGATAATAGACGTATCCGTAGTGTTGTTTCATGATAAGCGATATCCTGAAACATTCTCGGTTGATTGCGAGGACTTTCTCAGGTATGTCTGCAGACATGAATAGGTATGACTGCAGAGGTCAATCAGATTGCCTAATTAATTGACTCTTCGCCTTGGTTGATGCGGATGAGGTGCTGATATTACATAAATTTCATCTTTGACCCTTCTTAGCCTTGTCTTTGCTCCAGTGGACGCCCCCCATAAGGGTGCCCTTCCATTATAGGATTTTAATGTCATATCATCGGTCATCTATTTTGCATGTATAATGAAACATAGTACATGACTGTATCGTTTTAAAAATGGAAAATAAATGGAATCGAATGAACTGTTTTTCTCTCTTCTTGGATGAATTATGTTCAAATCCAAATTTAACAAGTAAATTGCCAGGTTTCTGGCGGGGGAGGAGAAAAAAAAAATCAGGGGTGTTTTCATGGATTTGACAATTTAGTCAAAACCTTTTCTCTGGGAATTGCATAAAAAATATAAAGACTTAAATTTAGAGACACTTTGTGTCTAACTGGGACCTGATTTGCCTCCTAAGGGTGCCCCCCCCCCCATTATAGGATTTGAATGTCGTATCATCGGTCATCTATTTGCATGTATAATGAAACATAGTACATGACTGTATTGTTTTAAAAATGGAAAATAAATGGAATCGAATGACGATTTTCTAATACAATCCACTCTCATTATGACAAGCATAGATTAAAAAATTCTGGTATTTCAACAAAATCCCACAGTCGCATATTCAAATTTGTGCACATGATTGTGTCTATGTGCCTAATACTCAGTATAACAAGAACAATAATAGGAGTGGACTGTATCTACCTTTATAAAAAAAAGTTGGGGTTTCAATGGAATTAAAAATTAAAAATTAAAACAGCAGCTCCAATTTTCTTCTCTTTCAAAGTAATATCGGCTTTATTCCAAATACTGAATAAAATATTTAGATGTCGAGGAGTTATATTGCTCTTTGGAAAACAGAGGGTCAGTCCTCTGCAGGCTCCCCTCCTCTCCCTGTGAAGGTATAGATGATAATTGTAATAATGATGATGGTGAAGATAATGATGATGATGATGATGATGATGATGATGATATGATGATGATGAAGATGATGGTAATGAGGATGATGATGATGCAATGTTGTCCATAAGGATATCGATGACAATTTTACTTTCAACCATGATACATGCGGTAAGAACGAAATGATGATGGTGATAATGATGAATATGATGAAGATATTGATGATCGTTTGGTACGTCTAGCTAAAGAGAGCACTCGGCTTTTGGTGAACAACTAATAAAATTGTACTTCCAACGATGATACACGTAGTAAGAATGATGATGATGATGATGATGATGGTGATGGTGATGAAGATGGACATGATGAAGATGATGATGATGGTAGTACATGTAATTAATTGAGCACTCTAGTTATTTGTGACAAATAATTAACTTTTGTTCTCATAATTTGCAGTCTGTTAATTTCCGTTGGCAGTGTATTGAAATAAGTCCAAATCCAGTAGTTTGTTTGTCTTTTTCATCAAAGGTTCTGAAGTTGGCTTGGAGACCTACCTACTTCCAGCTGGTTGGTAGTGTGATTGACTTATGGGATGCCAAGTGGCCCTCCCTAGATACCAGCTTCCCAGGACCGGCATGGATGGTATCAGAGGACCTCAAGGTCTCCAGGAGCACCTGATTGGCTCTCATGGAGCTGGGCAGGATAACACTGGAACTTATACAGACTGCGAAGTGAGTAATGATGATAATATTGAATAGTGATGATGACGATGTGATGATGACGATGGTGATGATGATGATGGTGTTGGTGGTGGTGATGATGATGATGGTGATTAGATGATGATGGTGGTGGTGGTGGTGTGATGAGGGGATGATGATGGTGGTGTGATGGTGGTGATGGATGATGATGGTGGTGATGATGGTGGTGATGGTGATGATGATGGTGGTGATGGATGCCAGCTTCACCAGGACCGGCTGCCTGGCATCAGAGGACTCTAGGAGCACCTCACTGGCTCTCATGGAGCTGGGAAGGATAACACTGGAACTTATACAGAATGCAAAGTGAGTTTATGGTAGTTATGATGGTGTTGGTGATGATGATGATGGTGTTGATGTTGATGATGATGATGATGTGAGGTGGTTTTGGTGGTGGTGGTGGTGATGATGATGATGATGATGATAATGATAAAATGGTGATGATGATGGTGATGATGATGGTGGTGATGATGGTGGTGATGATGATGATGATGATGATGGATGGTGGTGGTGGTTTCAAGTTCAAGTTCAGGTTCAAGTTATTTTAAAACCAAAATCATCACAATACAATCATATTGATATCATATGTGTATATAAATATATAATGAGTACATTAGCACTTATCAAATTAGAGTACATCATAGATGAAATGATTTTAGGACCCCTTTGGAAGCTAGGCATGTTAGCGGGGCCCTGGAAGTAAATATACATTAATTACATGATATTAGAAGATACTAATCTACACAAAACAATGTAAACAGCGATACATAAACATAAATATTTAAGGTCAAAATGTTGAGCTAAACTAGTAATTATTTACAAAGAGACACGTATGCAAACACAGAAACAGGCACACACACACACACACACACAACACACACACTCACATTGATGAGTAGATCCTTAGTTTAAATGTAACAAATATTAGAATACAATTGAAGGAAAATCATAATATATCTTTCAAGAAAGTAAGTTTTGGATAACTTTTTGAACATAGAAAGAGTTGTACTATTTTTATTTCAACAGGCAAACTGTTCCATGCTTTAATGCAGGATATATGAAAGGAGGTCAGAGTGACATTTGTTCTTGCAAAAGGCTGATGAATAAGACCCCTTTGACGGGTAGTATAGTTATGAATTTGAGAATTCTTAAGAATAACTTTGTAACGTACACTCATGAGGAATTGATTGCAGTTTGAACATAAACAGTACACAATTGGTGTTAGTGGTGGTGATGATGATGAATAATGATAAAATCGTGATGATGATGGGGTGGTGATGATGGTGGTGATGATAATGATGATAGATGGTAATGATGGTGATAATGATAGGTGGTGGTGGTGATGGTGGTGGTGATGATGATGAGTGGATGGTGGTGATGGTGTGATGGTGTGGGATGGGTGAGAATGATGAGACGAGTGGTGATAATGGTGATGGATGAGATGAGATGAGATGCGTGGTGGTGATGATGGTGATGATGAGGTGTGGTGATGGTGATGATGACGAGGTGATAATGGGTGATGATGATGATGGATAGGAATAGTGATGATGATGATGAAGAAGTGAGTGGGGATGGATGGGATGTGACAATCGGGATAGGAGTGGGACTCCGACTCCCATCGCGCGACACCTCGATCCGATCGACAGCGCCAAGCTGACCGATGACCCATCCGACTCGCACCGACGCCGCGCGCGGCGCACCTGATAACAGAACGCACCACACTCACTCTACATCATCGTCTCGCATCGCCTGCATCGACGCACTCGCACTCGACAGCGCGCACGGTCGACCACTGCGACGACTCACCACCAATTTCTTCGCGCACTCGATCGCCGCTTCTCGCATACAACGACCCATGGAAGGAGAAGAGTGAGGATGTTAAATAAAATGATTTATTGAGATTATGATAATGATGTTGATGATGAGAATCTACGAAATTTTTTGTCAATTGACTGAAAGTTGAAGACCACAACGGTGTGTTCTTCATCTGTCCTTACTCTCGGTGTCATCAACTAAAATTTCCTGATGATAGTGAGCATATGCTCATCTTGCATTGTAGGCGAACAGCTACATAATATAGGGTGAGGGAAGCGGGGGGCGGAATGGACGATCAGCACTTGAAAGGAGGGTGAGTCGCTGCAATGTATCAGTCATGGCATGACGTATCCTTGTCCGTAGTATTTGTAAAGAAGAGGCTGTGGACACTCACTGGATGGGATCAAGTAGATTCTCAGTACTCTCAACACTAGTCAAGGAATCACCAGGAAAGACGCTAATACGTCTCCTGCCCAGCGCACATAGAAACCAAGAACTGGGGAGTTGAGGTCCCTAAAAAATAGACTCCTCCTACATTAATTTTTTGCCTGAGGGCGCAGACGAGGATTGTGTGTCGTCACGTAGATTTGGGCGTCGATTGTAAATTCACCCATATACTATTGGTTAAATTATTTGAAGTAAATGGTATGTGTTCATGCTGTTCACAAATTATTCTCCTTTACCTTTAATATAGACCCTTTAATGAATAGCAATATATAAATATCTATATGTTCCTAATTCTGCAACTCTGACTACTACTAATAACCTCTGACCTTTGACTTTCCCAATTTGTTTTCGCTCTTTCATTCATGCAGGGTCATAGGTCAAGTGATAGCGCCCTCATGGACTGCCCTTGTATCGTTTGTCGGCGGACCCAGAAACTCCTCAAGAACGCCCACATTTCAACGTGACAGGAACATACATGTA
>CALNVZ010003430.1:4662589-4692887 GCA_940671915.1 Paracentrotus lividus
CCATCAAGACGTCAAATGGATGCCGCCTTAAGAATACAAGCTTGGGTATAAAAGCCTTCTGTACTCATCTCGATCTCAACTCAGTTCCTCAAGATCTTCCAAACAATACGGTAACACTTGATCTCTCTTACAACAAGATTGCAACCCTCTACAATGACTCATTTGACCATCTTCTGAACATTACTACTCTAAGATTACGACATAACATTCTCTCAAAGATAGAGGAAGGAGCCTTTAAATCTTTGGTTCATTTGAAAGAATTGTCACTGGAGAGAAACCACCTCACCTCTCTTCCACCAGGATTGTTTAGTTCAAATCATCTTCTCTCGGTCCTCATCCTCTTTGGAAACAGATTGAATTCAATTCCCAGCAAAGCTTTGCCAGAGGGGAACAGCATTATAAAGCTTGACTTGAGTGTCAACAACATTTCCTTTATTATTCCACATGACTTTAAACCTTTACAGAATTGTACAGTAACTATACATTTAGGATTTAATACGTTAAGTAGTCTTCCACCTAATGTTTTCTCATATCTAAAAAATCTATACTTTTTGTTTCTTTCAAACAATGCCTTGCATGAATTTCATATCTCGTCTCTTTTAGGAAATGTGAAAATTAAAAGGCTGTACCTAAAGTTTTCTAAAATACAAGACATAATTCCACTCAACCGATCAAATATTTCTATGAAGGACTTTCCAGAAATCTTTCATATAGACTTGGCAGGAAATTGGTTAAGTTCCATACCGAACTATACATTTAGGGGTATAAATCAAACTTCTATTCTTCTACTAAATGATAATCACATTTCTATGATATCAAATAGATCTTTCTGTGGATTAGACCAGCTGACGGAATTAGACCTGTCGCAAAACCATTTATCTTATTTACCATTTGGAATGGTCTCCTGCAACAAAATGTTACAGCAATTGAAGCTAACTGATAATAAGATTGCAAGTTTTTCAGTGGGTATATTATCGGGTGTATCTTTTCTAAATAATTTAGACCTTGCACACAACAATCTCCAAGATATTACAAACGACATCTCCATTCAAATTCCTTCCCTGATATATCTAGATCTTTCTTTCAACAGATTCATTTCAATCAAAAGGTTCTTTCTTCAAGGTTTTATGAATCTCAAAATACTTGATATGTCTGAAAATGACATAGATTATACATATTCCAAATATACTTTCATAAATTTGAAATATCTTGAAGAGCTGTACCTCACAAAAGAAATATACCAAGGCATACACTCAGTTTTCAGTTCCATGCAAACTCTGTTGCACTTGGATGTATCCTTTTCAAAGTTGGGAATTCAATCCAATAGTCCATTCTCAAACACGTCAGCTCTGACAAAACTGATTATGCGAGAAAATAATTTGAAGAGTGCAAATCTGTTTCGTATTGGAACAAATCAATCCCTCTTTATTGGGCTAAGATCTTTAGTTATGCTGGATTTACGAGGAAATCACTTGGATATGCTACATCCAGGAACATTTGACCCCCTAAAGAGACTGCAAAAACTGCTTCTGTCACAGTCTTCAATCAAAGTTCTGAATGCAAAGATCTTTGACCGCCTGATTTCGCTGAGAACATTGGATCTTTGTGACAATGAAATCTCAAGGATACCTGTGCAGCTACTTCAAACACAGAACAACCTTGTTGTCCTTTATGTAAACAATAACAAATTGCAGTTGATTCCCGGAACCCTTTTGAATGCAACTTCTTCTCTGCACAGACTTTACATGCAAGGTAATAAAATATCTACAATTGAACCTAACACCTTTATTTTTACAAACCGGACACTTCAACTAGATGCTTCAAGAAACCCTTTTTCATGCACATGTGACTTGAGTTGGTTCATGAAGTGGCTTCAATCAAGTAATGTTCAACTCCTTCGTCCTGAAGACACACTTTGTTCACTCACTTCCATTAAAGAAGAAGTACACAAACCTATCCTCTCCTTCCATCCTGACCAATATTGTGGCATCAACATTGTGATGATCACATCTCTGTCCTTGTCAGCTGTTCTGGTCATTGCAATATGCTTGGTGGCCTACAGAAGACGTTGGTGGTTCAACTACAAATTCTTCCTGATCAAGCTTGCCATTTTAGGCTACGAGGAAATCAACCAGGACTTTAATGCTGAGGTTTACGAGTATGAGCTCAATCTCATGTACATTGAAGATGACCAGGAGTGGGTGGACCAGGTTATGAAACCAATCCTGCAGGAGAGGTTCCCACATTTACAGAAAGTAGCCTTCGGAGACAACGACCTGAACCTCGGGATGTTTTACCTTGACGCTCTCCATCACGTCGTGGACAACAGCTTCAAGACAGTCCTGTTGATAAGTTACAACTCTGTGGACGATGCCTGGTTCCTAACCAAGTTGCGCATCGCCTTGGAGAATCTCAATGACACCAGACTGGACAAGGTCATAATGATATTCCTAGAGGACATCCAGGATGATGATCTTCCATACCTGGCTCGGTTGTTCCTGAGTAAGAACAAACCTTACATGGTTTGGACGGATGATGAAGATGGTCAAGAACTCTTTTGGGCTCAGTTTGAGAAAAGCATGAGAGGAAACAGGGCACTCAATAGTGTCATTCCAATCTAGCCCTAACAGACAGTGATTTTTTAGGCATTCGATCGCCACCGAAAGTGATGCCAGAGGTATCAATGTTAGTGGGTTGTCCGTCTGTCTGTACGTCCTGTTTGCTCGTTATCCCGATATTTCAAGAACCACTCCAGATATTTACTTCAAACTTGAGGATAGTATGTATCAACATAGGAAGATGATCTGATTAGATTTTGGAATATGTAGGTCAAACTTCAACGGTTACTGATATCAAATTGTGAGATTCTACATATTGATGAGTTTGTTATTGCGACATTTCATTAACCACTCGATGTATGAACTTCAAGCTTGGTGATAGTATGTTTCACCATAGGAAGATGATCTGATTAGACTGTTGAGTATTTATACGCAGGTCCAGGGTCAAATAGGTCAACATTTGAAATTCCACATATTGAGTTCGTTAGAGTTCGATCTCTTGCTCTGGCTCTCTCTTGTTTTGAGTTCAGTAGTTTGACTATTCAAAAGATGTTTCTTCTGAATGTCAAGTTACCCACATACAACCAATTAATCATATGTCAAGAATTCTATGTGCTGTATAATATGAATAATCCCAAGATAATTGGTAGGGCACCATGAAAATACTCTTGACCAAATCCTGCTTTGTACATATCAAATTACATCATAGGAGGGAAATACAATGCATCAAAGTGTACTGAAACTCAATACGTCAACATGCAAACAATTGCTTTTGTATAGCACCTTTCTATTTACTAACTAATCACAACGCTTATCATGTTGTAATGATATTTCATTTCTTTCTCATTATGTATCTGTACTTGCACATATCCCCTACTTCAAAGCACTTAGAGACTAATTTGTGCTTATAAAAATTGAGTACTTTTGTCATTATTACTACATACATGTATTGTTACTTTGGTCATTGGATAAAATGCAGTAGAGTGATTATTTCAAGAACGATATTTGAAGCAGCAATTACACCTCAACTTACAAAATTAGGAATCACCTTAGGAAAACTTACCCATATTTCACTATTTTTCTTCAATATGCTGTATTGTATATTTTCTACCCACTTTATTTGACAGTTTTAAACAATTAGTGTAAATTTTGTTTGATTCTGTGGTAATTTATCTTCCTCCACCATGACTAGAATGCAAGGTTTTCTTTAATATGTTCCAATCCACCTTTCCAATCTATTTCATTCATTCCTGAATATGCCTTGTAAAATGTTGTATGTTCTTGGACAAATTGTTTCTAGAATCTGCTCCTTTTATGTATAAATGAAAGTTTAGAAAATCACATTGGTAAAATGGGAGTTTACTTGTCACATAAGGCCATTGCATCTGGCTAGTGTTTTTAGGAGTTTTGTAAATATAACTATAGAAACCATCAAATGAAATATTGTGCTCTTTTAAAATCATCTTTGGAAGGTAAAATTCAATAATTTTATTTTAATATTTATTTATTTATTTCGGTTTAAAAATACATATAAATATACATGATTTGAAGGTCCAGAGACCAAAACTAATCATGTTTACAAATTACATACAAAAGAACAGATATAAATCATGTAGAAATAGTACAACACGTATATAATATAAAAAATGAAAAGAGTAGGGGAGACCGGGTATGGACGTTACAAAATTCACATTTTGGGCCAGATAATTCTAATGAAAGAACTCACGCACTCCATATTGGGTCTGTAGTTAGCCTATTATGTTGGCTAAAACCTGAGGCATATAAAACTTGAAAACATGTAAACACTAATTAACTACAGCTTAATTAGTGAAGACATTTTTTTTGTAACAACCTACCCCATATACGGGGTAGGTTGTTACACCATACGGGGTCAATTGTTACAGTATGTAAACATACGGGATAAGTTGACAATGTGTAAATCTCTTATACCATACTTTAATTTCAACTTTCCAGTTTCTTGACATCGTTAACAGTAGATCAAGTAGAGCTATAGAATAGACAAAAGTAATAATAGAAAAATAAAAATATTAACACCTGAAAATTGAGACAAAATGTAATTTTACATATGTAATGTAATTGGGGTAAGTTGTTACATCAACATGGGGTAGGTTGTTGTAACAACCTACCCCATTGGTGATTTTACACACAGAAATCAACTGTAGCACAGTCATTAGGCAGAATAACAGGGCATGGCTAGGGGGTATTTTAGTGACATACATGTACTATATTTACAATACCAGACTATCATCATGTGCCTTCAGTTGTAAGAGCTATTACAAATTTCAATTTTTGTCAAAAATTTACTTTTAACTGTAAAAAATGGTTTTTGTTGATTTACTTTTTAATAAAACAACGGAGAAACCTCACGACCGGCAGTTCAACACAGCTATGTGTAGGCTGTATATAGATGCCAGTTAGCACATCCTCTCTTGTTCCATCTTAGCACACTGAGAACTGTAACAACTGACCTGTGTAACTTCCATACCCGGTCTCCCCTACATATGGAAAGCAGTGATTGGGATCTTTACATCAAAAGATTAGTCAAGAAATTGTGGGAGATTTATAACAAATATGTCGAGTAACCAATCGAGGAAAAAGATATTTAACAAATTATGTTTCATAAAAAAAAAAAAAAAAAAGCCTTGAAGCAGAATTAATATAATTGAAGATAATATGTCTAAAGCGTTGTATAAATTATGATGATAATGGTACGAAACGATTTTAGATCATTCTACATGTATTTGGGAGTATGTACTCAATGGTATGTAGGTTGATAATATGTATTGAACATGTTCTTATCGTTGATCTTACTATATATTTATCAAATGTATATTGTTTTCTGTTATCTGATGTGGCATTATGCAATAATTTCCTCTTTGACATAAAAGGCATAGGGTGTGCCCTTCGCAGACTGTCTCTCTTTTCTGCTTGAGAAATTGTGCTTGTAACTCGGGTCTCTGCAATTTGTTTGTATATAGTTCCACATATATTTCTTGTTTAATAATGCGCCTCGGTATGATTTTACAAGATAAATAGTGCTATAAAATGTGTTTTCACTGTTATTAGGCTTCTCATTCTGTAGTACGAGTGCAATTTGTATAAGTGTACATCTTAGTTTCATTTTGGAACCTATATATAAAAAAATTCTTTTAGAATTATATAAAAATGCAAAAGAAAATACCTTTGATGTTAGATATGGAAGTGCCTCATTTCCAAACTTGAAATAGTCTAAGACAGTGTAAGGTACGTTCCCAAAAGGTAATGACCCATTTCAGTGCGGCGTGGCTCGTCTTCGCCGCACTCCGTGCATTCATCAATCGATCTGCTGATCCCTCGTCCAACCTTTGATTGGGGAACGCTGGGCGTCTTTTCATATCGTAAGAACGCTAAAGGACGCACTATCCAATTACGTAAAAATTTGCACTTATTTTCTTCAGTTTCAATCTTCAAGGTTTCTGTAATAGCGTCCTCTACGTTAACATGGCTATACTCATCTAGTAAATAGAAGTCATAATACTTTTTTTAAGACCACATCTGACATTTTGCAGTAGCCTAGGTCTGTATGTTTTGTTTCTGTTTTTGGTTGGGTGGGGTTTGCTGTACTATTTTATAATACTTTGAACTTTTTGGCAAATTTAATTATTGTGTTTCATTTACTCATGAAACGTCGCGGGGACTGAGGAGACGTTTCGGAGACGACTCCGTGACAGGTTTCAAAACCGTGTCCAAATAATTTCAAAACCGCGTCTCAATTATCACCGTTTTAGTAAGGGTGCTATCTCACTTCGTGGAGACGTCTCCGCGACAGAATAGAGATTTCGCCTCCGCGACCGATAAATATTAGAGACGTCTCCGAGATGTCTCTGAGACGTCTCGGAGACGTCTCCTGAATTTTGTAGACGGATTTGTTTTTTCCATAAATTGTCGCGGAGATGTCTCGGATACGTCTCTAATAATATTTATCCGTCGCGGAGACCAAATTTCTATTCTGTCGCGGAGGCGTCTCGTCGAAGTGAGATGGCACCCTAATTCCCCAATTAGGATCAGCGCTTCTCCTTTTTCAATTACACGACCCTAGGCTGCTCTGAGTTTATTGCAGTGAGCACCCGAAATTCCAAAGAAACTTGTCATGTCTTTATCAATGCCGCCGAGTTAATCCCAAAATAGCGACACAATAGTAGGTTATACACATGCTTTTGTCGGTGTCTTTTATAGAGAAAGTCCTAGTGTATTCAAAATGTGACGCTCTATAATGAGCAGGAAGTGGCTTTTGAATCTTTTGCCTGCACCTGCACCGTCACTGACCGTATAGAAGAGGGGATTTATGGAGGTGATCTATAGCTTTGGTGTTTCCCAAAATTTAAGATCGACTTGGCGTACCAAAGTGTAACCCTTTGAGCGCGGGCCTGTGAAACGCAATTGTTACCCCTGTCATGCCTGTGGCGGAGCGATTTCTTGTACACTGACAGTATTATAGAAATTGGTCATGTTTTGTGCTTTCATTACTCCTTGCATCTAACTCGGTCATTTTCATGATTTGTAGTAAATATAAACATGAAAATGCAGACATTTTTCAATCTAACACTTTAAGGCATGAGTCATCAAAACCAAATATAAGACGCGTTATTTTGTAAAGAAAAACAGTAATTTTAGCAGAAGTTCCGCTTTCTTCCCTTCCAGTCGATTCACAATGCAAAGTGCGTAATGCGTGTGCAGCACTCACGGTTCGATCAATGAGCCTACTGAATAGCACTTGAAAAGAGGTCCTGTTTCTTTCAAATTATTTCTATAAAATATGGATTAAAGATCATAGCGGCCGGCTTCGCACCTCTGGACAATGGCACCTTTGACAAAGCACCATTCATTAAAAGCGCAGGTGTAAGTTTTGAATTAAAAGCGGAACTTTTAACTTATAATACCTACTGCATTTTTGGCCTACTTTACATTTCATTACATCATTATAGTTAATTACAACAAACTAGTTCAAGCTAAATGTCAGATAATCAACCCCTCTCATTATCGTGATAAGTATATTATAACCTAGCGAGAATCGGAAAACGACAGGCTTAATCTACATGCAATTATTGCAATGCTTTATTGTATGGAATGCCTGATACTTTGATTTCCAAGTTACAAAAGAGTTAAAAATGCATGTGCAAGACTTTTCTAGTTCAGTTCCACCACACCCCTTCTGAGAATGCTCCACTGGTTACCAGTACGTCAAAGAATTTCATTCAAAGTTTTGTTAATTGTATATATATAAATCATTAATTGGTCAAGCGCCACAGTACATAACAGAACTACTCAAACTTAAAACCCAATCACATGGTCGAAACCTGCGAAGTTCCACTGATGAATTGTTGTTACAGATCCCCCTTCGCAAGACAAAAATCACTCTTGGTGATCGCGCATTTGTACTTGCTGCCCCTAAACTATGGAATAGCTTGCCTCTTGATTTAAGAAGCTCACCATCATTAACCATCTTCAAATCTAAATTGAAAACGTATCTATTCAGTTAAGGAAATTGCTTATGTTTATGTAGAATTAAGTATAAAAAAAAAGAAAAAAGAGCTCTGAGCCAGCGCAGCTGAATGTATCTATAGAAAAGCTGCGCTATACAAATTTATGTTATGTTATGTAACTAATGTTTTATATAATATGAACATTGTTTTAACCCCTTAACCTTTCTTTATCTCTCTCTTTTCATTCTCAATCTTTATATCTCGTATTTCTCCTCTCGAGCTAGCTTTATTTGATAATTTCTTCCCCTCCGGACGCATACGCCAAAAGTTAAGATCGGGAATTCGTTTCATATGTAAAAAATTATGGTGACGTTGAAATAAAGTGAATTGTTCTCGATTTTTTTTCACGTAGGTAATTTTTTTAATGGATATTAAAAATAAATATATCTTTGTCCTATTCCTCAAGAATTTAGCCCCAAAAAGCTGGTGAAAAGCCAAAAAAGTTTGTCAATAAATTAGAGATATATCTCGGCTTCTGTAGAAGCCCGTTGCATCCAAAGTGTTAAGGTCATTTACCCCTCCGCGGTAAACGTTCTCGGCATTTCATGCGCGTATGCTGGGGGGGGGGGCTTTACGGGCCCGCCCCCCCCCCCCCCCCGGGTAGGCGCGCAGGGGGCGCCGAAAAGAGGAGGAAAAAGGAAAAAGGAGGGGGGAAAAGAAAAAAAGGAGAGAAAACAGAGAGAGGGAAAAAGGGGGAAAGGGGGAGGGGAAAAAAAGAGAGAGGCAGGGGGAAAGGGGAAGCTAATTTGATCTTAAATTTAGGGGCGCTAAATCGATCATAAATTCAGAGGGGCGCCGACTAGACCTTAAAGTAGACAACTGGAGAGTCAAAACTGCTTTTAATTGCAACAAAATTCATACCACTGCAACGGAAAAATCTTATATTCAGAATATCTAAACCCCTTGTCAAAAATCTGTTTTAGATCGGGAGTTATCACCTTTCAAGAAGGGCCCCATTTTCAGGCTTCAGCGGTACCCGCGAAGGAGCGTCGAGATTATGACGTCACACCTTGGGCACCCGTTACCGTGTCCACTGTATGCACGTATCTGCACTGTGCTATATCGCGTACATTGCACATTCTGATTCTTGAAAACTTTCTTTCTCTCTTTTCATCTCATGCTTTCTCGCCAGGCCCTGACTAACTGGTCAAAGGTGATATCTCTAGCCGACTGTTCCTTTACATTTATCTATATATTTAAGTTAATCGCTTCTGAACAATAATGTATTATTTTTCATTATATCAACATATAATTAGAATAGGCCTATCCGATGAAAAAAAAAGATAATAAACACAAGTGACATTGTTTTTTCATTTGTGGAATGTTCAAATTCCACTTAGTTTTGCTGTCATATATGAACAATTATTGTAACCAATATCCTATATATCTATATTGTAAGGTTATCATAATCTTGAACTTGTTCATGTGGTTTTAAGTCTTTATATTATTGTGCTGTGCAGATCCGAGATAATTTCATCGTTAGCTTAACAATAATTCGTCCAAACTTTGGATGGAATAGCTCCTTAGTTCTTCAGTTACAGTATGTGAACTTTTTTCATGGTTTTAGTAATTGTTCAGAATGAAATAACATTATTTTGTAGATTCGACCTTGTTGCAATGAATTTGACAGATTTGCATTTGGATAAAGCAGCAGTCTTACGAGAGGACGGACTGTATATTCATCGCTCCTGCCGGACTGATATACACTACCCCATCCTGTTGCGAAGTGTAAGATTCTAAGCCAAACTAAATTAGATTAGACTGTAATATTGCAAAACAATTCAATGGTACATCATTGATTCTTAAATATTCTGTCTCTTCAATATATATATGATTTTATTTTAAGGAAGTTTTGGTCTTTTAGCCATTGAATTTCGATAAATAAAGGAATTTTGGAGGAAATGTGACATGACCCACACTTGTCAAATCAATGGATGGTAGTGTTAATCAGTGTAAGTTAGTTAAGAAAGTCATGACGGTGTCATGATTATATTTTGCTCTAAAACCTTTTTTGGATGGGATTCATATTTTAAAAAAAATCATATTGAAATCAATATAGATTTAACACAGAATAGTCTTCTAATGAAGTCGCTATAAAATTTACGTGGAATTTTAAGCATTTTATTCTCCTATGTCAATGGGCACATTAAACGATTCACCAACAACCAACGGGCCGCACCGTTCCCGGCCCCTCGGTGAGAGATGAGCAAGGCAATTCGTGCTTTTATCATGATTGCAACCTCTTCCAAATCTATCGCAGCAAGTTAAATCTACAAAATAATCACAATCCGTTAACAATATCTCCAAAACACGATATTCTAAGGATATTACAACCCTGTATGATTTGTCCAATGGTGTAATCAGTTGTGATAAAAGAGCCAATTAATCCGAGACAACAGCAGCTATAGCAAGCTAGCACAGTGCGAGCAATCTGTTAACGTTGTATATACGTATGCATCAAGCTGCGCGCGCAAGCTCAGATCAGCTGGCTGTTGTTCGAGCTGTCCAAGGTGCGACGTCACAAACCGGGAGCTCCTCCGCACACCGAGCGGCCCATTTGGGGGCGGATTAAAAAAAACCCGCTAAAAACCATTTACAGCTATTTCTGAGAGATTCAAGTCATTTTCAGCATGTCAATCGTATAAACGAAGGAAAATCTATTCAGTTACATGTAATTTGGCCATTATTAGCAAATATTGTGTATTTTCTCCGTGTGTCTACTTTAAACTAAGGGGCGCCAAATTGAGCTTAAGCATATAAGTGCCAATTGATCTGAAAAATAAGAGGGGTCGCCATATCGACTTTAAATTTAGGGGGGCTAGATCGACCTTAAATTTAGGGGGAAAATAAAAGTTAAACTTAGAGGGGCGCCAAATCGACCTTAACCCATAACAAGGGCGGGGGGGGGGGGGCTGGGAAGGAAATGGATTGCAATATGGGAATTTTTTCAAGTATATTTATTAGGAATGCTATATAAGGAACATTTATAATAAAAAATTAGCATTTAAGGAGCTACATTTAGAGAATTAGAGCCAAAATAGGATTTTATGCATAAATTAGCATAATTAGCATATATAATTACAACGAAACGCTTTTCTGAAAAAAAAAAAATAATGATGCAGTTACGGAGATTTCGCAACAGGGGACGTGCGTGCCAATTTTCAGCGCGATCGCGCAGTCGACGGTCGAGATCTGAAGGGGGGCCTGGGAGGCCCCTCCCTGGCTCTAAGAACTCAAAAAATACCCCGGCCTAGTTAAGGTTAAGCGTAGGGGCGCCAAATTTAGCTCAAATGTAGGAGCGCTGCGCCAAATACTTAGGGGACGCCGAATTAATCTGAGACTTTTTTTTATTTTTTAATAGGGGCGTTGATTTGACCTGAAGTTAAGGGGTGCCGAATTGATTTTAAACTTAGGGACGCCAGATTGAGCTCCAAATTTATCTTTATTTTAGGAGCTCCAACTTTATCCTAAACTTAGGATGTACTGTACATGTCGACATGCCTTGCTCGTCAGGATTTGTTTTTAATGCCGCTCCATTTGTATAGCCGGGGACCATGATGTCATGCCCCCCCCCCTGTCCCTGAATATGACTGATCTTGAATTAATTATTCAAAAGACACATCCGGTTCAACACACGTTGGGTTGATAATAGGCACTTAATTGGCCGGATGTTTCATTTTCTTTTGTGTTTTATATAAATGATGGAACCGTCTCGAAAATACTGTGAGATTCAATGGTACTAATCATTAGTCAATTAGTCAACATGGACAACGACACCAGCAATCTCCGAGCAGCCCAAGCGACAGCTTCATCTGACGTTCAGTGAAACGTGTCAGAGACCTCCTGGGCCGACCGATGAATCGATCGCTGCATATCAAGCCAGATAGATTCCAGTACGACCAAACAAAAATGAATGAATAAGATTGTAAAAGAAACATGACGTAATAGCCTAATATTAACAGGGAAGCCAAAAATAGGAATGATTAGAATAAAAGTTTTACAAGTTAGGCCATATGTTATTTATATTTATTAACGGAGACGGGACTACTTTGAAATGTTGAAGGCGGTTTTGAAATATGTCGCGGAGACGCTCCGCAACAGAAAAGGGTGTCTCCGACGAAGGAGGAAAAATATCGGAGACGTCTCTAACACTTTTTTCCGTCGTGAACACGCTTTTCGGCTCACGGAGACGTCTCGGAGGCATCTCTGCGATGACCCGCGACAAATTTCAAACCGTCTCAAAGTAGTCCAAATCCGTCCCTGCGAAGAGAGATATCGACATGAATACTGCATAGTTTACTACAGAAAGGTGGAAAAAACTGGAACAAAACTTGAGGGGCTAAACATTATTTTATTACGATCTTTCGTATAGTCACAGACCTCTGCTGTAACATAAATTAAAAGATAGGATTAATCTTATCGATTGATATCAATCGTAAGTCTTAGCTGTATTAAAGATACCAATCGTAAACTCGATAGTATGCCCTCTATGTTACAGGCACCGGACTGTGGGCAGATTCTTGTTTTCAATATAGGGCCTGTCCTTATATGACTAAGCAGAGCATTTATAGAGCACATAAAATGAATTAACACAGCGTGTCAATTTACATTAAGCGAGATTAAAGTCTTTGGTGTAGCCCTGGTCTATGTCCTATAGCCTGGCACGCTCCGCCGTCACAAACAACACATAGAACATTGATCTGTATTCAGTGCAACACCCAAACAATTAATTCTGGCGCAGTGTTCTGCCATTCAATGGCCGAAGATGGCCGTGATGGAGCTATTACATGTTCCTCCTTATATCAGGGAACAAACAAAACGACGGAAGTCTGTTGAATTGGACGCGCTCTTTTTCGAGCAGAAAATCAAAAGCGCCGCAATAAGGGAACGCCGCACGAGGCGCCGCGCCACGGCGGTTCACGCGCCACGCCGAGGTGTTTTACTTTGGAACGTACCTAAATAGTTTTTTAGTATAATTCCTTTAGTCTTTCATTAGACCAAGTGACTTAAAAATACAGTCCACTCCTGTTGATATGAACACGGATACTACGAGCTCTCATTATAACAAGACGTTTCTCCTGGTTCCAATTTCAAACATGTGCACATACAGGGTGTTTCCGAAAAAGGAAACCCAACTTTGATCAACAATAATTTCAAAAGTATTCAAATGGTGATTATGAAATTTATATCACTGTAAAGTGCAACTCATTGCCATTCTAAATATACTCGCTCACCTCACCAATGTCACGCATCACTAAACCCCTTGTTTTGAAAAAGTCTTGTAAAATTGTGCGTGGTTCACTTTCATGCACCCTGAGATGGTTTGTGTGAATGTGCCTGGGAAAGGAAACCCAACTTTGATCATCAATACTTCAAGAATATTCAGTGATGATTAAGAATTTAATATCACTGGAAAGTACAACTCATGAACATTCTAATGATACCTCTCTCAGCTCACCAATATCATGCATCACTGAACCCATTGTTTTGAAAATGTCTCGCAAAAATTGTGATAGGTTCTCTTTCATGCTCCTTGAGATGAGTTGCTTCAAAGATTCCTAACAAATCTAAGTAAAGCATTCTAGTGACTTAAAATAAATGAGTTTGATAAATGGGTTGGAAATTTTTACTTATTTAGTCCTTTAATCTTACCATCCAGGTGATTTAATATGTTTACTGGTCACGACAACCAGAGAACCTTCAGTCCCATGGATAATGTAAGAATTTCAATCACAATTTTGCAAGATATTTTCAGAAAATGGGGTTCAGTGATGCGTGACATTGGTGAGCTGAAAGAGTATCAATAACAATGATGAATGAGTGGCACTTTCCAGTGATATAAACGTCATAATCACTACTGTCATGTTTTTAAAATGATTGATGATGAAAGTTGGATTCCTTTTTAGGTGCATTGCAGCAACCCATCTCGATGACCGTGAGAGTGAACCACTCACAATTTTGCAAGACATTTTCAAAACAATGAGGTTCAGTGATGCGTGACATTGGTGAGCTGAGCGGGGTATCATTAAAATGGTAATGAGTTGCACTTTCCAGTGATATAAATTTTATAATCACCATGGTAATATTCTTTAAATTATTGATGATCAAACTTGGGTTTCCTTTTTTCTGGGTCACCCTGTATATTCAATTTACCTACATTTTAACTGGATTGGTTCTGAGTACCTCATTGCAATGGGGATGGACTGTAACATGATTATTTATTCTTTCATTTGGCCAAGTTACTTAGTGTACATTGTAAATATATATCTACAAGTATCTTATATAGATATTTCATATATTTCTTTTAGAAATCAAGTAAATGAAATGTATTTCTCTTTTAAAGTCCTGTTTTGAAGACAGTCAGGAATCAATATTCTGCTAGCTAAGGTTTTAAGAAATATTCTTTCATGTTGTGCAGTGTTACAGCATTGTGAAACTGTATTTGTGTAGATTCTATGGTGTACCGACAACTGCTCTGGCGACAATAGCTCTGGGTTTTATTTTGTTTATTAAAATGTAAAGTTTCTAGCATTTGATCTAGGGCTAAAGTTGGTCATTGGATTAGTGTTGGGGATTCATCAAAGAGCAATTGTCACAGGAGAAAATGTCATACACCAACCTTCTTTTTTAGTATAAAATATATGACATGTGTATTTGTTGAATCTTAGTTGAAATTTATCTTGGACAACAATTAAAAGTTTGTGATAATAAAATGTAATTTTATCCTAAAGAATGTAAATAAATATGACATAGACAGATTTCTTATTGTAAAGTATTTATAATTATGATTGCATTGTGTTACACCGGTGGTGCTTCACAAATAGTAGACTTAGAGTCGCACTTAAATAAATTCCTAGTTGCGTGCAGTATATTATGCATCACCTTATTGGTCAAATAATGGTCAGGAGATGCACGCCAATGGGAAGTTTGATAGTGTGCATTAAATACAGGATGTGCTTCGAGTTTAAGTGCAACTTTAGGTCTACTTAGGCTCTTTGTTAAAGAGAAACCAGGGGGTGTTTCACAAAGAGTTTAGTAGACTTAAAGTCGCACTTAACTTCTATGCACATCCTGTATCATAATGCGCAATCTAATCAATAGACTTCTCAATGGCGCTCATCCCCTTGGCATGATCTGACCAATGAGGTGATGCATAATATACTGCACGCAACTAGGGATTTAAGTGCGATTTTTAAGTGAAACAGCCCCCAGGTTTTGGTCCCTTTTATTTTCTGAATACTGAGGTCACGACTGATCATGTACCTCTCGCAGAAAATCCTTGCATAAGATGCAGGGAGGTGATTTTTTTTTTTTTTTTTTTTTTTTTTTTTTTTTGGGGGGGGGGGGATTTCAGGCATGCAGCCATGTAAAAGCATGAAGAATCACAGTAGTTTGCAGTAAATGTACACATGCAAAAAACCTTTCATAGCCAGTTGTGACCACAGCTTATTTTTATTGATTGGTAGGTTAAATGATATCTGATTTATTTATTTTCATTTTTGCTGTTTAATTGCTCTTTACAGTGGAAACTTGTTATAACAAGATATGATATAATGAGGTGCCTGATATAATAAGGTTAACTTCTATGGGCCCCCAAGGACTTGATATAACAAGTTTTCACTGTACTAATCACTCTCACATTCACATGCAAGAAAGCCAAGCAAACCAAGGTGGTTTTAAAATACAGTCCACTCCTTTTATACCAAGCACAGATACTAGATATTACGAGGCAATTCTCATGTGTTTGTGTGTGTGTGTGTGTGTGTGTGTGTGTGTGTGTGTGCCTATAGTGGATGAATAACGACGATATAATTGGCTTGGTATTACCTATCTTGTGATAATGGGAGTGGACTGTACAAGGGACCTTTTCTTCCTTCAATCAAAGTTATTTCTGTTGAGAGTTGGGAGGTTCTTATGTACTTGAAATACATTGATGCCATTCAGGTTCTTATTGGGGAAATTTTATACCACAATATCCAAATACATTTCAATCTTGTTATAGCAAGCAAAGAATGAAACAAATATGTGCCTTTACGATTCTTACATTTTAATGCATGATGGGAGAGTATTCTATTCTAATCAGCTCATATTGGGTGTGATCAAATTGTAAACGTTCAAAGAAATTCACTCTTTAATATATTTGTTGTGTAAATTGATTTAAAATATGACTATTTTCATACAACTTAAAGGACATATCTTTGCTAAGAAAGGATTCATGGATGAATTGTAGCACATTGGTGAAAATCAAATTTTTAACTTACTTTCATAACTCTATTGCACAGGTGAGCACTGTATCACCAAATTGACTATATTTTTGTCCCATCATGCGTTGCAATAAAAAAAAAACATAAATGCATGTATTCCTGAGCCCAAATTCAAACATGTGCAAACTTGCATGTACATGTTCATTATTAATAACAAAGTATAAATTTAGTTTTAACACTTCTGCATGATGGGGAGGGGGGGGGGGACTGTGATAACATCTTGTATCTTTCTCTCACTCTCCATTACCATCAACATTCCTCTGTCCATATCCATTTTCCAACTCATTATCCCCTTATCTTCCCCCTTCACTCGCTCTCCCTTTCTCCCTCTCACTTTTCACACTAAGCATCCTTTTTTACTAGATCTCTCATCTTCCTTTTGTCACCTCCATTAATTTTTTCTATTGTTTGTTTGAATATGTGTATGTGCGAGTGCTTTGTTATGCATGTATATAGATGTCTTGTTGAATGCTGCGTAAATGGTGATTGTATTGTGAACTTGTAGAATGGAATGATTTTGTAAACTTTGTGTCTAACTGGGACCCTGATTTGCCTCCTAAGGGTGCCCCTCCATTATAGGATTTAAATGTCATATCATCAATCATCTATTTTACATGTATAATGAAACATAGTAGGCCTACATGACTGTACTGTTTTAAAAATGGAAAATAAATGGAATCGAATGAACTGTTTTTCTCTCTTGTTGGATGAATTATGTTCAAATCCAAATATTAACAAGTAAATTGCCAGGTTTCTGGCGGGGAGGAGAAAAAAAAATCAGGGGTGTTTTCATGGATTTGACAATTTAGTCAAAACCTTTTCTCTGGGAATCGCATAAAAAATATAAAGACTTAAATTTAGAGAAACTTTGTGTCTAACTGGGACCCTGATTGCCTCCTAAGGGTGCCCCTCCATTATAGGATTTTAATGTCATATCATCGGTCATCTATTTTGCATGTATAATGAAACATAGTACATGACTGTATTGTTTTAAAAATGGAAAATAAATGGAATCGAATGACGATTTCTTATACAATCCACTCTCATTATGACAAGCATAGATACAAAATTCTGGTATTTCGACAAAATCCCACAGTCGCATATTCAAACTTGTGCACATGATTGTGTCTATGTGCCTAAATACTCAGTATAACAAGAACAATAATAGGAGTGGACTGTATCTACCTTTATAAAAAATTAAAAAAAAGTTTTGGTTTCGATGGAATTTGAAAATAAAAAATAAAAAATGAAAACAGCAGCTCCAATTTTCTTCTTTTTCAAAGTAATATCGGCTTTATTCCAATACTGAATAAACTATTTAGATGTCGAGAAGTTTCATATTGCTCTTTGGAGAACAGAGGGTCAGTCCTCTGCAGGCTCCCCTCCTTCTCCCTGTGAAGGTATAGTAGATTGTAATAATGATGATGGTGAAGATGATGATGATGATGATGATGATGATGATAATGATGATGGAGATGATGGTAATGAGGATGATGATGATGGCAATGTTGTCCATAAGGATATCGATGACAATTTTACTTTCAACCATGATACATGTGGTAAGAACGATGATGATGATGGTGATAAAGATGAATATGATGAAGATATTGATGATCGTTTGGTACGTCTAGCTAAAGAGAGCACTCGGCTTTTTGTGACAACTAATAAAATTGTACTTCCAACGATGATACACGTAGTAAAAATGATGATGATGATGATGGTGATGGTTATGAAGATGGACATGATGATGATGGTTAGTACATGTAATTAATTGAGCACTCAGTTATTTGTGACAAATAATTAACTTTTGTTCTCATAATTTGTAGTCTGTTAATTTCCAGTTGGCAGTTTATTGAAATAAGTCCAAATCCATTACTTTGTTTGTCTTTTTTTCATCAAAGGTTCTGAAGTTGGCTTGGAGACCTACCTACTTCCAGCTGGTTGGTAGCGTGATTGACTTATGGGATGCCATGTGGCCCTCCCTAGATACCAGCTTCCCCAGGACCGGCTGGATGGTATCAGAGGACCTCAAGGTCTCCAGGAGCACCTGATTGGCTCTCATGGAGCTGGGCAGGATAACACTGGAACTTATACAGACTGCGAAGTGAGTAATGATGATAATATTGATGATAGTGATGATGATGACGATGGTGATGATGATGATGGTGATGATGATGATGGTGTTGGTGGTGGTGATGATGATGATGGTGATTATGATGATGATGGTGGTGGTGGTGGTGGTGATGATGGGGATGATGATGGTGGTGATGATGGTGGTGATGGGGATGATGATGGTGGTGATGATGGTGGTGATGGTGCAAGCTTAACAGGACGGCTGCCTGGCATCAGAGGACTCTGGAGAGACCTCACTGGCTCTCATGGAGCTGGGAAGGATAACACTGGAACTTATACAGAGTGCAAAGTGAGTTTATGGTAGTTTGATGGTGTTGGTGATGATGATGATGGTGATGGTGGTGGTGTGGTGGTGATGATGATGATGATGATGATGATAATGATAATGTGATGATGATGGTGGTGATGATGGTGGTGTATGATGATGATGATGATGATGGTGATGGTGGTGGTGGTGGTGGTGGTGGTGATGATGATGATGATGATGATGATATGATGAAATGGTGATGATGATGGTGGTGATGGTGGTGGTGATGATGATGATGATGATGATGATGATGGTGTGGTGGTGTTGGTGGTGGTGATGATGATGGTGGTGGTGGTGTGGTGGTTGGTGAATGATGATATGATAGTATGATGGTGGTGATGAATGATGATGACGATGGTGATAATGGTGATGATGATGATGATGATGATGATAGTAATGGTGTTGATGATGATGATGATGATGATGATGACAATCGTGATAATGGTGATGATGATGATGATGTTGATGATGATAGGAATGGTGATGATGATCATGATGATGATGCTGATGATGAAGAAGAAGATTATTATATTCATGTCTGATGATGATGATGATGATGATGGTGATGATGATGATGATGATGATGATGACAAAAATTTTGATGATGGTTTTGATAAAGATGATGAAGGAGAAGATTATGATGTTAAAAAATGATTATGAAGATTATGATAATGATGTTGATGGGGAAGAAGACGATTTTTGTTTTAATTCTTGAAGGTTGAGACACAATGTTTGTTTTTCATGTTTACCGGTACAACTATCCCATGATAGAGGATGCATTGCCTTCCCACCAATATTAACCAATGTAGATGCTGAACTTGTAAAAGGAATAGTCTCATATTCAATCATGCATATATCCTATGTCCGTATATTTTATTAGGAATCTACCTCCTGAAGGTGGGATCAAAGTTAGACCAGCACTTCTCAACCTAGTCCAGGTCCAGGAAGAGACCAAAGCCCTGGCCCAGGCCACCAAGAAACATAAGACTGGGGTGAGTTGAGGTTCCCTTAGACTCCTTCCATACATTTAATTTTTGCTGCGGGACAATTTTATCATGTAGATTTGGGTGTTATATGTCAAGTGTAAATTCACCCATATACAATTGGTTCAAATTATTTGAAGTAAATGTTATATATTCTTGCTGCTCACAAATTACTCTTCTTTACCTTTGATATAGACAATCTAATGAATATTTGAATATCGATATGTTCCTAATTCTGCAACTCTGACTATTACTAATAACCTCTGACCTTTGACTTTCCCAATTTGTTTTTTGCTCTTTCATTCATGCAGGGTCATAGGTCAAGTGATAGTGCCCTCATAGACTGCCCTTGTATCGTTTGTCGGCGGACCCAGAAACTCCTCAAGAACGCCCACATTTCAACGTGACAGGAACATACATGTAAATTCAGAGTAATTTCACAATTTTAATAATGTTTTTGAATTGCCTTTATTAGGGCCTATGTTTTAAAGTGGATTTTTTTTCCCCACTAGGATCAGGGAGGGGACCCCTTCCACCTCCCTACTAGGATATACATTGTACTCCAGAAATTGTGAATTGCCTTTATTATATTTGATAGTGGATATACTCCTGAATTATGAAACCACCTCCAAATATCCATTTTAACAGGAGACATTGATCGGATCCTGGGGGAGGGGGGGGGGGGCTCGATTGATGGTTGAGGTAACAAAAAAATCTGTGATCAGTACTTGGATTCCAACACCCATACAAGACTCAAACAAATTTGGTATCAAAATATATTGTGGAAGCAGCAATGAAAAGCCTATCCCCTGACCATATTAGATGTCCGCACCAGCCCAACAGGATTCCTTCCCACCAGTTTTGGGAACCTTGGCCTTTCTTGTTGTGTCTAAACTGATTGTGAGCTGGAGTCGGCCGTTGCACGGCATTAATGGCCAAATGGGGCATCAACACTGGAGGATGGCCAGTATGCAAATGTGAGTCACATTCTACAATGCCCTAACCCCTGTTCCCAATCTGATCTTAATACTCTTTCACCTAATGGGATCACCTGTGTTCCGTACTTAATGGGTAGAGTCCAATTCAGATTCGGATTCAGTTTCAGATTCTAATTCCTCTAAGAAACATAAACATATGATCTTTCAATTGTAAAAGAAAATATTATGATACAATCAATTAGAGCAATCTTATAAGGGCCTTGAGAAGAGGAAGACCAAGGCAGAACAGATATGACATTTAAATCACAATTAGTTGTATTTTCGTATTCAGTATAAACTGTTTACTGATGATTAGGCTAAATATTGCTGCCAAGCTGTAATACGCTAATTACAATACATTTCTTCATTATAGTAAAGCCTGTTGATAAAATCACAAAGCCTCTAAAGGGCGGTATATAAGTTATAATGCATGACTGTGCAATATTTTCAGTTAAATTGACTGCCATCAAACAACTATAGAAGTTTGAGAAAATACTCCTTGCAAATCATTTTTTTTTTTTGGGGGGGGGGGGGAATAAGCAGAAAAATTGCTTTCCCTGAAAAAAAAAATGATTAGTTTAATCAGACAGACTCATTGTTGCTTTTTCTATACAGCCCTAAAGTATAAAGTATAGAGGGTTAATGTTACTCAAGCAAAGTACATTTACCTACAGGGTTCCAAATTTTTATAATTATTTTATTGCCTATCATCTTTTTTTCTGTGTCATCGTGTAATATATTTTTATCTTGACAAACTGCCAAATTACTTTCTATAAGCAATGAAAACCAATAAATGACTGAATGAAATGAGGTACTTCAGACATACACTGCCCTCCAAAAGTTTGGGTACACCTGAGGTCAACTCTGTTTTTGATCATTTTGAGGCATTTTATGTCCAGTATTTCATTCCAAATGATGTTCAAATACAAAAAAATATATTATGCAACCAATATACTTCGCGATTACCACGCCAAGTCTCCTTGGAATTTAGAAATTACTCAAAAATATGCGGCAAAAAGTGCAAAAACGTGATTTTGCACTAATTTATTCAATTATTTTAAAAAATAAGATATCTCGGCTAATAATGGTCCGATAAATGCAAAGTTTTGCATGGATGTTGAGGCACATGTAAAATATAACATCTGCTCTTTGCTTTTATTTTGAGACAACACCTTATTAATTATGCAAATTTATGCAAATTAAAGTTCTATTTTTAGAAAGTTATCAATACTTTGTTAAAAAAATTGCTATGAGGCCCAATTTTTTAATAAAAGTTGCTGAGTATAATACTCAACAAAATTATGATGAAAAATTTGGACTTTCTCATGAATTCCTTTGTATTTTTTTTTTATTACTCTCTATTGTTTTCGATTGTTTTTATTTTTATGTATTTCTCAATGTTTTTGGCTCTTTTATGTTTCTGAAATGTACCTTGATTGATTTCAAGATATCCAAGATGATGTTTAAAGCCTTTTAGATGCAATTAAGAGTGTTGTAGAGCAATTCAGGTGAATGGTGCATTCAGTACACAAATGGGCAATGATTGAATTTTTCGATATTTTAAAACTTTCCTAATTACACGTCAAAACAATGGTTCCGTACTTAATAACTTTTTATATAAAGACTGAATAATGACTGTTCTCACTGGGGGAGGGGTCTCGACCAATTTAACCAACTATAAAACAGCCATGACTGCTGCGCAACCGCTGCCAACCCCAAATATGCCTATTAGTGACTTTTTCCTTTAAAGCGTAGTGTGACCATTGTTCTAAGAACACTGCCCATTGTGTTGTTAGGCGATACAACATTGCATTATTGCATGTCAGACCTGAATAGAAAGTAAGATAATATTTTGCTTTCATTTCAGAAACAGAAAAGAGCCAAAAACATTAAAATAAAAATGATCGAAAACAATAGAAATTTATAAAACAAAAGAATACAAAGGAATTTATGAGAAAGTCCAACTTTTTAATCATAATGTTGTTCACTATGATACTCAACAACTTTTAACAAAAAATTGGGCCTCATAGCATTTTTTAAAACAAAATATTGATAAATTTCTAAAAATAGACCTTTTATTTGCATAAATTTACATAATTAATAAATTTTTTTCTCAAAATACGAACAAACAGTACAGGGCTATATTTTACATGTGCCTCAACATCCATGCAAAATTTAACATTGATCGGACCATTATTAGCCGAGATATCTTCTTTTTTCAATAATTGATTAAATTAGTGCAAAATCACGTTTTGCACTTTTTGCATATTTTTGAGTAATTTATAAATTCCAAGGAGACTTGGCGTGGTAATCGTGAAGTATATTGGTTGCATTATGTATTTTTTGTACTTAAACATCATTTGGACTGAAATACTGGACACAAAATACCTCAAAATGATCCAACACCGAGCTGACATCAGGTGTACCCAAACTTTTGGAGGGCAGTGTATATCCTTGAAAATTAATACTTTCCTCCTACAAAAATTAATAAAAGTCAAGTGACAATTAATACAATATATATGTTATAACAATCAATATCTCCTGATAATGATTTCTACACAGGCTGAAGATCTAAAGAAAAATACTGATTGCTGTGGATGGAGTCCTAGTTGTTAAGATAATTATAAAATTAGAGCAATTTGAATTTAATTTTCTTAAGGAAGGGGAGAAAAACATCAGTGAAGAACACAGTGAAGGATAGATAGAAAGGTTCTCAACGACATAATACATGGATATATGACACAACAAACAGATCTCTATTCAAAGGATATAGAAGAACAATATGAACGATATTAGAGAAATATACACACATGTACTTAAACTTTATGAAACCATATTCAGATTTCCATGGGGGAGAATAGGAAATTGAATAAAGCATATTAAATGGACAAAAACAACAGTTTTAATTTGCTCATTTCAAAGAGGAAGTTAGCATTATGAAAGCAAAACAAGCATTATCACTTTACAGATAATTTTAATTGAATGAAAGCATTATGCTCTACGCATCCTAAAGATCATTATTGTTTGTCTTTCTTAGGGCTGTAACAATTATTTTTGAAAAGATGAAAGCTTAATATAGACATGATAGAAGTATGAAAGTAAATTGCCAATAGGTAAAGGGCGTGATTCACATACCTTGATCACATGTGATAAAATTTTAGTCGATTGTGAAGCTATTGGAATTATATACTCATTTTAATCCTGCTCACCTCTTTGAAGATCTTACTGGCACTTTTTCTTTTAGACTTTATTCATATTTGGGTTTCAGCAACAACAAAAAACCCAGCAACAAAAAAAAAACTTGCATTTTGATGCCCAAGGAATGGACAGATATTTCACGATTGGATTTCTAGAAGTGGACATCCTTTCAACATTGTGTGTAGTCTAAAATCCATCAGAAAAGTTCTAAAAAGAAAGCCTAGAATATATTCCCATCAATGAGTTTCCAGTGCCTTTGGAAAAACGTCTAAATCAGGAGACAGATTTATTCTGGAATTGTAGCTCCAAAGCTGTTACCATGATCATGTACATACCTCCTACAATGTCAAGAATGTCTTTCTGCGTGTGGATTATGTGTGCCATGTTCTTGCTCTCTGATGGAGCAACGCTTGCAAAGGCTGTTCCCGATAACCTGACCATCAAGTCACCAAACGGATGCCACCTCAAGGAGACAAGCTTTGGTATAAAAGCTTTCTGTACTCATCTCAATCTCAGCTCGGTTCCTCAAGATCTTCCAAACAATACGGTAACACTTGATCTCTCTTACAACAAGATTGCAACCCTCTACAAAGAGTCATTTGATCATCTTCTGAACATTATTACTCTCGGAGTACGATATAACATTCTCTCTATGATAGAGGAAGGTGCCTTTACATCTCTTGTTAGTTTGAAAGAATTGTCATTCGGGAACAATCGGCTGACTTCAATTCCTTCAGGATTGTTTCTTTCAAATCGTCTTCTCTCAATTCTCATCCTCCATGGAAACAGATTGATGTCAATTCCCAGTGAAGCTTTGCCAGAGGCAAACAGCATTACAAAGCTTGACTTGAACAGCAACAACATTTCCTTTATTATTCCACATGACTTCAAACATTTGCAGAATTGTACAGTGACCATATATTTAAATAATAATGGCGTAAATAGTCTTCCATATAATGTTTTCTCATATTTGAAAAATGTCAACATTTTGTTTCTTTCAGGAAATGATTTGCATGAGTTTCATATCTCTTCTCTTTTAGGAAACTTCAAAATGAAAAGCCTGGACCTGACAATATCTGAAGTAAAGAATATAATTCCACTCAACCGGTCATATATTCCCATGAATGACTTTCCAGAAATCATTCATATATATCTGGCAGGAAATCTTTTAAGTTCCCTACCTCACTATACATTTTGGGGTATAAATCAAACAACTGATATTAATCTAAATAATAACCACATTTCTATGTTATCAAACAGATCATTCTGTGGATTAGACCAGCTGAAGAAATTAGACCTGTCACAAAACCGTTTATCTTATTTACCATTTGGCATGTTCTCCTGCAACAAAATGTTACAGCAATTGCAGCTAACTTATAATAAGATTGCAAGTTTTTCAATGGGTATATTATCGGGTCTTTCTTTTCTGAATAATTTAGACCTTGCACACAACAATCTCAAAGATATTACAAATGACCTATCTCTACAAATCCCTACCCTAAAATACATAGATCTTTCTTTCAACAAATTCACCTTAATCAAAAGGTTTTTTCTTCAGGGTTTTATGAATCTCAAAAGACTTGACATGTCTGACAATGATATAAATAATCAATATTCCCCATATTCTTTCACAGAGTTGAAATGTCTTGAAGAGCTCTTTCTCAGAAAACAACATTTCCAAGCCATAAATACTGTCTTCAGTCGCATGCAATCTCTTTTGCACTTGGATATATCCTTTTCAGATTTACGGTTTTTATCCAATAGTCCATTCTTAAATACCTCATCTCTGGCAACACTGATTATGCGAGAAAATAATTTGAAGAGTACTGATCTGTTTCAAATAGAAACAAATAAATCCCTCTTTGTTGGGCTGAATTCTTTAGTTACGTTGGACTTACGAGGAAATGGCTTGGATATGTTGAATCCAGGAACATTTGACCCCCTAAAGAAACTGGAAAGATTGTATCTTTGTAAGTCTTCAATCAAAGTGCTAAATGCAAAGATCTTCGACTGCCTGATTTCGCTCAGAACATTGGATCTTTGTGACAATGAGATTTCTAGGATATCTGAAAGTCTTTTTCAAACACAACACAAACTTTCTGTCCTCTATTTGAACGACAACAAACTGGAGTTCATTCCAAAAACTCTTCTCAATGCGACTTTGTCTTTGCATACCCTTTACATGCAAGGTAACAAAATCTCCACAATAGAACCTAACACTTTTTTTCTGACAAACAGGACATTAAAAATAGATGCTTCTAAAAACCCTTTTTCCTGCACATGTGATTTGAGTTGGTTCATCCAGTGGCTTCGATCTAGCAATGCAGAACTCAAACATCCTGAAGACACACTTTGTTCACTCACTTCCATTAAAGAAGAAGTACACAAACCTATCCTCTCCTTCCATCCTGACAAATATTGTGGCATCAACATTGTGATGATCACATCTTTGGCCTTGTCAGCTGTTCTGGTCATTGCAATATGCTTGGTGGCCTACAGAAGACGTTGGTGGTTCAACTACAAATTCTTCCTGATCAAACTTGCCGTCTTCGGCTATGAGGAAATCAACCAGGACTTTAATGCTGAGGATTATGAGTATGAGCTCAACCTCATGTACATTGAAGATGACCAGGAGTGGGTGGACCAGGTTATGAAACCAATCCTGCAGGAGAGGTTCCCACATCTACAGAAAGTAGCCTTCGGAGACAACGACCTTAACCTCTCCATGTTCTACCTCGACGCTCTACATCATGTCGTGGACAACAGCTTCAAGACGGTCCTCTTGATTAGTTATAACTCTGTGGACGATGCTTGGTTCCTGACCAAGTTGCGCATCGCCTTGGAGAATCTCAATGACACCAGACTTGACAAGGTCATACTGATATTCCTTGAGGACATCCAGGATGATGATTTTCCATACCTGGCTCGGTTGTTCCTGAGTAAGAACAAACCTTACATGGTTTGGACAGATGATGAAGATGGTCAAGAACTCTTTTGGGCTCAGTTTGAGAAGAGCATGAGAGGAAACAGGGCACTCAATAGTGTTATTCCAATCTAGCCCTAACTGACCTGTGCTCTTTTTTGCCTGCGTCACCGAAGGTGATGCCAGGGGCATCATGTTTTCAGGTTGTCCATCCGTTTGACTTTTTGCTTGTTATCGCGTTATTTCAAGAACCACTCGAGATATGAACTTCAAACTAGGGGATAGTATGTATCACCATAGGAAGATGATCTGATTGGATTCTGGAGTATGTAGGTCAAACTTCAAGGGTCACAGAGATCGACTAGTGAATTTATTTGTTTTAAGGGCGAAGGCATATAAGAGATGCAGTTGTATATATTGTCTTGTTGAGCTTTGTATGCCTGATGAAGGGGCAGATCACCGCAAAATTTAACACATGCATCAAAAATTGCACAAAGAAATTATAGATTGAGGAAAACCACGCCTTTAGTCTATCATTATTATTATAACACCAATATTCAATATTTGCTAAGTGCGATTGTTTCAAATATTACGTTACCATGCACGTTGAATCGTTCTTTTCAACGATGCGATTATATTGAAAAGATTGGCCCAACTTGCACCAAATGTAATATTTATACCGTCGCACCAATGACAAAACATTGAATATTTGTTTTATACAACACACAATATGGTCTAGACCAAGACAGATCTACAGTGTGTTCCTTTAAAAGGGTAATCGAAGTTCAAAGGTCAGTCATTTCAAAAGTATATTGTTTATTTTTGTGATTTGTTAACTAAACTAATAAGTAACTCATCAGCTTTAATTTGAGACATTGCTTACGTCTAAACTGTAATGGGTCACAGAGTTAGGGTCATTTGAAGGTGATAGGTACAAAACCCATTTTTTCCAAGTTTTTCGTTTTTAGGGTATGAAACCAATTTTTTATAAAATTTTGGTTTCATAGTTTTGGGGGTTTGTGTCACACAAAATTTCAATGAAATGCAATCTCATTTGTCAAAGGACCTATCGCACTGGCAATGACATGTGTTCTCGATTATGCATGAGTCTCTGGAGTCTCGGAGACGGATCGCCGCGACCATATCAATTCTAGTTGTAAACTTAAGAGATAGAGGGCACTACCATTCTACTCAAAGCGAACGTGCCCATTGACTTCTTTGTTTTTGGACAGTTTTTCACTTTATTTTCTTTATTGTGGCGAGCAACTACCTTTTCAAAGAAATGTTCAACTTGAATAAGTACGCTAAGAGTCTGAATTTTTCAAAAATAGGAATAACTTATTGCAAAGGGAAAAAAAAGTCCTGTCACTTGTGTCAATTCGAAAGCCTAGTCAGATCAAATTCCTGTACAATATGGTATATTTTGCTCTAAAAATAGCTCATGCGCTGCATAGTTTTGATCCTCGATGCCGCATTATACTATTATAGTAAATATTGGTAGTATTTTACAAGCTGTGATTGGTTGGAAGGGTGTCACGTGTCATTCACGTTTTTGCTATAGTGAACGGTTTTTGTTATATTGAACGTTTTTTTTTTTTTTTTTTTTTTTTTTTTTTTTTGTTATATTGAACGGTTTTTACCTATGTTAAGGACGTTGCACAGTTGAAACGAAGTCCATGTCACTTTCACCAAATTTTGCACAGAGTTACTTTGGTATCTATGTATGCCAAAAATGCCAAAAATAATATAGGTTCATGTGCTTGATTTTTTGCTACGGGACTTTGAAGTTGCCATATTTGGATGGCATGTAAAATACGCATAATTTAATAAATTGGCCTCTGTTAGACCTCGCGATTGCAACAAATGAGTTCAAATGGTCATTACTTTGTCAAAACCGTATCAAAATTTATCAAACCTTTCCGATTCGTTACGAAGTTTATTACAACGATGGGGACATTGTTTAAACTGGCACATTTGTACTTATTTTCGAGCCAGCAGCGCCCTCGTGTGGCAAAAATGGTGCGTAAAATGGCAAAAACCATATCTTAGAGGCTTGGAATCAACAAGAAAATAAAAAAGTGTAGTTTAAGGTGCACTTTTTTTAAAAACCATGACACTCTCATCAAATTTTGCAAAGTTGTAGAGGGATTCACCATACATATGTAGAAACTTAAAAAAAGGGGGGTCCATGTACTCGTTTTCGAACTATCGGCTCCCGAATACTCGCAAATCGGCTTGAAAAGTCACAAAAACGCGCCGAAAACGTCCAAAAAGCGTGAAAATCCACTCTAAATTAGACGTGATTCAAAATCATGCTCCCAAACATTCAAAATCCATGTCATTTTCACAAAAATTTGCAAAGTTGTAGAGGAACACATACTCAGTGGGTAAAAACATTCAAAAACGGGGTCCATGTGCTCGTTTTTTAGCTATCGGAGCCCGAATAGTTGCGAATTGGCTTGAAAACCACAAAAACGCGCCGAAAACGTCAAACAAGTTTGAGAATCCAACCTATATTACACTTGATTCAAAATCATGCTCTCGAACATTCAAAATCCATGTCAATTTCATCAAAATTTGCCAAGTTGTAGAGGAATATAAACTAAAAGAGTGGAAACATTAAAAAATGGGGGTCCATGTGCTCGTTTTCAAAATATCGGCGCTGTAATAGTGGCGAGTCGACTTGAAACCACCGAAACGTGCCAAAAATATTCAAAAATATGTGAAAGCTCTATCTAATTTTCGACTTATTCAAAATCCTGCTCCCAAACATTTACAATTCATTTCATATCCATCGCAATCTCTAGAATAAAACGAACATGCACCAACATAAATGCTTTACATATCTCTGCAAGTAGGTAAATAATGAACAAAAAGAAGGAATAAATAACATATTTATAAAGTTCATTTCTTTTAACTCTTTGAACGCTGGATCGCCCATGAGCGCTGTACATTTTTCCATTGTGACGTAGTAAATAATGCGCGCCCAGGATGCGCGGTCAAGATGCGCAGAAACATAATTGTGCAACGTCCTTAAAATGAATAGCGAAATCGATTGCTTTGTTGACAATGACAATGACAATGACAATGACAATTTATTGATCCCATGTCGCCATAATTGGTATTGGGGATAAACATGGATTTTAACAAGAAAATTTATCAGCACTATTTACAATATATACACAAAATAAATAAATAATAAGAAAAACAATACAATCATGAAAATACACTTAATTATGAAATACATATTGATAGATCCTTCAACAAGAAGGAAAAATGAATATTTTAAGTAGATAAATTAAATAGAACATATGAAAGTATAGTACTTGGAAATCTCGATGCCCCCCCCGATCCTGCCTTCTACAAGAAGGAAACAATGATATAAGTAATTAGATAAATGAAATAGAACAGG
>CALNVZ010003430.1:4692928-4731789 GCA_940671915.1 Paracentrotus lividus
TACATTTTTCCATTGTGACGTAGTAAATAATGCGCGCCCAGGATGCGCGGTCAAGATGCGCGAAATAATTGTGCAACGTCCTTAAAATGAATAGCGAAATCGATTGCTTTGTTGACAATGACATGACAATGACAATGACAATTTATTGATCCCATGTCGCCATAATTGGTATGGGGTAAACATGGATTTTAACAAGAAAATTTATCAGCACTATTTACATATATACACAAAATAATAAATAATAAGAAAAACAATACAATCATGAAAATACACTTAATTATGAAATACATATTGATAGATCCTTCAACAAGAAGGAAAAATGAATATTTTAAGTAGATAAATTAAATAGAACATATGAAAGTATAGTACTTGGAAATCTCGATGCCCCCCCGATCCTGCCTTCTACAAGAAGGAAACAATGATATAAGTAATTAGATAAATGAAATAGAACAGGTGAATAAGAATATAGTACTTGAAATCACGATGCCCTCAGCCCTGCCTTCTATACAAGAAGGAAATGAATTTAAGTAAGTAAATAAATAAAATATAACATTGAATAAGAATGTAGTATTGAAACTCGAAGCCCCCACCCCACCCATACCATTACTTGTGTTAATGGGAAAAAAGGAAGAAAATAAGTAGATGAAAATGAATAAATAAAAAAATAATAATAATATAATAATAATAAATGATAATAATAATAAATAGGCACAGTTACATCTCATTTATGGGCCATTTTTAATGGCAATGTGTATGAAACATAGTGTAAAATTCTATTAAACAAAATCAAAATCAAAATAACATTTATAAAAACAAAATTGACTGATTAATTGATAAATCAATAACAGTAAAATGGTGCGCACAACAATAGATACGCGGAGCGACAATATACGTCACAATAGCTTAATTAGCTCCAAAAGTTTGGCAAACATTTTGTAAAGATAAAACCAGATTAGGCAAGGTCAAAGATCTAGGGGTCTATTTACTATAATAAATAGTGCATGCCTCTATTAATGCAACATTTCTAACTATGTGAACTCCAAATACTAAAATTATCCTCGTGCCCATCTGTTTCAACTCGGCCTACGGCCTCGGTAGAATAAATGTGCCCTCGGGATAATTTAGTATTGTCGTTCATATAATCTAGTATGTTGCATGGTAGAGCATTAATGCAACATTATATAAATGTGCATACTCTACAATGCAACATACTAGATTATGTGCACGACAAATACTAAATTATCCGAGGGCATATTTATTTCACCGAGCCGTAGGCCGAGTTGAAACAGATGTGCACGAGGGATATTTAGTATTTGGAGTTCACATAGTCAGTAATGTTGCATTAATAGAGCATTGCACTATTTATTATAGTAAATAGACCCCTAGATCTTTGACCTTGCCTAATCTGGATTTATCTTTGCCAATGTTTGCCAATTTTTGTGTGCAATTAAGCTATTGTGACGTATATTGTTGCTCCGCTATCTATTGTTGTGCGCACCATTTTACTGTTATTACGCGCTAGCGCACAAGGCAGTCGATTTCACCATTCATTTTAACACAGGTAAAAACCGTTCAATATAACAAAAAAACCGTTCAATATAACAAAAACCGTTCAATATAACAAAAACGTGAATGACACGTGACATCATTTCAACCAATCACAACTCTTAAAATACTACCACTATTTACTATTACTAACTATGTGAACTCCAAATACTAAATTATCCCTCGTGCACATCTGTTTCAACTCGGCCTAGCCCGGTGAAATAAATGTGCCCTCGGGATAATTTAGTATTTGTCGTTCACATAATCTAGTATGTTGCATGGTAGAGCATGCACTATTTATATAATAGCTTATTGTTCACAGGGCAATTAAAAGCTTGAATTCTCAGCTTTCCGGAGATGGTACATTCATTTTAATGGATTAAAAAAAAGTCCTGTCACTTTGAACATAATCATAAGAGGTTCTTTCCTCGACTTGTCAATATTTACGCTTATCACATGCATATCGCATAGAAACATGTGAACGGCGTCTTCAGAAGACTTGTGACAAGTTCACAATCTATGTCATTGTTTTGAGCATCAATTTATATGAATTGCATATTCTGATTACAACTTCAGCACAATAATCATGATAATGTTATAAGCTTGCCCAAATGTGTATTTCCTCCATCTGGTCTGGAGAATCTACTAACTAACAACATGATAAAAGTTCATCAATTTCTTTCATCTCCACGAGTAGATTGTTCAACCGAACGGACAATACCATACACATGGAGGGAAGTCTTCTTACGCGAGTTTCTGTGAGCTAATTTATTATTGCAGCCAGCTGTATAGATTTCTGCACTTCTCAGCCGTATTTCCAACGTCACTTTGTTGCGTCTGGCCTCTTAGATAATGGACGCGCCTTGTTTAATTACAATTTAATGCCGCACATTGGTATACATTAACTTTACATTTTACATAGAGTAGAATTTATATGGTCTCCTAATTCGCGAGAAAAATCAAACCATATCAATTCTACTCCACGTGAAATGTAAATCTAACGTATGACATTAAATCTTAACATAAAGACGCGTCCATTATTTGAGGAGGGGAAACGCAACATTACATTCATGAGTTTAGTGGAAATGCACGCCGCTGAAAAACAAAACCAGCGCTAACGGCGGGAAGCGACCGATTGACAACTGCATGCATTTATTACTTAGCGCACAAAAACTCGCCTAAGAAAACTTCCCTGTCGGTAAAATGGAATTGTCAGTCGATCCGTTCGAGGAAATTAGTCCTGGACATGAAATAAATAATTGAACTTTTATCATAGTTTTCGTAGTTAGATGCTTCACACCAGATTGGGGAAAAAAACATTTTGGCAAGCCTATAACACCATTGTGCTAAAGTTGTAATCAGAATCTTTATTTCACATAGATTGATGTTCCTAACGATTATTGATATAAATAGTGATCTTGTCACATCTTGCGAAGACGCCGTCCACATTCGATATGCATGTGATATGCGGAAATATTGACCCATCGAGTAAAGATTCGTTTGTGATAATGTTCAAAGTGACAGGACTTTTTTTAACCAATCGAGATGAATGTACCATATTTGGAAAGCTGAGAATTCAAGCTTTTAAAAACTGCTTGATCATTAAGATGTAATATAATTATGCGTAATCGAGGAAGATGACTATGCAGCGTATGAGCTATTTTGAGAGCAAAATTGGCCATATTGTACAGGAATTTGATCTTACTAGGATTTCGAATTGACACAAGTGACAGGACTTTTTTTCCCCTTTGCAATAAGTTATTCCTATTTTTGAAAAATTCGGACTCTTAGCGTACTTATTCAAGTTGATCATTTCTTTGAAAAGATAGTTGCTCGCCATAATCAAGAAAACAAAGTGAAAAAACTGTGCAAAATACAAAAAGTCTATGGCCGCGTTCGCTTTGCGTAGAGTGATAGCGCCCTCTTCCCCTTAAGTTTACAACTAGAATTGATATGAATGTAAAACATGTCCAGTCTTTTAGTAGACTTCTTTAATACTCGAGCAAGTCTCTGTTACGTCTATGCGGGGTTCCCGCGACGTCCCTTTAGTATCCACGACGTCGCAGAGACGTTGTCGGAACTTGCTAACGATTAAAAGAAATCGAACGGTTTAATAATTTTGACTTGCTGGCGTCTTAAGGAGGTCTACTAAAAGATTGAACATGTTTGACTTTTGTTCCATTTTCCCTCGATGCCCTGAAGTCTCAGGAGACGTCACCGCGACGTCTCCACGACTCCAGAGACTCCTAATTGCGAACACATCCCATTGCCATTGAGATAAGTCCTTTGACAAATGCGATTGCATTTCATTGAAACTTTGTGTGACAAAACTCCCCAAAACTATGAAACCAACAATTTATAAAAAGTTGGTTTCATACCCTAAAAACGAGAAACTTGGAAAAAATGGGTTTTGTACCTATCACCTTCAAATGACCCTAACTCTGTGACCCATTACAGTTTAGACGTAAGCAATGTCTCAAATTAAAGCTGATGAGTTACTTGGTAGTTTAGTAAACAAATCACAAAAATAAACAATATCCTTTTGAAATGACTGACCTTTGAACTTCGATTACCTTTTTTTAGGAACACACTGCATAATGCTAGGCCTCGAAGTAGGACTAGACCTCGATCAATGTTAGAAGTTTTGTGCTTGAAAGGATTTCTGTTACAAGGGTGTGTAGTGAGCGAGAGGCGCTGGGAGGGCTATAGGGTGGTTTTGCTGGCAGCATGCATGCAGTAAATGTATTTGCGTCACAAGTTTAGTGCACCCAAGGATCTCTTGCACTGCATGACTCACTTGCTGCGAGGTCAATAGTTTGACTAGTCAACAGTTGATTATTCTGAATGTCATGTGACCCACATACATCCAGTGAAAATTTTGTTTGATTCTGTGCTAATTTATTTTCCTCCATATCTCACCATGGCTAGTATGCATGATTATCTTTGATATAATTCCAATAGGCCCTATACCTTTCCAAACCATTTCATTCATTCCTAATATCTTTATATGCCTTGTTTAATTTTGTAGGGTCTATGTTCTCAGACAACTTATTTCTAGAATCTCCTTCCTTTCTTTATAAATCTTTTAAAAATCACATCAGTGAAGTGGGAGTTCACTTGTCACAAAAGGCCATTGCATCTGGCTAGCGTTTTAGTACTTTTGTAAATATCGTTATGGAAACCACCAAATGAAATATTGTGCTATTTTAAAATCATCTTTGGAAGGTAATATTCAATAATGAAGAAAATATGTCTAAAGCGTTGTATTAATTATGATGACAGTGGTATGGAAACCATTTTAGATCATTCTACATGTATTTGGGAGTTACATGTACTCAGTGATGTGTAGGTTGATAATTTTATTTCATAATGTTTAGAATATAGTTTCGGAACATTATGATTACTTTATATTTTCATGTTAGACTAAATGATAGGTCTAAAATTTGATATTTTTCTATAACTGTAAATATAGTACATGTACTTATCATTGATCTTTAATATGCAATTATCATAATGTATATTGTTTTCTGTTATCTGATATTTGGCATTATGCAATCCTTTCCTCCTTGACTTTGACATGTCATATAGGGCCAATGATAAAAACAATACTATGAAATACGAGACATAAAAATTTCGGTGAATATAGTTTAAATGAAATTTATTTATGTATGACTGTATGAATTGCATATAATGTATAAGTTGTAATTAATGAAACAAATATTGGATATGAATATAAGGCTTATTATATACAGTGGTGGCCAAAATTATTAGAACACCAAGCATATTTAAATTATTTCAATAATTTTCATTCAGTTGACCATTTAAATACCTATAAAATGGTTGGAATGTCTCCGACAATCAATATTATGCTTTAAAAAAACTAAATAGCAAAGCCGTGCGTTGGGAACTCGCCCCCAAGTCGCCCTTTTTATGTTACACCACCAATTGAATAAGTTAAAAATCTTGCCCCTTTCATGATCAAAGTGTCATAACGTTAAACATTTTAAGCCTCTCCCTACAAAAGTATATATATTCTGAAAGGAAATTTCCTGAGGATGCCAAAAATGGCATTCATAACAACACAGGGTGAAGTAGTTACATCTTGTGGGGATTTTTGAATTATTTTTGAAGGGCCCCAAATTTTTAATTCAGTGCCCCTATTTAAGTCCATTGTTCCAATGACCCTTAATATTTCAACGTATTTGTATTATTCATGAAATTTCCTTTAAAAAATATACATTTACAAGGAGTGTCTTCATTAAATTTTGAAAAAATAGTCTTAACCTTCAATGGGCATGGTTATTTTGGTCATCTCACCACCAAGGGTGCGGGCGAATCCACCCTCCCCAACTGACCAAATTTGCTGAAACTTTGAATGTATTTGAGGTATATTAGACTAAATAAGCCTGCTAAGTTTCATACTTCTACCTCAAATACTTTTTGAGCAATCGGCATATGTAATTGGCATTTTACTTTTTTGCATTTGGACTACATGTTTAATACACAAGTCTATGGGGAAACCAAAAGCGCATAGCACAACTATTTTTAATGATGCGCATTACCAGATGGTCGAAACTATATAAATTTGGTATCAACATATACGTAAGACCCTATGCTAAAAAGTCATGAAAGCTCATGGCACACAAAAGATATCTTTAATATGATTTCGGCAAATGAACTAGGGCATTGATAATCCCATAGACTTTGTGTAGGTTCAGGTGTTCTAATAATTTTGGCCACCACTGTATGTGTATGAATACTATTGGAAGAATTGATAATCACCATGATATTGTGATACAAGAATTTGGAAATTGATAATATTAATGATGCATTATCATGTTGACTATAATGCCTATAATAATAGCAATCTTATTGAGGATTGAATTTCTGAAATAATATCGGAACCCTTACTTTCTTTTTCAGTTTAAATATCAAATGACAACTCATGTGTAGATCCAATAACCACTTCCTTCACCAGATTACTTTTGCATTTATCTATTTTCTTTATGTATTGTCTTGTACGTAAGTATTCTCTTCTTATCTTTGTTTAATCACCAGTGGAAACCAAATTTCTATGTAACGATGTTTGCAAAGACCAAATCAAATATCTTGTATCTTGTAGGGAGTGAGCGCCTCACAGGCTGTCCCTCTCTTCTGCTTGATTAAGATATTATGTTTGTAACTACTGTCTCTGCAATTATATTTGTACTTCATATTTTTCTTGTTTTATAATGAATCTCAGAATAATTGTACAAGATGGATGGTGCTCTATAAATGTGTTTTCACCACTATTATTATGTTTTTCATTATGTAGTATTTGATTGATTGAAAATCACATTTATTTCCTTCATTAACAAAAAAAACATACATTGATTAACATCTTAAACAGATACAGTATACAAAAAGAATTATCAAATGAAAATGAAGGGGGCGAGTATGAGTCCAATTTGTATAATTTAGATGAAATTCATGTTCATCTGACAATTAGAAAATCAATGATCTTTAATAATCATTTAATAATGCTTTAATAATGCGAAAGAAAATATCTTTAATGTTAAATATAGAAGTGCCTCCATTTCCTAACATGAAATAGTCAAAATCAATGTGAAATTGTTTTCTAGTATAATTCCTTTAGTCTTTCATTAGACCAAGTGACTTAGAGCATACAGTCCACTCCTGTTAGTATGAACACGAATACTATAAACTCTCATTATAACGGGACGATTCTCCTGATTTTTCAATTTTAAACATGTGCACATAATTATGTTCAATTTACCTACATTTAGGTATAACCAGGTAGCTGGATTGGTCACCTCATTACAATGGGAGTGGACTGTAGTATGATTATTCGTTCTTTCATTTGGCCAAGTCACTTAGTGTACATTGTAAATATCTACAAGTATCTTATATAGATATTTCATATATTTCTTTTAGAAATCAAGTAAATGAAATGTATTTCTCTTTTAAAGTCCTGTTTTGAAGACAGTCAGGAATCAATATTCTACTAGCTAGGGTTTTAAGAAATATTCTTTCATGTTGTAGTGTTACAGCATTGTGAAACTGTATTTGCGTAGATTTTGTGGTGCACCGACAATTGCTCTGGCGATAAAAGCTCTATTTTGTTTATTAAGATGGAGAGTTTCCAGCATTTGATCCAGGGCTAATGTTGGTCATTGGATTAGTGTTGGGGATTCATCAAAGAGCAATTGTCACAGGAGAAAGTGTCATACACCAAATCTCCTTTTTATTATAAAATATATGACATGTGTATATGCAATAGTGTGGGGTTTTTTTAAAATAGAATTTATGTTCCATATTTGTTGAATCTTAGTTGAAATATATCGGACAACAATTAAAAGTTTGTGATAATAAAATGCAATTTTATACTAAAGAATGTAAATGAATATGACATAGACAGATTTCTTATTGTAAAGCATTTGTAATTATGATTGCATTGTGTGGCCTGGGTGGTGCTTCACAAATAGTAGATTTAGAGTCGCACTTACATTCCTAGTTGCGTGCAGTATATTATGCATCACCTTATTGGTCAAATAATGGTCAGGAGATGCACGCCAATGGGAAGTTTGATAGTGTGCATTAAATACAGGATGTTCTTCGAGTTCAAGTGCAACTTTAGGTCTACTTCGGCTCTTTGTTAAACAGCCACCAGGAGGTGTTTCACAAAGAGTTAAGTAGACCTAAAGTCGCACAAAGTTTATCTTCTATGTGTATCCTGTGTCATACTCACAATCTTATTGATAGACTTCTCAATGGCATGCATCCCCTTGGCATGATCTGACCAATGAGGTGATGCATAATATACTGCACGAAACTATGAATTTTATTGCAACTTCATAGTCTATTTAGCTCTTTGTGAAACAGCCCCCTTGTTTTGGTTCTTTTTATTCTATGAATACCTAGGTCACAACTGTTCATGTATTTCTCACAGAAAATCCTTGCACCAGGAGCAGGGAGATTTTTTTTGTACCATGCAGCCATGTCAAAACATAATTGCCCGAATTATCAAAATTGGGTTCAAAACTGTGGTCCAAGGTCCAATATGAATGCTCGAATTTGTAATGGTGCTAACTCAACACTTGTTGCTATGGTTAGGTCTACTGTTCACTTAAGTTAATTTTTATAAACAGTAGACAAAACTGTGGACTCAGTTATTCAAAACTATGGGCTCGTTATGCTAAAAAAATAGCAACAGGCGTAAATTTAGCCCGCTGTGACAAAATCGCGCATTCATATTGGATCTTTCTCAATATCCGTGCTGAATTAAGCGTAAATATCACAAAAAAATTGCATAATCCATGGTTTTGAAAACCACCTTTGAAAATACAGGCAAACAGAATCACTGTATATAGTTGGCAGCTGCCCAATGAGGGATGGCACCTTCAAAAGCATTCATAACCAGTTGTGCCCAGAACTCTTTTTTTTTCTGATTGGTAGATTAATTAAATGGTAAATGATTTTATTTCATTTTTGCTGTAGAATTGCTCTATGCAGTGGAAACTTGTTATAACGAAATCTGATATAACAATGTTACTTATATAAAGAGGTAATTTTGCTGGTCCAAGTCTTTGTATTCTTTTGTTACGGTTTTTGTTTACCTTGATATAACAAGATTAACCTATTTCTATGGCCCCCAAGGACCTTGATTTAACAAGTGTCCACTGTACTGATCACTTTTACGTTCAGATGCAAGAAAGCCAAGCAGGCCAAGGCGGTTGTAAAATACAGCCCACTCCTGTTATACCAAGCACGGATACTAGATATTACGAGGCAATTATCATGTGTTTGTGTGTGTGTGTGTGTGTGTGTGTGTGTGTGTGTGCCTATACAGTGCGTCCCAAAAAGAACTATACACTTTTTAAATAGCTACCAAATAGAAAAATATATGATTCTTGTGGGAAAGATTTATATGTATATAAGGCTCATATCCTCAACTATTATTATGACACAAAAAATTCCGAAAATAACCCATGCTTCAGTGAGTAATGCCCACTTTTGTAAAGGACATAAAAATTAGCCTGCGCAGGAATTCACTATTCATTTTGCACCTGGATATGGAACGCCATGACAGAGTCCAAATTAATGATGGAATCGATCGGCCAACAAAGACAAAAATAAATTGAAGTCAAAGCATAAATTAATGATATGAAAACAAATGGTGAAACATAACACATTTGCATAATATTAATTGTATTTTTCTGACTTTTGGTTTATCTTTGACTCTGTTGGCTGATTTATTCCATCTTCAATTTTAACTCATTCATGGCGTTCCATAACCAGGTGCAACATGAATAGTGAATTCCTGCGCAGGCTAATTTTTGTGTCCTTTACAAAAGTAGGCATTACTGAAGCATGCCGAGTTATTTTTGGAATTTTTGGTGTCATAATGATAGTTGAGGATATGAGTCTTATATACATACAAACATTTTATCCAAGAATCTTATATTTTTTAGTTGGTAGCCATTTCAAAAGTGTATAGTTCTTTTTGGGACACACTGTAGTGCATGCATAACAAGATAACTTGGTATTACCTATCTTGTGATAATGGGAGTGGACCGTACAAGGGACCTTTTCTTCCTTTAATCAAAGTTATGTTTTATCTGTCAAGGATATTGTTAACTACAAAACACAATTTAGTTAGTTTTAATTTTCATTCAAATTAGCATTGTTTTAAAGGAAATTGAATACTCTTTCATATGAGACCCAAATCATTGAGTTTAGAGAATTATTTCTATTCCTTTTCAAAATAATATTTTTTTGTAAAAAGGACGGCCTTTTTTGTAAAAGGGGCTGTAGAAAAAAAGTGATACCACAATTTGAGACTACTACCTACCTAGCAGTGATCTCGGGGGTCCACATATCAATTCTAGTTGTAAACTCAAGAGATAGAGGGCGCTACCATTCTACTCAAAGCGAGTGCGCCCATTGCCTTTTTTTGTTTTTGGACAGTTTTTCACTTTATTTTCTTTATTGTGGCGAGCAACTACCTTTTCAAAGAAATGATCAACTTGAATAAGTACGCTAAGAGTCTGAATTTTTCAAAAATAGGAATAACTTATTGCAAAGGGGAAAAAAGTCATGTCACTTGTGTCAATTCGAAAGCCTAGACAGATCACATTCCTGTACAATATGGTATATTTTGCTCTCAAAATAGGCATGCGCTGCATAGTTTTGATCCTCGATGCCGCATTATACTATTATAGCTTATTGATCACAGGGCAATTAAAAGCTTGAATTCTCACCATTCTGGAGATGGTACATTCATTTTAATTGATTTAAAAAAAGTCCTGTCACTTTGAACATAATCATAAGAGGTTCTTTCCTCGACTAGTCAATATTTACGCTTATCACATGCATATCGCATTAGAAACATGTGAACGGCGTCTTCACAAGACTTGCGACAAGTTCACAATCTATGTCATTGTTTTGAGCATCAATTTATATGAGTTGCATATTCTGATTACAACTTCAGCATAATAATGTTATAAGCTTGCCCAAATGTGTATTTCCTCCATCTGGTCTGGAGAATCTATTAACTAACAACATTATAAAAGTTCATCAATTTCTTTCATCTCTAGATTGCTCAACCGAACGGACAATACCATTTCCACTGCAGGGAAGTCTTCTTATGCGAGTTTTTGTGAGCTAATTTAGTATTGCAGCCAGCTGTATAGATTTCTACGCTTCTCAGCCGTAGTTTCCAATGTCACTTTGTTGCGTCTGGCCTCTTAGATAATGGACGCGCCTTGTTTAATTACGATTTAATACCGCACATTGGTATACGTTAACTTTACATTTTACATAGAGTAGAATTGATATGTACTACCTGCCTATGGTGGCAAACCTTTTCTGTGGTGTGGGTTGAACGAACTCCTTAAATGAGGCCCCTATGGGATTTTGCTCCCGGTCTATAAAGCCTCTTGTTAAAATCATAAAGCCTCTAAAGGGCGGTATATAAGTTATAATGCATGACTGTGCAATATTTTCAGTTAAATTGACTGCCATCAAACAACTATAGAAGTTTGAGAAAATACTCCTTGCAAATCATTTTTTTTTGGAGGGGGGATAAGCAGAAAAATTGCTTTCTTTTTTTTTTTGGGGGGGGGGATAAGCAGAAAAATTGCTTTCCCTGAAAAAAAAAATTATTAGTTTAATCAGACAGACTCATTGTTGCTTTTTCTATACAGCCCTAAAGTATAAAGTATAGAGGGTTAATGTTACTCAAGTAAAGTACATTTACCTACAGGGTTCCAAAATTTGTATTATTATTTTATTGCCTATAGATCATCTTTTTTTTCTGTGTCATCGTGTAATTTATTTTTATCTTGACAAACTGCCAAATTACTTTCTATAAGCAATGAAATCTAAAAACGAGGTACTTCAGACATATATCCTTAATATTAATACATTCCTCCTACAAAAATTAATAAAAGTCAAGTGACAATTAATACATATATATGTTATAACAATCAATATCTCCTGATAATGATTTCTACACAGGCTGAGGATCTAAAGAAAAATACTGATTGCTGTGGATGGAGTCCTAGTTGTTAAGATAATTATAAAATTAGAGCAATTTGAATTTATTTTTTTTTAAGGAAAGGGAGAAAAACATTAGTGAAGAACACAGTGAAGGATAGATAGAAAGGTTCTGAAGGACATAATACATGGATATATGACACAACAAACAGATCTCTATTCAAAGGAGATAGAAGAACAATATGAATGATATTAGAGAAATATACGCACATGTACTTAAACTTTATGAAACCATATTCAGATTTCCATGGGGGAAAATTCCTCCTGGGAATAGGAAATTGAATAAAACATATTAAATGGACAAAAAACAATAGTTTTAATTTGCTCATTTCAAAGAGGAAGTTAGCATTATGAAAGCAAAACAAGAATTATCACTTTACGGATAGCTTTAATTGAATAAAAGCATTGTGCTCTATGAATCCTAAAGATCATAAATGTTTGTCTTTCTTCAGGCTATAACAATTATTTTTGAAAAGATCGAAGCTTAATATAGAAGTATGAAAGTAAATTGCCAATAGGTAAAGGGCGTGATTCACAAACCTTGATCACCTGTGATAAAATTTTAGTTGATTCTGAAGCTAATGGATTATATACTCATTTTAATCCTGCTCTTGAAGATCTTACTGGCACCTTTTCTTTTAGACTTTATTCAAATTTTTGTTTCAGCATCAACAACAAAAAAAAACAACAACAACAATAAAACTTGCATTTTGATGCCCGAGGAATGGACAAATGTTTCACGATTGGATTTCTATAAGTGGACATCCTTTCAACATTGTGTGTAGTCGAATATCCATCAGAAGGTGATCAACAAGTTCTAAAAAAGAAAGCCTAGAATACATTCCCATCAATTTTTCCAGTGCCTTTGGAAAAACGTCTAAATCAGGAGATAGATTTATTCTTGAATTGAACTCCAAAGCTGTCACCATGATCATGTCCAGACCTCCTACGATGTCAAGAATGTCTTTCTGCTTATGGATTATGTGTGCCATGTTCTTGCTCTCTGATGTGCCAGTGCTTGTCAAGACAGGGTCAGGTGACCAGACAGATGGCCTAACCATCGTTTCGTCAAAAGGATGCCACCTCGAGAAAACAAGCCTTGGTATAAAAGCCACCTGTACTCATTTCAATCTCAGATCGGTTCCTCGAGATCTTCCAAACAATACGATAATGCTTGATCTCTCTTACAACAAGATTACAACCCTATACAATGATTCATTTGACCATCTTCTGAGCATCATTACTCTAGGATTACGGTTTAACATTCTCTCAAAGATAGAGGAAGGAGCCTTTACATCTTTGGTTCATTTGAAAGAATTGTCACTGGAGGAAAACCATCTCACCTCTCTTCCACCAGGATTGTTCTTTTCAAATCGTCTTCTCTCAATTCTCGTCCTCAGTAGAAACAGATTGACTTCAATTCCAAGTGAAGCTTTGCCAGAATCGAACCGCTTGACCAAGCTTGATATGAGCAGAAACAATATTTCCCTTATTAATCAACATGATTTCAAACCTTTACAGAATTGTACAGTAAGCATACATTTAGGATCTAATAGATTAAATAGCCTCCCACCTAATGTTTTCTCACGTTTAAATAATGTAAACAATTTGTTTCTTTCAAAAAATGTCTTGCATGAATTTCACATCTCTTCTCTTTTAGGAAATGTGAAAATTAATATGCTCTCACTGACATCATGTAAATTACATGATATAATTCCACTCAACAGAATAAATATTCAAATGAAGGACTTTCCAGAAATCTTTCATATAGACTTGGCAGGAAATAGGATAAGTTCCATACCCAACTCTACATTTTGGGGTATAAATCAAACATCTATTCTTCAACTAAACAGTAATCGTATTTCCACAATATCAAATAGATCTTTCTGTGGACTAGACCAGCTGACAATATTAGACCTGTCGCAAAATCGATTATCTTATTTAATGTTTGGCATGTTTACCTGCAACAAAATGTTACAGCAATTACATCTAACTAATAATAAGATTGCAAGTTTTTCAGTTGGTGTTCTAATGGGTTCGTCTTCTCTCAAAGATTTATACCTGGCACACAACAATCTTCAGGATATTACAAACGACATCTCTTTACAGATTCCTTCCTTGAAATATCTAGATATTTCTTTCAACAGATTCACATCAATCAGAAGGTTTTTTCTTCAGGGTTTTATGAATCTCAAAAGACTTGACATGTCCGACAATGATATAAATAATCAATATTCCCCATATACTTTCACAAAGTTGAAATATCTTGAAGAGCTCTATCTCACAAGAGAACATTTCCAAGTCATAAATACTGTCTTCAGTCACATGCAAGCTCTTTTGCACTTGGATATATCCTTCTCAGAGTTGCGGTTTCCCTCCAATAGTCCATTCTCAAACACCTCATCACTGGCAATACTTATCATGCGTGAAAATAAATTGAAAGCTACAGATCTGTTTCGCATTGAAACTCATAAATCCCTATTTGTTGGGCTGAAGTCTTTAGTTACGCTGGACTTGAGAGGAAATCGCTTGGATATGTTAAATCCAGGAACATTTGACCCCCTTAAGAGACTGAGGACATTGCTCCTCTCTGAGTCTTCAATCAAAGTCTTGAATGCAAAGATCTTCCACAGCCTCATTTCGCTCAGAAGATTGGATCTTCATGACAATGAGATATCAAGGATACCTGAAAGTCTACTTCAAACACAGAACAATCTTGCTGTCCTCTTTGTGAATACGAACAATCTGCAGTTAATTCCAAGAACTCTTTTCAATGCAACTTCATCTCTGCGCAGCCTTTACGTGCAAGGTAACAAAATCTCCACAATAGAACCCAACACACTGTTTTTGACAAACGGGACATTAAAACTAGATGCTTCCAGAAACCCGTTTTCCTGCACATGTGACTTGAGTTGGTTCATCCAGTGGCTTCGATCAAGCAATTCAGAACTCATTCATCCTGAAGAAACACTTTGTTCACCCACTTCCATTAAAGAAGAAGTACACAAACCTATCCTCTCATTCCATCCCAACCATTATTGTGGTATCAACATTGTGATGATCACATCTTTGTCATTGTCAGCTGTTCTGGTCATTGCAATATGCTTGGTGGCCTACAGAAGACGTTGGTGGTTCAACTACAAATTCTTCCTGATCAAACTTGCCGTCTTCGGCTACGAGGAAATTAACCAGGACTTTAATGCTGAGGATTATGAGTATGAACTTAACCTCATGTACATTGAAGATGACCAGGAGTGGGTGGACCAGGCTATGAAACCAATCCTGCAGGAGAGGTTCCCACATCTACAGAAAGTAGCCTTCGGAGACAATGACCTGAACCTCGGGATGTTTTACCTTGACGCTCTCCATCACGTCGTGGACAACAGCTTCAAGACAGTCCTGTTGATAAGTTACAACTCTGTGGATGATGCCTGGTTTTTGACCAAGTTGCGCATTGCCTTAGAGAATCTCAATGACACCAGACTGGACAAGGTCATACTGATATTCCTAGAGGACATCCAGGATGATGATCTGCCATACCTGGCTCGGTTGTTTCTGAGTAAGAACAAACCTTACATGGTTTGGACGGATGATGAAGATGGTCAAGAACTCTTTTGGGCTCAGTTTGAGAAGAGCATGAGAGGAAACAGGGCACTCAATAGTGTCATTCCAATCTAGCCCTAACTGACCTTTGCTATTTTGAGCTTTGTATGCCTGAAATAGGGGCAGATCAACACAAACTTTGAAGCACGCCTCATAAACTGCACAAAAGAATTAATGAATTCTGATCAACGTGCTTTCCAATTATATCATTACGTTGGTTATTAGATTAAATTCCAGTGTGGTCATTTTTAGCACACATATGACCATACCCTACCAGGTACCCATGTAACACCTGGATGAGGTAAAGCATTTATATAAACATGTGGACAAATTTGTCCTGTTTTTTAATTGTTTATTGCATTGACACTACAGAGACAATGCTATTTTTTCATTTTGTCTTGTTTTTTAATTGTTTTATTTTCACACGTGTCAGTTGCAATGAGTATAGGATAGCCATTTTCTTGCATTTAGAAATGATATCTTTGTTAAATTTTTATTTATAAGGGTCTGGGATGGGAGGGGTAGGGTAGGCTTATAGGTAATGTTTGTTTGCCCCATATGACCAACATAATTAATTTATGCCTATTGTACTTGTTGTTTTTAACTACATTTTCTTATGTTTCATTGATATATGATGTAAAATGTAAATTATGTAATTTTATTTGTATTATTGGAAATGGAAAATACGAAATAAAATTAAATATTTGCATGCAGGAGCAAATTTATTTTTGCTCCTGCATGCAGGATTCAGATTATCATGCTTTAAATTGATTGTTTCAAGAACAATATTTGAACCAGTATATTACAACTCTGGTTACAAAGCTTAATAAGTTTACTAAAAAGTCCTTTATTCCCTTATTTCTTTGATAACTCTGATATTATACTATTTCCTCACAATATTTGGGGCTAGTTATTGTTCATTCACCGTTTTAAACATTAAGTGTAAGTTTTGTTTGATTCCATGTAAATTCATTTTCCTTGAATATTACGAGCATACAAGTTTTTGTAATCTTTAATGTGTTTCCAATCCATCTCTCCAAACCATTTTATTACTCCCTGATACATGTATGTCTAGAAATTAATATGTTTCATTTTATGCCTTGTTTGATTTTGTTAGTTCTTGGACAAATTATTTATAGAATCTGCTTCCTTTATTCTTAGAATTGAAAAAAAAAATAGTCATCTATGCCGTAAGGGGGCCTACTTCAAATGAAATGAAACTATATTGAGATTTTCCATGGCAAAAAAAAAAAAATCATACTAGGCAAAGTATATTAAATAAGCATATTAAATTCACAGACAACACAAATTTTGATTTGCCCATTTGGAGGAGGAAGTCAGCATTAATGAAAGCAAAACAAGCTATATATCATATTTATAAGATACTTCAAATACAGTGGTATGTAATATTAAATGCATTTGCTAACTGTGATCTTTATCCTCTATAAAGATCTTCAATGTTTTGTTTTTCTTGGGGATATAGCAAATTAGATTCAGAAGGATGAAAAATGTTTGTAGAAGTATCTGGATGTGGGTTGTCAATAGGTACAGGTTTCTAAAACTTTACATTTTAGTCACATGTGAAACATATCCTTTAGCTGTCATCAAATGGCATAACTAGTCTCAGAGATAGAATGAATGTTTGTGACGGAACTATGTAGTCATTTTAATCCTGTTCATCTCTTGGCAGATATTTCTTGTGCTTGACTTTTCAGACTGTCCTCAAACTTGTGTTTGACAGTCAAGGAGAAAAAGTAAGCTTGTATTTGATGCTTGAAGAATCAACAACTATTTCACGATTGGATATTTAGAAAGAGACATCCTTTCAACATCAAAGCAAGGAAACAAATTTCTCCTGCAATTGTAGCACCAAATTAAGCTATAAACATGATCATGTCTAGACTTTCTCCTGCGATGTCAATAATGTCTTTCTGCTTGTGGATTATTTGTGCCATATTTTTGCTTTCTTATGGCGCAACGCTTGCAAAGGCTGTGTCAGATGACGTGACCATCAAATCATCAAATGGATGCCACCTGAAGAAGACAAGAATTGGTATAAAAGCCACCTGTACTCATCTCAATCTCAGCTCGGTTCCTCAAGATCTTCCAAACAATATGATAATGCTTGATCTCTCTTACAACAAGATTACAACCCTCTACAAAGAGTCATTTGATCATCTTCTGAACATTATTACTCTAGGATTACGGTTTAACATTCTCTCAAAGATAGAGGAAGATGCCTTTACATCTTTGGTTCATTTGAAAGAATTGTCAATGGCGAGAAATCACCTCACCTCTCTTTCTTCGGGATTATTTAGTTCAAATCATCTTCTCTCAGCCCTCATCCTCGATGGAAACGGATTACCTTCAATTCCCAGCGAAGCTTTGCCAGAATCGAACCGCTTGACAAAGCTTAGTTTGAACAGAAACAACATTTCCCTTATTAATCAACATGATTTCGAACCTTTACAGAATTGTACAGTAAACATAGGTTTAGGATTTAATACCTTAAAGAGTCTTCCACCTAATGTTTTCTCATATTTGGAAAATGTCACCATTTTGTCTCTTTCAAACAATGCCATGCATGAGTTTCATATCTCGTCTCTTTTAGGAAGCTTAAAAATTGAAAGCTTGTACCTGACTGCTTCTGGAGTACAGGATATAATTCCACTGAACCAGTCATATTTTACGAATAATAACTTTACAGAAGTCCTTTATATAAACCTGGCATATAATATGTTAAGTTTGTTACCAGTTTATACATTTTGGGTATAAATCAAACATCTATTCTTGAGCTTCATCATATTTAGATCTTTTTGTGGATTAGACCAGCTGACGGAATGAGGCCTGTCGCAAAACCATTTATCTTATTTACCATTTGGAATGGTCTCCTGCAACAAAATGTTACAGCAATTGCAGCTAACTAATAATAAGATTGCAAGTTTTTCAGTGGGTATATTATCGGGTGTATCTTTTCTAAACAATTTAGATCTTGCACACAACAATCTCCATTCAAATTCCTTCCCTGAAATATCTAGATCTTTCTTTCAACAGATTCATATCAATCAAAAGGTTTTTTCTTCAGGGTTTTATGAATCTCAAAATACTTGACATGTCTGAAAATAATATAAAAAGTGAATATTCCCCTTATACTTTCACAAAGTTGAAATACCTTGAAGAGCTCTATCTCAGAAAAGAACATTTCCAAGCCATAAATACTGTCTTTAGTCACATGCAATCTCTTTTGCAGTTGGATATATCCTTTTCAAAGTTGCGGATTCTATCCAACAGTCCATTCTCAAACACGTCATCTCTGGCCACACTGATTATGTGTGAAAATAATTTGAAGAGTACCGATTTGTTTCGTATTGAAACACATAAATCTATCTTTGTTGGACTGAGATCTTTAGTTATGCTGAACTTGAGAGGAAATCAGCTGGACATGTTAACTCCAGGCACCTTCAACCCACTTAAGAGACTCAAAAAATTGGTCCTGTCAAAGTCATCAATCAAAATCCTGAAGCCAGGGGTCCTTGAGTGTTTATTTGCACTGAAAACTTTGGATCTTGATGACAATGAGATCTCAAGGATACCAGTGCAGCTACTTCACACACAGCAAAACCTTTGCTGTCCTCAATGTGAGCCACAACAAACTAGAGTCCATTCCAAAAACTCTCCTCAATGAGACTTCATCTCTGCACAGCCTTTACATGCAAGGTAACAAAATCTCCACGATAGAACCTAACACCTTAATTCTAACAAACCGGACACTTTACCTAGATGCTTCAAGAAACCCATTTTCTTGCACATGTGACTTGAGCTGGTTCATCCATTGGCTTCGATCAAGCAATACAGAACTGATCCACCCTGAAGACACACTTTGTTTACTCACTTCCATTAAAGAAGAAGTACACAAACCTATCCTCTCATTCCATCCCAACCAATATTGTGGCATCAACATTGTGATGATCACATCTTTGTCCTTGTCAGCTGTTCTGGTCATTGTAAAATGCTTGGTGGCCTACAGAAGACGTTGGTGGTTCAACTACAAATTCTTCCTGATCAAACTTGCCTTCTTCGGCTATGAGGAAATCAACCAAGACTTTAATGCTGAGGATTATGAGTATGAGCTTAATCTCATGCACATTGAAGATGATCAGGAGTGGGTTGATCAGGTTATGAAACCAATCCTGCAGGAGAGGTTCCCACATCTACAGAAAGTAGTCTTTGGCGACAATGGCCTCAACCTCTCAATGTTCTACCTCAACGCTCTACATCACGTCGTGGACAACAGTTTCAAGACGGTCCTCTTGATTAGTTACAACTCTGTGGATGATGCATGGTTTTTGACCAAGTTGCGCATTGCCTTGGAGAATCTCAATGATACCAGGCTGGACAAGGTCATACTGATATTCCTGGAGGACATTCAGGATGATGATCTTCCATACCTTGCTCGGTTGTTTCTGAGTAAGAACAAACCTTACATGGTTTGGACGGATGATGAAGATGGTCAAGAACTATTTTGGGCTCAATTTGAGAAGAGCATGAGGGGAAACAGGGCACTCAATAGTGTCATTCCAATCTAGCCCTAACTGAACTGGGCTATTTTGAGCTTTGTATGCCTGTTGAAGAGGCAGGTCACCACAAAATTTGTCTTATTCCTCAGAAATTACTTTAGTCTATAAAGAATTAGTACTAAAGAAATGTAATTTAGATGTGGTAAAGTGAAATGCTTTTAAGGCCACCTACAGTAAAATCTTCTCTGTACTATAAAGTAAATCATAGGAAGTAAATTCAATGAAGTAAATTAAGTCACTTCATCAAAAATCTTTTTAATCATTCTATTTTATGTATAACGCCTTTCCAGTGATTGGCTGATCAACCTGATTTGCAGTTATATCATTACCTTGGACAATAGATTAAATTCCATTGAGGCAATTTCAGGCACACACATGACGATATCCTACCAGGTACCCATGTAACACCTGCGTAAGGTGAAGCATTTATATAAAAAGTGGTCACATTATTTTGTTTGTTCTTTTTAATTGTTTATTTTTCATATGTGTCAATTGCAATGTTTATAGGATAGCCATTTTCTTGCATTTAGAAGTGATTTGTTTGTTAATGTTTGACTTGTCAGGGTCCGGGATGAGAGGGGGAGGGAGAGGCCTGTGCAGTTAGTTTGTCCCATTTGTGCATGCAAAATCAAATGTTTTTTGGGTTTCAAACAATAAATGTTTCCCCATATTTGCATGCAAGAGCATAAAATTCCTTAGGAGCTGAAGTGGCTAATATTGAGTGGTTATAATGAAATTAAAAATTAGTTTTGATTGTCATGCAATAGATTTATTGTTTCAAAAATGTTATTTCAAAGCAGTAATTTACAATTCTGCTTCAAAATCTTACCAAGTTCACAAAAAAAAACAAAAAACAATTATTTCCTTATTTCTTTCATTACTCTGATATTATATGATTTACTCGCAATGTTTGGGGCTAGTTATCGTTTATTTACAGTTTTAAACATTAAGTGTAAGTTTTGTTTGATGCTATGTAAATTCATTTTCCTTGACCATTACGAGCATGCAATTTTTATATGTAATGTTTTTTTCCAATCCACCTCTCCAAACCAATTCATTCATCCCTGATACATGTATGTGTAGGCCTACACATCTTATCTTATACCTTGTTTGATTTTTTTTTAAAAAGTTCTTTGACTAATTATTTATAGAATCTGCTTCCTTTATTCTTAAAATTGAAAACAAAATAAAAAATAGTGAAATATACTGTACTTCATATTAGGGTAAATTGGGGTGAGTGGGACACTTGGGTAAGTTGGACACTTTCGGGGAATTGCGTAATATGCCTATAATTAAGACATGTCTTAGTGGAGGAACTATATTTAGCGTGAATAAAGTTTGGGGAAAATTTTGACAGTTATCGGAAAAATAATTGTTAAAAATTGTTCAAAATCATTAATCTCATACCTTGTTTGATTTTGTAAGTTCTTCGACAAGTTATTTATAAAATCTGCTTCCCTTTAGTCATAAAATTGAAACAAGAAATATTATTGAAATATACCTTAAGGGGGCTTACTTCAATTTATATGAAACCATATTGAGATTTTCCATGGCAATAACAAAATTATCCCGGGCAAATTCAATTTCAATCTTTATTTCACATCTCTTAAAAAGCATACATAAGGATATTAAATTCACGACAACACAAATTTTGATTTGCCCATTTGGAGGAGGAAGTCAGCATTTATGAAAGCAAAACAAGCTAAGATACTTCAAATACAGTTTTATGTAATATTAAATGCATTTGCTAACTGTGATCTACACATCCTCTATAAAGATCATAAGTGTTTTGTGTTTTTTGGTGGGATATAACGAATTAATTTCAGAAGGACGAATACATTGTTTGGAGAAGTATCTGAAAGTGGGCTTCCAATAGGTACAGGTTTCTAAAACTTGACATAAAAGTCACATGTGAAGGAAATCATTGAAAGGTCTTCAAATGGTATAACTAGTCTCAGAGATAGAATGAATGTTTGTGATTGAACTATGTAGTCATTTTAATCCTGTTCATTTCTTGGCAGATATTTCTTGTGCTTGGCTTTTCAGACTTTCAGTAAACTTGTGTTTTACAGTCAAGGAGACAAGAAGCTTGCATTTTGATGCCCAAGTAATGATGATTGGATTTTTAGAAAGAGACATCCTTTCGACGTTGTGTCTTGTCTATTGTTTTGTTAAACTTATGTCAGTGACAAATTTTCATTGAAGCATATCGATACAAGTGCCACCAAGTAAGCCTAAGAAGTGCTCCTTTGGACAAACATCAAACCCAAGAAACAAATTTCTTCTCCAATTGTAGCCAGAAAGGTAACAACATGATCATGTCCAGACCTCATAGAAGAATGCCTTTCTGTGTGTGGATTATGTGTGCCATGTTCTTGCTCTCTGATGTGCCAGTGCTTGTCAAGACAGGGTCAGGTGACCGGACAGATGGCCTAACCATCGTTTCATCAAATGGATGTCATCTTGAGAATACAAGCCTTGGTATAAAAGCCACCTGTACTCATCTTAATCTCGGCTTGGTTCCTCAAGATCTTCCAAACAATACAATAATGCTTGATCTCTCTTACAACAAGATTGCAACCCTATACAATGATTCATTTGATCATCTTCTGAACATCATTACTCTAGGAGTACGATATAACATTCTCTCCAATATAGAGGAAGGAGCCTTTAAATTTTTGGTTCATTTGAGAGAATTGTCACTGGAGAAAAACAACCTCACCTCTCTTCCATCAGGATTATTCAGTTCAAATCGGCTTCTCTCAGTCCTCATCCTCAATGAAAACGGATTGACTTCAATTCCAAGTGAAGCTTTGCCAGAATCAAATAGTCTGACAAAGCTTGGTTTGAACAACAACAAAATTTCCCGTATTAATCCACATGATTTCAAACCTTTACAGAATTGTACTGTAACCATATATTTAAGTAATAATGCTGTGAAAAGTCTTCCATATTATGTTTTCTCATATTTGAACATGGTAAACTATTTATTTCTTTCAAACAATGCCTTGCATGAATTTCATATCTCGTCTGTTTTAGGAAACTTGAAAATTAAAAGCCTGCACCTGACGGTATCTAAGGTAAAAGATATAATTCCGCTCAACCGATCATATATTCCCACGAATGACTTTCCAGAAATCATTCATCTAGACTTGGCAGGAAATTGGATAAGCTCCCTACCTCACTACACATTTTGGGGTATAAATCAAACAACTGATATTTATCTAAATAATAACCACATTTCTATGTTATCAAACAGATCATTCTGTGGATTAGATCAGTTGAAGAGATTAGACCTGTCACAAAACCGTTTATCTTATTTACCGTTTGGCTTGCTCTCCTGCAACAAAATGTTACAGCAAGTGCAGCTAACTTATAATAGGATTACAAGTTTTTCAGTGGGTATTCTATCAGGTCTATCTGTTCTAAACAATTTAGACCTTGCACACAACAATCTCCAGAATATTACAAACGACATATCTCTACAAATTCCTTCCCTAAATTATCTAGATCTTTCTTTCAACAAATTCACATTAATCAAAAGGTTTTTTCTTCAGGATTTTATGAATCTCAAAAGACTTAACATGTCTGAGAATGATATAAATAATCAATATTCCCCATATGCTTTCACAAAGTTGAAATATCTTGAAGAGCTCTATCTCAGAAAAGAACATTTCCAAGCAATAAATACTGTCTTCAGTCACATGCAAGCTCTTTTGCACTTGGATATATCCTTTTCAAAGTTGCGGTTTCTATCCAATAGTCCATTCTCAAACACCTCATCACTGGCAATACTTATTATGCGTGAAAATAAATTGAAAGCTACAGATCTGTTTCGCATTGAAACTCATAAATCCCTATTTGTTGGGCTGAAGTCTTTAGTTACGCTGGACTTGAGAGGAAATCGCTTGGATATGTTAAATCCAGGAACATTTGACCCCCTTAAGAGACTAAGGACATTACTCCTCTCTGAGTCTTCAATCAAAGTCTTGAATGCAAAGATCTTCCACAGCCTCATTTCGCTTAGAACACTGGATCTTCGTGACAATGAGATATCAAGGATACCTGAAAGTCTACTTCAAACACAGAACAATCTTGCTGTCCTCTTTGTGAACAACAACAAACTGGAGTCCATTCCAAAATCTCTTTTCAATGTGACTTCTTCTCTGCACAGACTTTTCATGCAAGGTAACAAAATCTCCACAATAGGACCTAACACCTTAATTCTTACAAACCGGACACTTTACCTAGATGCTTCAAGAAACCCATTTTCCTGCACCTGTGACTTGAGTTGGTTCATCCTGTGGCTTCGATCAAGCGATGCACAACTGATGCACCCTGAATACACACTTTGTTCACTCACTTCCATTAAAGAAGAAGTACACAAACCTATCCTCTCATTCCATCCCGACCAATATTGTGGTATCAACATTGTGATGATCACATCTTTGTCCTTGTCAGCTGTTCTGGTCATTGCAATATGCTTGGTGGCCTACAGAAGACGTTGGTGGTTCAACTACAAATTCTTCCTGATCAAACTTGCCGTCTTCGGCTATGAGGAAATCAACCAGGACTTTAATGCTGAGGATTATGAGTATGAGCTTAATCTCATGTACATTGAAGATGACCAGGAGTGGGTTGACCAGGTTATGAAACCAATCCTGCAGGAGAGGTTCCCACATCTACAGAAAGTAGCCTTCGGAGACAACGACCTCAACCTCTCGATGTTCTACCTCGACGCTCTACATCATGTCGTGGACAACAGCTTCAAGACGGTCCTCTTGATTAGTTATAACTCTGTGGACGATGCCTGGTTCCTTACCAAGTTGCGCATCGCCTTGGAGAATCTCAACGACACTAGACTGGACAAGGTCATACTGATATTCCTTGAGGACATCCAGGATGATGATCTTCCATACCTGGCTCGGTTGTTCCTGAGTAAGAACAAACCTTACATGGTTTGGACAGATGATGAAGATGGTCAAGAACTCTTTTGGGCTCAGTTTGAGAAGAGCATGAGAGGAAACAGAGCACTCAATAGTGTCATTCCAATCTAGCCTTAACTGACCTGTGCTTTTTAATGCCTCCGCCACCGCAGGTGATGCTAGAGGCATCATGTTTTTGGGTTGTCCGTCCGTCCGCCATTTTTGCTTGTTATTGCAATATATCTCAAGAACCACTTGAGATATGGACTTCAAACTTGGGAATAGTATGTATCACCATAGGAAGATGATCTGATTAGATTTTGGAGTATGTAGGTCTAACATCAAGGGTCACAGAGATCAACTTGTGAAATTCCACATATTGATAAGTTCGTTATTGGGATATCTCATGAACCACCCGAGATATGATATTCAAGCTTGGTGGTAGTATGTATCAATAGGAAGATGATCTGATTAGATTGTGGAGAACTTGTACATAGGACAAGGGTCACAGTGGTCAACATTTGAAATTCTTTGTGTTGAGTTTGTTTTTGTGATTTCTCAAGAACCACTTGAGAAATGAACGTCAAACTTAGGGATAGTGTGTATCACCAATGGAAGACGATCAAATTATATTTTGAAGTACTTAGGTCAAAGGTCAAGGCCATAGAGGTCACCTTTTGAAATTTGTTTTAAGGGCAGAGGCATGTAAGAGATGCTGTTGTAGTCTTGCTGAGCTTCGCATGCCTGATGAAGGGGCAGATCACCACAAAATTTGACACGTGCCTCAAAGATTGCACAAAGAAGTTATAAATTGGAGGATAACCAAGCCTTTAGTCTATTACTACTAATATTCAATATTTGTAAGTGTGATTTTTCTGAATACTACGTCACCGTGCAAGTTGAATTGTTCTATTCAACGATGCAAATATTTTGAAAAGATTGGTTCAACTTCCACCAAATGTAATATTTGAACCATCGCACGAATAAAAAAACATTGGATATATGTTTTATAGAACACACGATATGGTCTATAGACCAAGACAGATCTCTAAAGTTAGGCCTTGACGTAGGAATACCCTAGACAAATATTAGAAATTTACTTTTCGTGAATGATAGGATTTCTGTTTCAAGGATGTGTAGTGATTGAGAGGTGCTGTGAGGGCTATAGGATGGTTTGGATGACAGTGGAATACTCGCAAGTTCATTGCACCCAAAGATCTCTTGCACTGGCTTGCTTACTGCGAGATCAATAGTTTGACTATTCCACAGATGATTCTTCTAAATGTCATGTGACCCACATTCATCCAATCTGAATCATATTTCAAGAATCTAAGAATGTGTTGTATAAAATGAATTATTTCAAGATAATTGATAGGACACCATGAAAATGCTTTAGACCAAAACTTGCTTTGTACACATCAAATTAAATTATGGAAGGGAAATACAATGCATCAAAGTGCACTGAAACTCACTGCATCAACATAACAATTGTTTTTGTTCATAGAAAATTTTCAATTATCAACTGATCAAAGCGCTTTCCAGCGTATTCTTACTTGGGTCAATGGATAAAATTTTGTGATCATTATATGCAGTTATTTCAAGAACGATATTTTACTCAACCATTACATTTCAGCTTAAAAAAAAAAAAGGAATCAAGTTCAGGAAAAGCCTACCCATTTTCATTATTTTTGTCATTACTCTAAAAATGATATATTTTGTATATTTATTTCACAGTAATCATTTATTTTTAATTTTAAACAATTAGTGTAAATTTTGTTTGATTCTGTGGTAATTTAGTTTCCTCCATCATAACTAGAATGCAAGATTACAAATACCTGCATGTTTCCAATCCACAATAAACAAAAACATTCATTCCTGCTATCTTATGCCATGTTTAATTTTGTATGTTCTTGGACAAATTGTTTCTAGAATCTGCTCCTTTTATGTGTAAATGAAAGTTTAGAAAATCACATTGGTAAAATGGGAGTTTCCTTGTCACATAGGGCCCTTGCATCTGGCTAGTGTTTTTAGGAGTTTTGTAAATATCACTATAGAAACCATCAAATAAAATATTGTGTTCTTTTTAAATCATCTTTGAAAGGTAAAATTCAATAATGAAGATAACATGACTGTCTAAAGCATTTTATTAATTATGATGATAATGATATGGAAACCATTTTTAGATCATTCTACATGTATTTGGGAGTTACATGTGTTCAGTGTGTAGGTTGATAAGTTTATTTCATAATGTTTAGAATATAGTGTAGGAACATTATGATTAATTTATATTTTCATGTTAGACTAAATGATAGGTCTAAAATTTGATACTTTTCTATAATTGTAAATATGTATTTGTACATGTACTTATCATTGATATTAATATGCAGTTATCATAATGTATATTGTTTTCCATTATCTGATATTTGGCATGGGCGTTCCTTTCCTCCTTGACTTTGACATGCCAGGTAGGGAGCTGTGTGCACCTCACAGGCTGTCCATCTCTTCTGCTTGATTAAGATATTGTGTTTGTAACTACTGTCTCTGCAATTATATTTGTACTTCATATTTTTATTGTTTTATAATGAATCTCGGAATAATTGTACAAGATGGATGTGCTCTATAAATGTGTTTTCACTACTATCAATGTTTTTCATTACGTAGTATTTGAGTTATTGAAAATCACATTTATGTCCTTCATGAACCAAAAAAATGTACATTGATTAACATCTTAAACGGATACAGTATACAAAAAGACTTATCAAATGAGAATGAAGGGGGCGAGTATGAGTACAATTTGTATAATTTAGATGAAATTCATGTTCATCTGACAATTAGAAAATCAATGATCTTTAATAATCATTTAATAATGCTTTAATAATGCGAAAGAAAATATCTTTAATGTTAAATATAGAAGTACCTCCATTCCCAAACATGAAATAGTCAAAATCGATGTGAAATTGTTTTCTAGTATAATTCCTTTAGTCTTTCATTAGACCAAGTGACTTAGAGCATACAGTCCACTCCTGTTAATATGAGCACGGATACTATAAGCTCTCATTATAACAAGATGATTTTCCTGGTTCCAATTTCAAACATGTGCACATAATATGTTCAATTTACCTACATCTTAACTGGATTGGTTCTGAGTACCTCATTGTAATGGGGATGGACTGTAACATGATTATTTATTCTTTCATTTGGCCAAGTCACTTAGTGTACATTGTAAATATCTACAAGTATCTTATATAGATATTTCATATATTTCTATTAGAAATCAAGTTAATGAAATGTATTTCTCTTTTAAAGTCCTGTTTTGAAGACAGTCAGGAATCAATACTCTACTAGCTAGGGATTTAAGAAATATTCTTTCATGTTGTGCAGTGTTACAGCATTGTGAAACTGTATTTGTGTAGATTCTATGGTGTACCGACAACTGCTCTGACGACAATAGCTCTGGGTTTTATTTTGTTTATTAAAATGTAAAGTTTCCAGCATTTGATCTAGGGCTAAAGTTGGTCATTGGATTAGTGTTGGGGATTCATCAAAGAGCAATTGTCACAGGAGAAAATGTCATACACCAACCCTCATTTTTATTATAAGATATATGACTTGTGTATATGCAATAGTGTTTTTTTTTTTTTTTAATAGAATTTATGTTCCATATATTTTGTCGAATCGTAGTTGAAATATACCGGACAACATTTAAAAGTTTGTGATAATAAAATGCAATTTTATACTAAAGAATGTAAATAAATATGACATAGACAGATTTCTTATTGTAAAGCATTTGTAATTATGATTGCATTGTGTGGCCTGGGTGATGCTTCACAAAGAGTTAAGTAGACTTAGAGTCGCACTTAAATTCCTAGTTGCGTGCAGTATATTATGCATCACCTTGTTGGTCAAATAATGGTCAGGAGATGCACGCCAATGGGAAGTTTGATAATGTGCATTAAATACAGGATGTGCTTCGAGTTTAAGTGCAACTTCAGGTCTACTTCGGCTCTTTGTTAAACAGCCACCAGGGGTGTTTCACAAAGAGTTCACAGGCGCGTATCCAGGATTTCGCACCCCGGGGGGCCCGACGTGATTTCGGCGCCCCTGTGTACTTTTCAAAATATGGCGCCCCCCCCCCCTCCCCCCGCCAGGCAAACATAGGCCTACGGCTTAAATGTATGTTGAAGGATTTTGAATAATAATTTATTTGAAGGGTGTTTTTTTTTTATTTTTTATTTTTTAAATTCTTGCCAATGGTGAGTTCATTGAAAAGAATTCCTAGGTATATGAGGTATTACCGCTATAGATGAAAATACGAATAATTCTAAATACGAGCGCGAAGCGCGATCAGATATTTTCCTCTACTTTACAATGATCAGAAAGCAAAGAATTCTAAGCAATTAGGGGTATCAATTTTGTTTAGCTCTTCATCAGAATATCATATGAACGGGAGCTGTAATTTGTCCATCAAAACGATTTGAAAGCAAGCCATATAAAATCATGTGAAACTTGTCCATCAAGTAATGTGAAGTCAAACAAATGTATATTGATGTTCTGTTGTTCAGAATCCTCATAATCTGGTTACAAGAAAAAAAAATAGGCGAGCGTGAATCGCGAGCGGAAATTTGATGTATCGGAATGGTCTCTGAAAACGTGACATTTTATGCATTCCTCAGGAACACCATGTAATAACTCTATGTAATAGAGACCTGAAGTTTAAGATCCTTTTGGCCTCCAATATTTTTTAAGACCGTATGTTGCCCAGTAATTTTACATGATTATGAAAGAAAGATGAATATAGCTGCTTATCTATCCTTCTGCTACCCTCCCTAAGTTTAAGATAAATTTGGCGCCCATAAGTTTAAGCTCAATTTGGAGCCAACTAATCATTTGGCGCCCCCTAAATGTTGGTTTGAATTGGCGCCATACATGTACGATTTAGGTGATTTGATGCCTCTGGGAAAATGCAAAAAAAAGTAACGTGTATTCAATTAAATTAAATGTCTTGATGATTAGTATCCTATAATGTAAATTATGGTCAGAGGAAAAACACAGGTGAGAGCGAATTTTGATGTCTTTGAATGATGAGAAAACATGGCATTGCATGCGTTCCTCAGGAACACAATGTAATAACTCAATGGGGGGGGAATGATGCGAGCGCGTAGCGCGAGACAAAATTTGCTATGTATATACAGACCAGGAGGAATTACAATTTTAGAGACCATATTTCAATACCAAGTTGTTGCCCCTTAGTTTCAGGTAAATTCGGCACACCTTCCTAAGTTCAAAATAAAGTTGGAGCCCTAAGTTTAAGATAAATTTGGCATCCTAAGTCTCAGGTCAATTTGACGCCCCTACGTTTAAGCTCAATTTGGCGCCCCCTAAGATTTAGGTCAATTTGAAATGCAAAATGAATGTAACGTGAAATTAAATAAATTGAATGTTTTGATGTTAGAATCCCATAATGTAAATTTTGGAAGAGGAAAAACACAGGCGAGGGCGAAGCATGAACGGAAGTTTTGATGTATTTCCAAATGATTAGAAAACAGGACATTTCATGCGTTCCTCAGGAACACAATGTAATAATTCATTGGGGGAAAAAAATTATGCGAGCGCGAAGCGCGATCGAAAATTTTGCTATGTATATACCGACCCGAATGCATGAATTTTGAAATTTTGCTCTACATAGAGACCATTATTTTAAAACCCTATTTGTTGCCCCCTAAGTTAGTTTCAGGTAAATTCGGTGCCCCTTAGTTTCAGATCATTTGGGCGCCCTATAAGTGTAAGCTCAATTTGGCGCCCCTAATTTTAAAATCGATTTGACGCCCCCTTAACTTCAATTCAGTGCCCCCATAAGTTTCAGGTCATCTTGGCGCCCGTACGTGTAAGCTCACTTTGGCGCCGCTAATATGTTGAACATAAATTTGAAATGCAAAAAACAAAATAATAATAATATAAAATATAAAAAAATAAATAAATAAATGTAACGTGAAAACAAATAAATTTAAATGTTTTGACGGTTAGAATCCCATAGGTAAATTCTGGTAAAAGAGGAAAAACATAGGCGTGTGCGAATAGGATAAGGTAATAGATATTAATCACTGTTATTTACTTACAAAACACTTTTTAATGGTGTACGGTATTTAAAATTCTTAAGATGATACCAAAATTACTTTAGAAGAATTACTACCCATATATTTTTGTTGTTATTAAAAATAAATAAATAAATAAAATAATAATACTAGTATTGATAGAGAATATAAATTCTTAATTTAGCATCATCATTATATCTTTGTGCTCTGCAGTTGTTTGCTGAAATGAGGTATACTAAGATGAATACCCATGCATAATATTATTATTATATTAATCTATTATTACATAAATGTTCATCGATATAACATAGTCTGATGTTAGAAAGTAAGATGAGCACCCGAAATAATTTTCATAATGATTGGTAAATAATTGTAATTATCTCTTCGCCTCATATTTTATTGATATAACTTCAGGTAAGGATGTGTATTTACCCGAAACTTGAATGACTAAAAGATTAACGGTAATATTAAATAACTTGAAAGAATAATACGAAGAACAGTCACTGATATTAGTCTGTTAGACGAAGATTGTGTCGGAATGTGCGGTTTAGGGGCACAGACAAATAGAAGTGAAAGGGATGAGGGGTGGTGGTCAGTTTCTACAGAATACAGATTTGCGATGTACCTCAGGTGGAAGATGTGTAATTCTATATGTGCAGGAATTTCGATTTTGTTTGTACTATTTCTATATATTCTATTCTTTGTATTTCTTTGTATTCAAATCATGAGTCAAAAGTAAAATGTGAACAAATTAATTATCCAGATGTAATTACACTTGTGGAAAAATAAATAAATGAAATGAAATGAAATGAAATGAAATGAGGAAACGGAAATTTTGATGCATTCGAATGATTAGAAGACAGGACATTTTACGCGTTCCTCGACACAATGTAATAAATCAATGGGAAAAGATGATGCGAGCGCGGAGCGCGAGCGAAAATTTTGCTATGTATATACAAACCAGGAGGCATGGAATTTTAAAATTTTGCTATTTCTAGATAGAGACCATTTTAAAGACCCCTTCTGTTTTTGTTTTTTTGCGGGTTTTTTTTTGGGGGGGCCCTTAGTTTCACGTAAATTCGGCACCCCTCCCTAAGTTTAGGATATAGTTGGAGCCACTAAGTTTAAGACAAATTTGGGCACCCCTAAGTCTCAGGTCAATTCGGCGCCCCTACATTTGAGCTCAATCTAGCGTCCTTTAATTTAAGATCGATTTGGCACCCCCTTAACTTTAGGTTAAATCAGTGCCCCTAAGTCTCGGGTCAATTCAGCGCCCTTTAAATTTCAGATCATTTTTGCGCCCCTACATTTGATCTAAATTTGGCGCCTTTACGTTTAAGATCATTTTGGCGCCCCTCCAGGTTTAAGTTCGATTTGGCACCCCCTAAATATAAGGTCAATTTTACGCCCCTAAGTTTAAGGTCGATTTTGCGCCCCTCCTATATAATAATAATAATGATAATAATAATAATAATAATAGTTACATTTATATAGCGCTTAATACATATATCCACCTTGGTGTTTCTAAGCACTTATACAGTGTGTTCCTAAAAAAAGGTAATCGAAGTTAAAAGGTCAGTCATTTCAAAAGTATATGGTTTCTTTTTGTGATTTGTTTACTAAACTACTAAGTAACTCATCAGCTTTAATTTGAGACATTGCTTACGTCCAAACTGTAATGGGTCACAGAGTTAGGGTCCTTTGAAGGTGATAGGTACAAACCCCATTTTTTCCAAGTTTTTCGTTTTTAGGGTATGAAACCAACTTTTTAAAAATTGTTGGTTTCATAGTTTTGGGGGTTTTGTCACACAAAGTTTCAATGAAACGCCATCTCATTTGTCAAAGGACCTATCTCAATGGCAATGTGAGGGGTTCGCAATTATGAGTCTCTTGAGTCGTGGAGATGTCGTGGTGACGTCTCCTGAGACTTCAGGTCGTCGAGGGAAAATGGAACAAAAGTCAAACATGTTCAATCTTTTAGTAGACTTCTTTAAGACGCCAGCAAATCAAAGTTAATAAACCGTTCGATTTCTTTTAATCGTTAGCAAGTTCCGACAACGTATCTGCGACGTCGTGGATACTAAAGGGCCGTCGCGGCAACCCCGCAAAGACATCACAGAGACTTGCTCGCGTATAAAAGAAGTCTACTAAAAGATTGGACATGTTTGACATTTCTTTGATTTTTCTCGCGACTTCCTGCAGAATCAGGAGACATCGCGGCGATCTGTCTCCGAGACTCCAGAGACTCACGCATAATCGAGAACCCATGTCATTGCCAGTGAGATAGGTCCTTTGACAAATGAGATTGCATTTCATTGAAACTTTGTGTGACAAAAAACCCCAAAACTATGAAACAAAATTTGTATAAAAAGTTGGTTTCATACCCTAAAAACGAAAAACTTGGAAAAAATGGGTTTTGTACCTATCACCTTCAAATGACCCTAACTTTGTGACCCATTACAGTTTAGACGTAAGCAATGTCTCAAATTAAAGCTGATGAGTTACTTAGTAGTTTAGTAAACAAACCACAAAAATAAATCACATACTCTTGAAATGACTGACCTTTGAACTTCGATTACCTTTTTTTAGGAACACACTGTAGTGTTAACTAATTATTACCCGGCTTAGCTAGGCTACCCCGAAAGGTGCTCACAGCATTCAAGGAATTGCTTCCAACCGGTACCCATTCACCTCACTTGGGTCAAGTACGGCAAATTTGCAGGTTGACACCTTGCCGAAGGATGCTAGTGGTATGGACGGGATTCGAACCGCGTACCTTGTGATCGTAAGTCCGCTGACTTATCCACTCGACCACACCACTCCCTCTAAGGTCGATTTGGCGCCCTTAAGTTTAAGGTCGATTTGGCGCCCCCACGTTAAGCTCATCTTGGCGCCCCTCTAATTTTAAGTTTGATTTGGCGCCCCCCCCTAATTTTAAGGTCGATTTGGCGTCCCACCTATGTTGAAGGTCAATTTGGCAACCCTTAGTTTAAGGTCCATTCGGCGCCCGTCGTTATTGGCGTTGCTTAGTTTACTGTCGATTTGGCCCCCCCCCAAAATAATTTTAAGGGTCCCCTTTCCTTCCCCCCTTTTTCAATTGGCTCTTTACTTAATTCATATGTCGATTCGGTTACCTCCACTAGTTTAATTCAATGGGCGCCCCTTCAGCTTTCAGGTTTCCAATTTGGCGCCCCCATCTAAGTTTCGGGGTCAATTAGGCGGCCCGCTAAGTTTAGCTTCAGTTGGCTCCCCCCCCGTTTGGTTATTGATTTTGCGCCCCCCTTAATTTAAGTGTCGATTTCGCCCCTGTAAGTTGAAGGTCAATTTTGGGCCCCTTAAGTTTATCTGTGATTTGGGCCCTGCTATTAGTTAAGGTCGTTTTGGCGCCGCCTAATTAAAGGTCAATTGTGCGCCCCTTAGTTTTATGCTCGGATTTGGCGCCCCTCTATCTAAATTAAGGTTCGATTTGGGGCCGCTATTAATTTCTTAATAGGTCATTGTGGCGCCCTTATGTTTAGCTGGTCATTTTGGGCGCCACCCCCTAAATTAAGTCGATTGTTGCGTCCCTATAGTTTAAGGTCAATTTGCCCCCCCCTAAATTTAAGGCTTGTGCGCCCCTCCTAGTTTAAGGTCGATTTGGCGCCGATATTTAAGGTCTGTTTTGGCACCCTACCCGTATTTAGGTCATTTGGCGCCCTTAGTTTACTGTCGATTTGGCGCCCCCTAAATTTAGGTCGATTTGGCGCCCTTAAGTTTACGTCGATTTGGTCCCTAAGTTTAAGTTCATTGGGCACCTAGTATTACGCGGATTTGCGCCCCCCCTCCTAAAATTAAAGGTCATTTGGCGCCCCTAAGTTTAGTTAATTTGGCGCCCCCCTAAGATTTAAGGTCGATTTGGCGCCCCCTAAATTTAAGGTCGATTTGGCGTCCCCCTAATGTTAGTGTCGATTTGGCGCCCCTTAGTTACTGTCGATTTGGCGCCCCCCCCCCTCCATTTTTTTAAAGGGCGCCCCTCCCCCTCTTATCTTTCCCTTCTCTCTCTCTCTTCTCTCTCTCCTCTCTCTCTCTTTTTTCCTTTTTTCTTCCTTCCTCTTTTCCTCTTTTCCCCTTTTTTCCCTTTCCTCTTTTCCCCCTTTCCCTTTCTCTTTTTTCCCTCCCTATTTTCTTCTTTCTTTTTTTTCCCCTTCCTTTCTCCCTTTTTCTTCCTCTTTTCGGCGCCCCCCTGAGCGCCCCGGCGGGGCCGTAAAGTCCCCCCCCCCCCCCCGAATACGCGCATGGTTAAGTAGACTTAAAGTCGCACTTAACTTCTATGCACATCCTGTATCATAACAAGCAATCTAATTGATAGACTTCTCAATGGCGCTCATCCCCTTGGCATGATCTGACCAATGAGGTGATGCATAATATACTGCACGCAACTAGGGACTTAAGTGCGATTTTTAAGTCCACTTAGCTCTTTATGAAACAGCCCCCTGGTTTTGGTTCTTTTTATTTCTGAATACTGAGGTCACAACTGATCATGTACCTCTCGCAGAAAATCCTTGCATAAGAATTGGCATGCATGCCTTAAATTCCCCCCCCCCTCCCCCCCCCCAAAAAAAAAAAAAAATCACCCTCCCTGCATCTTATGCAAGGATTTTCTGCGAAGGTACATGATCAGTTGTGACTCAGTATTCAGAAATAAAAAGAACCAAAACCAGGGGGCTGTTCATAAAAGCTAAGTGACTTAAAAAATCGCACTTAAGTCCCTAGTTCGTGCAGTATATTATGCATCACCACATTGGTCAGATCATGCCAAGGGGATGACGCCATTGAGAAGTCTATCATAGATTGCCTTGTTATGATAACAGGATGTGCATAGAAGTTAAGTGCGACTTTAAGTCTACTTAACATGCGCGTATTCGGGGGGGGGGGGGGCTTTACGGCCCCCGGGGGCGCTCAGGGGGGGCGCCCGAAAAGAGGAAGAAAAAGGAGAGAAAGGAAGGGGAAAAAAAGAAAGAAGAAAAAGGGGAGGGAAAAAAGAGAAAGGGAAAAAGGGGGAAAAGAGGAAAGGGAAAAAAGGGGAAAAGAGGAAAAAGAGGAATGGAAAGGAAAAAAGAGAAAAAGAGAGGAGGAGAGAGAGAGAGAGAAGAGAGAGCGGAAGGGAAAGGGTAGGGGGGAGGGGGGGCCCTTTAAAAAAATGGAGGGGGGGGGAGCGCCAAATCGACAGTAACTAAGGGGCGCCAAAATCGACCATCTAACATTAGGGGATGACGCCAAATCGACCTTAAATTTAGGGGGCGCCAAAATCGACCCTTAAATTCTAAGGGGGCGCCAAATTACCTAAACTTAGCCGGGGCGCCAAAGACCTTTAATTTTAGGCAGGGAGGCGGGCCCAATTCGACAGTTAAATAAGGCAGGATGTCCAAATTCGACCTTAAACTATTGGAGAAGCCCAAAATCGTACGTCTAAAACTATTATAAAGGTGCACGCCCAAATCGACCTTACAAATTTTAGACTGGGAAGGCCCCAAATCAGACTAGTAAAACTAAAGGGGCGCCAAATTGACTTAACTTAGGACGCGGTTAGCTGCCAAAGACCGACCTTACAATATACTGGGCGCCAAATCGACCTTAAACTTAGAGGGCGCCACAAGCGACCTTAAATTTAGTGGGGGGGCCAAATTGACCTTAAACTAGAGGGAACGCAAACAATCGACCTTAATTTGGGGTGGCGCCCAAAATCGACCAAGCTAAACTAAGGGCGCCCAATTGACCTTATATAGAGGAAGAAGATTATAGGGGCAACCCGAAATCGAACGCTTAAATTTAGATAGAGGCGGCGCCAAATCCGAGCATTAAAAACTAAGGGGACGCCCAAAATAGACCTTTAAATTAGGCGGCCCAAAACGACCTGTAACTAATATAGCAGGGCGCCCAATCAACAGATAAACTTAAGGGGCGCCCCAAATTGACCTTCAACTCTACAGGGGCGCAATTCGACACTTAAATTTAAGGGATTGGGCGCAAAATCGATATAAACCAAACGGGGAGCCAAACTGAAGCTTAAACTTTAGCGGGCGGCGCCTAATTGACCCCCGAAACTTAGACATGGAGGGCGCCAAATTGACCTGAAGCTGAAGGGTAGCGCCCTAATTGATATTAAACTAGGAGAGGATAAACGAATCGACATATGAATATAAGTAATGGCAGAGCTACCGTAATTGATTAAACACGGGCAAGGGAAGAAGGGGAGAGCCCTTTACACAATTATTCTTGTTTTATTGGGGGAGGCGCCGGCCAAAAATCGAACAGTAAACTAAGGCAACGCAACTAACACCTTACGTGGCTTACGCCGAGTATAGACCATTAAACTACGGCCCGGTATGCCCAATTGAACCTGTCAACACTGAGGTCGTGGGACCAGAATCGACCTTTAAAAAAATTAAGGGGGACATGCGCCAAATCACCAGACCTAGTAAAATTAGAGGGCGCCACACAGATGTAGATGGCTTAAGCGTGATAGAGAGAGTGACGCCTGGAAAAATCCGGACCTTCACTTAGAGCGAACCAAATTCGCAACCTATAGGCGGGTAAGTATTGGGTGGTCGAGAGTGGAAATTAGAAGCGGGTCAAGTTGCGAGACTTACGCCGACTCCACAGGGAGTAACGCGGCTTTTCGAATCCCGGTCCAAGGCATTAACCTACTAGCATCCTTCGGCCCTGTCAACCGCATAGATTTGCCCGTACTTGGACCTCACCGTGACAACGTCATGGGTATACCGGTTTGAAAGCACATTGCATTGCACGCTGAAGACCATTTTCGGCCGCGGTTCACAAGCCGAGCAAAAGGCAGATGACATGGAGGCAGAGAGGAGGTAATAATTAGTAACATACAGTGGTTAGTACCCAGAGAAGGAAAGTGGCGAGTAACACACGTTGTCCAGGAATGTAGTCATAACCGAGGGCATTTACATAAGACGTACTCGGTGATATATATTCTGGTTGCTTTCACTAAACTCACATACGAGTGAAGTCGATCAGCATTATCAATTAACTATATGACATTGCCTCTCTACTGCCCATTAAACTGTAATGGGATTCACAAAAAGTTGACATAAGCGGGGTCATTTGACAGGTGATATTGGTAGCAAAACCATTTTCCAAGTTTTTCGTATTTAGAGGTATGAAACCAACTTTATACAAATATTTGTTCATAGTTTTGGGGTTTTTAGTCACCCACAATAATTCAATGATGCCAATCTCATCTGATCAAGACCATCTCCCACTGCGCATATACCCCATGGGTTCTCGTATGCGTGAGTCCTGGATTCTCGGAAGACAGATCGCCCCGCGATGTCTCCTGATTCTGCAGGAAGTCGCGAGAAAAATCAAAAGAAATGTCAAACATGTCACATCTTTTAGTAGACATTCTATTATACTTGCGAGAAGCAAGTCTCTTGTATGTCTTTACACGGCGGTTGCCGCGACGAGACCTTATGTATCTCACGACGCGCATTACACGATTGCTTCGGAACGTCGCTACGACAAATAAAGAAATTTCGAGGTTACTAAGTTATCAA
>CALNVZ010003430.1:4731814-4744314 GCA_940671915.1 Paracentrotus lividus
TGTAAAAACATAAAGAATCACAGTAGTTTGCAGTGAATGTACACATGCAAAAAACCTTTCATAGCCAGTTGTGACCACAACTTATTTTTATTGATTGGTAGGTTAAATGATATCTGATTTATTCATTTTCATTTTTGCTGTTTAATTGCTCTATACAGTGGAAACTTGTTATAACAATTTCTGATTATAACAAGGTTACTAATGTAAAGAGGTAATTTTGCTGGTCCTAGTCTTTGTATTCTTTTGTTACGGTTTTTGTTTACCTTGATATAACAAGATTCCCGATATAACCTTGTTATAACTAGGTAACTTTTATGGAACCCAAGGACCTCGTTATAACAAGTTTCCACTGTACTAATCACTCTCACGTTCACATGCAAGAAAGCCAAGGAAACCAAGGTGGTTGTACAATACAGCCCACTCCTGTTATACCAAGCACAGATACTAGATACTACGAGGCAATTCTCATGTGTTTGTGTGTGTGTGTGTGTGTGTGTGTGCGTGTGTGTGCCTATAGTGGATGCATAACAAGATAAAGACGATATAATTGGCTTGGTATTACCTATCTTGTGATAATGGAAGTGGACTGTACAAGGGACCTTTTCTTCCTTCAATCAAAGTTATGTTTTTCTGTCAAGGTTCGTATGTACTTGAAATAAGTTGATGGCTTCTGGTTTTTATTTGGTAATTCACTTCTACCAAAATATCTGAAAACAGTACAGTCTACTCCTGTTATAGCAAGCAAAGGATAAAACACATTCCCAAGCCCATAATCGAGTGCAAACTTGCCTGGATATGTTCAGTATAACAAAGTATAGATTTGGTTTGGCACTTCTTCATAATGGGGGGGGGGGGGGTTGGGGTGGGCGTAATAACGTCTCTCGTATCTCTTTAGCTCGCTCTTTTACCATCTACTTTCTCCCTGATATCTCTCTTAACCTCTCCTTTTTACTCTCCATCTTTCTCTCATCCATCACACTTAATATCCTTCTTTCCTGGATTTCTCATCTTATCTATTTTACCCATTTTCTATTAAACATTTTATGGGTATACATGTGAATGTTTTGAAATGGGTCCCTGATTACAAGCATGCTTCTTAAGGGTACCCCTCCAATATATAATTTTAAGATGTAATTTATTTATTTCTGTTGTACAATGATACTGATACATTAAACAACTTGTGTGGACTGTATTTACCTTTATAACAATGTTTCATTTCCAATGGACCTAAAAATGATAAAAACAAACAACAGCTCCTATGTTATTCTTTTTCAAAGTAATATCGGCTTTATTCCAATACTAAATAAAATATTTAGACACATTTTCAATGTAACAAGCATTTAATCTCTATCCCTGTTTCCATCCCAGATTGGCAACCATCACACAAGGATGCACGCTTCAAGTTTGACAGAGTAAAATCACACATGAAGAGATACTGCAGGTAAATGATTTAAATCATGTCCACAATTAGTTTGGAACTTCTTAATCAAGAAAGGGATGAACATTTTTAATAATAAAAAGATCCTATTCAATTCAGACAAAATTTAAATAATGTATGGGGCAAAGACGTCTTGTCATTGTACGAGTTCTATCAGGCAAATGAGGTTACATGCAAAGCTGATCTTCAAAAAGAAAGCTCTCTATCCATGTAGAATACAAAAGCTGAAACGATTCCTGTTTGATCATGAAGTAGGAAACAACTAGTCACCAGCAGTTCACATCCTAACACATTTAGAAAATGTTGAGACGAGAAATCTCACCCTAAAAACATCTGAACCTTAACAAATTTGGTTATTACATTCTCAAAAATATTGGGACCCTCTAATGAAATTGCCAAGCATTGTTTGGAAAGCTTGTATAATTCTCTACAATATTCATAGGATATTATTGGTCTAGGTTTGTATAGAGGTTGGTTATAACTCGGATAGATTGATGTGTGGCCAGTATGGATATTTCTTCTGCATCTCCTTCTCGTTACCAAACATCTCCTCAAATTCTTCCATGGTGAGCTCTTCAAATGGAGTCATGTCTTCAAGCTTCTTCATCTGTACAGAGGAGAAGGGAATGGAGAAGGAGAAGAAATGAAAAATTATGATAAAGGATAGATACATTGCGGAATGACAAAAACAGAGATGCCAACACTACGGAATAATTATAACAGTATAAATTAGAACGCAAATAGTTTGATAGCTGAAACAAATTTCTTGTTCACAAGATGTCTCGTTAACAAGAAAAAGAAATGTATTGATTTTGATGCATTCTAAAAATTGACTGATGGAGCAAAATGTTATTATTCATGCTTTGTCTCATGAGAAGTCCTTTGGTTCAACTGTTGCATCTATTTGCATTATGTGCATTCTTATTTCTAATGTTGTAATTATTCTGTAGTGTTGGCATCTCTGCAATAATCGATAGAGGGTATTCATTTGTCTTGCAGTGTACTTCACATGGTCAACAAGGAAGTTTGTGTAATTATTCGTATTAATAAGACTGCACCTTGTACAGATAGTTTTTGTCCCTTAAAGTAATATTATTATTCTGGTCATAACATTGAAATGTGGAAGACACTGTTTAAAAGTGCTTTGTAAAGGTTCATAACATTTAACCAAGCATTATTGTGTGCTATGAGGTTTTGGAATAGCCAAAATGATAAGGAATTAAGAGCCTGGTCAGTTAAGAGTGAGCACTGGGGTGAAAATTTCATATTAAGATTTCGGGGATGAAAGTGTTATCGGTTTAGCTAAATCTAGTTGTTATAAAATTGATTTTCAGGACATGCAATTGATGAGGAAGCCTTGAATATATTTACTTTTTCTACGGGGTGCCTAAAAATAATGTCACGGACGGACATTTTTCAGTAAGTAAAATAGTGTCAGTTCAAAATCACACAAACTATTAATTTTTTTCTTACTGATACAGAGAGGTTGAAGTATTCTAACACAAACGAAAAACAATTGAACCTCATAAACTGGTGAATAATCATGTGTGGATAAATTTAACATTGAACCAAAAAATTCCGTCCGTTGACAAAAAAACAGAACAAAAGTATTTTTATCCTACGTATTCTTGTTTGAAATTTAAATCATGCAAAGCTATCTCCCCATTAATAGTACCTTTGCTCATGTATGAATTATACTTTTATCAATGCGATGGCATTTTATTATTCCATTATGATTTGAAATTTTGTCGTTCCGTACATTTTTGTCACGGGTGACGGACAACACTCAGTACTAAATGCAACTTTGGCGTGCACTGGTTATGGGGAAATTAATTATATTTCAATACTCCAGTATTATCTTGAATTAAACTCTTAACTTTCATTCTCAATTAGGTTGACAGTGAGATCTGACAATCACCTGTACATTACCCCCCCCCCCACCCCGCACATCGCACACCATAAATTCCCTATAAAACACACGAATATCATTGTTACATGTTATGCAGGCGCAATCCAGGATTTCCCATTGCGTTTTAAAGACTTTAGATATTTGGACACCCCATAATTTTTGCATATACGCTAGCAGATAAAAATACTACACTAATAAATGTCACATCACTGCTCTTGAGGGAGGGCGTGGAGTGGCGATTAAAAAAAAAAAAGACCTTCGCCCGTCTAAAGTATGCTCCTTATAATAAAAAATAGTAATTAATTGGGTAGGCTTTCCATTTTTTGGTGGGGGGGGATGATATAGGGAGGTGTTGAGTTTGACTGTGCAAACCTTCTTCTATTTGATTCGAATTGTAGTATTACGAGTGGTTTCTTAACAGGACAAGCAAAACAGTACTATAAAGACAATTTCTGGGTGACACCAGCTAAATAATTACTCGGGGGCGGCGAGGTTACATATAGGTGTGAAATAATAATACCTTCTTCCGCCAAATGTCATTCCTTATTTAAAACAGCCATTGGGTAGCGGAGGTTTTTCATTCATTGTTCTTTTATTTATTTTTTATTTTTTATTATTTTTTTGTGGGGGGGGGGGATTGGGTGTTCTAAGAGTGGGGGGAACCCCTGGATCTGTGTTTGACTTTAAATCCTTCATTCTGATTGGTTGTTGAATTGTATTACCGTGGAATTTTAATATTCTTTGACGGAAAAGTTGATTTCTGCAACAGTTTCCCTTATGATGTCTGTCCGTGACAACCAAATGTCCGTCCGTGACACTGAAAATGTCCGTCCGTGACACAATGTTTTTAGCCGTCAATCAAAAACTGGAGCTTTTATCCAAATGATTTTTACATGGCAGCGAAGTGAAATTCCTTGGCTATTGTATGATATGTTATTTGTTTTACATTGGCAATTATTTTAGATAGAAATACCAAAAGAGTCACAAGAAGTCAGGAAACCCATTTCTATCCCGTCCGTCCGTGACATTGAACATTTAAAGTATTCTATTCTTAGCATGTATCCATGGCAACAAAATTTTGCCATCATTTGGCAGATCCAGTGGTACCCTTCACTATCAAACACAGAAAATTTCAATATTTCTCATGATTAACTTTTCACGGGCTGTCAAACTTTGAAAATTCGCAAAATGTCCGTCCGTGACAAACTGACCAGGCTCTTAACCTAATTTTGCTTAGGGTCACATGCACTTACACATAAATTCATGCATGGGACAACACAAAATGTTCGGCCCAAACATGTCAGCTGTTTTGAGTATGTTTTGTGTCATATAAATGACTATTAGAGCAATTGAAGAGCAACCATCTACAATGGACCTTTTCCCTATGATAATCTTCCTTAATAGTATCAAAATATCAGGAAAGGTCACAATTATTTTGTTCATCGTTCCCACTACACTAGAATTCTCTTGAAGGAATGACAATTGCTAGAGGGTATTCATTTGTCTGTTTTTCATGTCCACAAGAAAGTTTGTGATAACTTGTGTCAATAGACTGTATCTACAATGTAGTATCGAGACAATTTTCGTCCATTTGCACTCGACATCTCTTGCATCTATCTTATTAGACATGTTTTTGCACGAGTGATCACAAATTTTCTGGTAAGCGAGTAAGCACTCTTGGAGAGAGAGATTTCCTTGTTCATTACAGTGCAAAACCTATGTGTTCAATATAATGAGAAATTTATTGTAACAAAGGACCCCATGTATTAATAAAATGAAATCTTGCTGTACTAAACATAAAGCCAAATAGGGTGTGTTCAATGTTCATTTTCAAATTTTAAAGGGCAACATGAATCATGATACAAAACGCAATTACAAAATGCTGATATAAAGAGAAACAAAGTGAGTGTTCATCATTGTCCCCATTCCCGGTCGTAAAAGTAAACGTCTTTCAGATCTTCATTCAGAGGAAAATTTAAACGCTGAAAAAGATGCGTTTTGAATCATTTTGAATCGGCTTCGATTTTACGACCCTGAGCATCACGAATGCAACAAAATGCGACACTGAACACAATTGAGTTTTCAAACATCTTTAAATGTGCTCTCGCAGTGGAAGCTTCCGGTGCAAGTGTTTGAGAGCGGGGAATTTAAAGACGATCGACGTATAATAAGCTTTAAATTTTCGACACTGAACAGCGTACCTCTGATCATATTTGTGTTCTGTGTTTTGTAATTGCGTTTTGTATCATGATTCATGTTGGCATTTAAATTTGAAAATGGACATTGAACACACCCATGGACACATACATGTATGTGCACATTTGAAATTAGTACAGAGAGAATCACATTGTGATAATAATGAAATCTTCTTACATCTGTGCTCGTTGTAACGGTTTATATCCACTTGGTCTAACAGCAGCTGACCCAATTCTCTAATACCACATGCCAATTGGGCTACTCCCATTTGGTTTACTACCAATCTGGTCTAATATCCCATTTGTCAAATACATGATTGATTGAATTATCACTTGGTATAATACTTTATTTAATTGCTAATTTGTCTAATATTATTTTCATCTCATTCCAAAATGAATATTTAGTCTTTTACAAGTTTGTTACAGGAATTGACCATATGGTGTTGATAGATGAAATGGACGTTCTAAAGACAAAATGGGAATTAGACAAAATGGTAAATAGGCAAAGTGGCAATGAGACCAAAAGGTAATTAGAGAAACTGGTTGTAGACGGAATGGAATTAGACCAAGTGGGATGAGACCAAACAGGCATTAGTTTAAATGGGTTTAGACCAACTGGCAATGTATCGTTATAACAGGAGTTATGTTGTTAGCTATCATACCTCTTGTGTGTACTTTGCAATGCGCTCATTTGAAGCCTTGACAAAATCTGCTGCCATCACATCCTGTAAAATACAAAATAAAGCGAAAAAACTAGGGTTAACCCTACATGTACTTGGATCAATGTCTTTCCTGACAAATAGTACAGATGGGCATGTCCAACATATCATGACCATATGAGACTGGACAGCACAAACACATCTAATAAATTTGTCTTTAGTTAAAGGAACCCAATACCCAAGGAAATAATCACTTTTATAGGAAAGACCATAATGAGAGGAGCAATTAAAAAGAGGTTTCACCAAAATCGGTTATAAAATAAGAGAGTTATGGAAGTTTGAAAAGTCTTGTTGTACTTTATATTGGGATTCTCAAATTGGCAACATTGGTTTCAAAATGGCCGATTTTATGGACAACTCTCCATTTGTTTTTCAGATTTTTCACATTTTCTTTCAAAATATATCTTACCTCCTTCTGAGCTCAACATACAACAATGTATGTTGTGTGAAAAATATTTTCCCATGACATATTTTGAGCTCAGAGAAGAAAATGGGGAAAAACTTAAAATTTGTGTACAAAACAAATGGAGAGCTGTCCATAAAATCAGCCATTTTGAAGCCGATGTTGCCAATTTGAGGATCCCAATCGAAGGTACAAGACTTTTTAAACTTCCATAACTCTCTTATTTTATAACCGATTTTGATGAAACCTTTTTTAAATTGCTCCTCTCATTATGCTCTTTCCTATAAAAGTGATTATTTCCTTGGGTATTGCAACGTTGGGTATTGGGTTCCTTTAAAGTGAAGTTTACTTTGGATTCTACATAAACATTTTCTGTAGTTGTAGCATTTATGTTACGATTTTGAGAATACATGGATAGAGGGAGGGGCGATGTCATTTTCTCAAATGCAATGAAAACATCACTGGGTTATTGTACAGATGCCAACTTATTCACTACTTCAAATCAAATTATAGAAAAGAATTCCTGCTATAGTTTTAAAGCTCAAAACCTGAATAGATCAAACAACAAGGAATGGATTAGACCATACATTCAATATCATTATTATTTAGTTAAAAAATAATAATCATATATTTTAAACGTTTCTTACCATTTCTTTCTCTTGTTTGTTGATGTGATCAGATGCTGTGTCCACTGGGTATGGGACCTTCAGTGCACTGAACTACAAAAAGAGATATAAAAATAGCTACATTACTTACATAGTTTATAGCTTGCATGGATACACAAACAAAATATTCAGAAAGACAGAGTTCAATTCTACAATTGTAGTGTTCAGTGAAGTACTAGTAGGCTTTACAACATAAATTACGGCAATATGTGACCTTCAGATCTTGCCATTTAACATTTTATCTATCATATTATTTATTTCATCATGAAAGGAGTCAGTGTAGTTCCCTAATTTTTATTTTCACACATTTCAAGTACTATAAAATTACCTTGAGGAAGTCAATGCCCTAGATCTATAGTTTTTTACTCAAAATGTTGAGTTTGAGTTGATGAGCCTATGGTGGTAAATGTTGAAAACAATTGTTCTGTGTATATTTTGTCTGTAAATATTTGAACCGTCTGTTTTCCTGCTATTTAAAAAAAAATAATTTTTTGTTAAATAAATGACAAACTTAGGATGCATGAAAGTGGGTTGGTTTGTGAAACCAGCGACAAAATATCACAGCACAACAATTGTATTTTAAATTTGATGTGCAATGTCAGTATATCATGAATAGGAAGAAAGAAATCTACTTTCATATAAAAGAAAAGTGAATTTACCTCTTTCTCAAACTTGTCAACGAGTCCAGGGACAGGAACTGTTTTGCGGTATGCATCCCAGCTAGGTGCAGCAGCCTGCTCAGGGGTCTGACTTAATCTGAAGAAAATAAATTAAGAACAACATTCATAAACTTAATGGCCCATATTTACAAAGGTGTCCTAAAGTTAAGCCAAACTTAAATCTGTGGTTTAACTATGGGTAGAAAAATATGACACAATCCAGAATAGCAAACGTACGATTTATCAAAATTTCTGGTACTAAAACTCTTAAGAAGTGCTTGGGAATGATAAGTACAAAAGTTTTCCTAACCATTAAATTACGATTCCAAAACTCAGATAACATGTATTAGAACATAACAACGTTGACAGATTGTGTCACATTTTGCTACTCATAGTTACATGTAAACCACAGGCTTAAGGTTACACAGGCCTAATACTCGAAGACACCAAAAAATGTGAGGTGCGAGCCAACCCAAAGACAAAATAGCTAATTTCAAACGCCAGATTGACGGAAAATGTATTAATTGTTTGGTTTTTGACACGATTCCCAGGAAAGCAAGACTTGGACACTCTTTGCACAAATGGGAAACAAGATCTAGGCATTGTTTGGAACTATATGACGCGGGTGATTGCAGAGCCAATTTACTGCCTCCAACTTCCTATCCAACAGGGTCGCGAGAGGGCGCTAATTTGCTTGAATAATGGAAAATCGAGCTGGCTATGCCTATGTTTTGAGACTAACAGTGAGAAGATGAGTAAATTGTCTTTAAATTACTACTAGACATTAGTTAGCCCAATTTTCACCCTTTTCTTACTAACGTTTTCGAAATCTAAAATTAACACACGAGTCAATGGGAAAATTTACCGTGTGAAACCTATAGCCCCTCATAGACCTGAATGTTGAAGAAAACAGCTATATGCCTTTTTTGAACGATTCAACTGTTTATGTGAGACTTTTACACCTTTAATATTGTAAATCATTAAGAAAAATAAGTTTAGCAAAGTTTTTTCAATCATAATGTTTTTTCCCCCGTGTTTCATTCTCACCCTCCGCCCCCCCCCGACGCCTGGCCTTTAGTTCGTAATGAAGCGCAATTTAAAAAGGCCTTGATCTTCATCTCGTCTACCCCCCCCCCCTCCTCCGCCCCCCGGCCCTTCCTTAGACGGTTTTTAGCGTCCAGATGACAGGCCCTGGACACTCCCGCGAGAATGACAAAAAATTCTAAGATGTTACATGATTAACCAATTCGGGGCTGAAATAAAGATCGGGAATGGTTAAGTCTGTCCTCGGTCCTCGCACCCTCCCCCACCCCCCACCAAAGCAAAAACTTCTCTCTTACTGTCCTTTTCGTTCTTTCATTTTACCGTCTCTTACCCGCCCCCCCCCCCTCTCTCTCTCTCTCTCTCACACACACACTCTAGTTAATAAAATGTTCATTTTTAGTTTTTTGTCATCCATCCGTTATTATTTATAATATCCCTTGCGTCTTTTAGATTGGCAGCTAATTATGAACAGAAACACAATTCGTCATTAGACCGATGAAGCGCTGGGCGGGGGGGGGGAGAGGGGCTGAAGGCCTTCATTTTCTCAACAAACTTGAAAAATTAAGCAGGAAAACAGCCATCTAGTTGTGATATCTATAGTGTCCATGTTCACCCCTCAGTCTCGCTTTCCGTTTGGTTCGGCCTCCTGAAAGTTTGGCTTACCCCCCCCCCCCCCCCCCGCCTTCAACACTAGTACCGCGTAGAGACATTTTGCCTGATAATTATAGAGCGTATATATGGGGGGGGTAACATTCAAATCATCTTATATTGCGTTAATCTTAATAATACCAAAAAAAATGCCATATTTCTTCTAAGTATGAAATACTCTTTATTTGAAAATAGAATTAATAAAAATTAATTTAATTTGGGAAAAAATTCTCCTTATAGAGGTTTACACAGGCCAACTACTTCGAAGACACCAAAAATGTGAGTGCGAGCCAACCCAAAAGACAAAATAGCTAATTTCAAACGCCAGATTGACGAAAATGTATTAATTTGTTTGTTTTTTGACACCGATTCCCAGGAAAGCAAGACTTGACACTCTTTGCAACAAATGGGAAAGATCTAGCAGTTTTTTGAACTATATGACGCGGGTGATTGCAGAAGCCAATTTACTGCCTCCAACTTCCTATCCAACAGTGTCCGCGACGAGGGCGCTATATTGCTGAATAATGGAAAATCGAGCTGGCTATGCCTATGTTTTGAGACTAACAGTGAGAAGATGAGTAAATTGTCTTTAAATTACTACTAGACATTAGTTAGCCCAATTTTCACCCTTTTCTTTACTAACGTTTCGAAATCTAAAATTAACACACGAGTCAATGGGGAAATATTTACCGCTGTGAAACCTTAAAGAGAATCTAGTGTAGTAGGAAAGGTGAACCATGGGTCACGAAAATAATTAGAAGCTTTCAAATTATTTTCAAGGTATTCAGGAAGGATTTTATTGTAGAAAGTTCCACTGAAAAGGAATTGCTCTTCAAATGCCTTCATAATGATAATATGACCAAAAAAGCCGATATGTTCAGGTCCCGAACATGCGAGCACATGTACATGTAGTCCCATACATGCATTTTTGTGTCCAGTGCATGTTACTCTTAACATAATTTGGTAAATTTCTTATAATTTTCTTGATTCCAAATCCTCACATCAATAAACCATTCTTTGATACATTGTTATCAACCTGTCCCATCACTTTGAGACAGTTTGTCCACAATTCAATCTTATAACTACAACACTAGATTAGCTTTAAGCTGGGCTAAAATTTGGGACACCTTTCAAAATACGGGCCAATGTATACATACACATACTTTGTGAAAAGATCATACATTGTACACAACCAATGTGATTCACTTCAAATCCCTGCTGCTAACAGAGCTTGATTCTAACAGTCTATCACATGGTCACCTCCATTCTTAATTCAGAGGATTTAGGACATGTCAGACATTATGCAAGTTCCTGACTGGTATGATAAGTGAATATTATAAAAAAATTAATTCATTCCAAGCATAGATATGAAAAATATGTACATTTGGGGGGGGGGGCACACAAATACAATACTGGTAGCCTCATCAGTGCCTCATCATATTTGAAAGCAACTTAATATTTCAGATTTGTGATATAAATGTCATGCACATATCTCACAGTATAAAATTAAATAAATTTTCACAAGAAAACATGAAAGTAATGTTTATAATGTTCTCATTCTAAATGTTTGAAGAATCAAAAAACTTCATTGCCATCTTCAAATTCTAAGGATGTTGGATGAAGTCTCTCTACTAATTAGGTCTTTATCATACACACAGCACATGCACCTAAGCAATATGGGACTAATGGCAAGATTCAGAGCAGATGATTTGTTTCAGTAAGTAAACTTTATTTTCCATAGCTGAAATAACATTTTTCTATTACCATTGTTCATTAACTTGGTGTTTAATGTTTTTTTTTTCTTTATCCCTAATGTTTTAACTGTTTTTCTTTCTTCTTGGATGAATTATGTTCAAGTCCAAATATTAACAAGTAAATTGCCAGGTTTCTGGCGGGCGAGGAGAAAAAAAAATCAGGGGTGTTTTCATGGATTTGACAATTTAGTCAAAACCTTTTCTCTGGGAATTGCATAAAAAATATAAAGACTTAAATTTAGAGACATTAGCTAAAATTGTTGCAAAAATTAGAAAAACCTCGATAAAAACCATGCAAATTTTAAGGTCAATATTTGGCACTTTGGCCTACAAGGTCAATGACTTCTTGCTTTGAATGTAAAAATGCACAAACACCATTTGAATACGAACAACCTCATTTGTAAATGCTTACCTTGCACATTCATGAATTCAGACTCATCACTACGAGTCCTCATTTTTTCTGTTTTATTTCCAAATCAGTGAATAGCACCACCATTTGATTAGTTTAAGATCATTTCGGAATCACTATTGCGTAAATATTATGGTATTTTGACGGCAGTTGCGACCATGCCATATTTTTAGAAGACGAGTCTTGCTGTATAGATGAATTTTGCTTGCTAATTTTGCCTCTAGATCTAGATCTATTTTGATCATGATTGATCATTGACAGCTTACATTGTACATAGCGTTCACACCGAGCTCCGCCCAAGCTTTAATTTCCATCAAAGTTCAATGTTAGCATCTGCTTAACATTAGAATCTAACAAGACACAAATAACTGGAGCTTATTGAAGGTAGATTCACCTCACAATCTCTGTCAATTTTTCGGCGCTAGTGCAGTTAAGCATCCCGCCGCGTTAATACGCTTTATTGACATTTAACGGCGATGTGAAGTCTGTTTTCCCCAGCTTTTCCGGGCAATAACTTAAATCCTTGTCATTAAATACCGTATATATTATTTCAATATATACTTACAAATCAGCCCGGAACACTATCCTCTTTGTTGATTCTTTGTATCATATGATATTTGGGGGTCAAAATCTCCAGACTTCTTCAGTAAAACAATT
>CALNVZ010003430.1:4746814-4791012 GCA_940671915.1 Paracentrotus lividus
TTTGCATGTACATAAATTTTATATTGTTCTTTGATCAGACTATCCATAAAGATAACACAATACAATCAGACAGTCTTCTTCTTTGGTCACATTTTACTCATAATTTAATGGATATAACTTCTGTGGACATAATATCTTCTAATAATAGAATTCAAGAATACTTTCACAATTTTACAAATCAAACACAAGACATCTACGCTCTAAAGCTTCATGAGATTGGTTTTATAGGCGTTACAATAAAGATAACAAATATTCTGAATAAATTACACTTCAACGTAAAAAGACCAGTCATCATATAAAAACAAAATCAACGTATAGCGAATAACGTCTTTCATGTCTTCAAATGTCATTTTTTTCTCTCACTATATCGCGACTATTCCTATGACCCGGAACTAAAACAGGTCACCACGATACATACATCAACATGATCAAGATTGCAATATGTCCAATAAATAAATCGTGCCTTTCTCTAAAGCGCATAATTCACATTGCACTATACCAAAATATTAGTTTAATTTTAAAGATCTTCTTTAAAAAACAAAAAGCAAATTACTGTAAGTCTTTTCGTTTGGATGTGAAAACATTTATATTTTAAGTATCACCCGCTAGTCTGCAATTATTCTCGGATACGCTTTGTAACAACCAGTTACACACTCTAGAAATAAAGAATGACGTATTTTACCCGTCATTCCACTGTGACGTGATTATTATATTAAATAATCAAAACGTACTTGTCATAATGCAAATTGTAGAAATTACAAGTTAGTAAATTTGCCCAACGTGGCAATAACCAACACGAACAGTTGGTATAATATTCCGTTAAAACGAGATAATGTGAATTAGAAGATATTGGTTGATTGCTTCACTGTGAAAAATATCATCTTTGAATAATATTATTAAAAATTATGTGATTTTTTTTCTTCACCGATTTATTTTTTACAAAATACAACGTCGATGTCTAGTGAACTGCCCGTTACCGTGTTACATGTACACATATGATTCAATAAATTAAGCCACTATTTCATCTCAACACTAACATTATTAGCTTATCAGTTTAGAGAGGTGTTATCCTTTTTACGATCAGACAACAATATTGTGCGGAAACAAACTTCTAGATAAGACCCTTTTTATCTGTTAGCACACTTTGCAATGTGTTGTATAAATACAAGTATGACAAAATTATTTAATTAACATTTTAATGAATTTCTAAATATTTTTTACACACAGTGATGATGAAACCAAATATAATTCGTGAACAATCAATCAATAATCGTCTCATATAGCACCTTCTGGGTTTGTATTAAATGTATAACATCATATACACTAATTGAGGTGTTCTTATTTTATATTAATAAAACTTCTTTATGTACACCATGAGTGCGGATACAAATTTAAAAGGGGAACATTTGTGTAGTTTTTACAGTGCTTGAAATACAACTATTTACGGACGGTAACCAGGGAACGATGGATGTGGGTACGATATTTCTGGGAATTGTGGGTGTATTTTTTTACTTCCATGTAAAGCTCCAATTTATGGAACTCGGATTCAAACAACTTTTTATTATTACACGCATATAGAGTTGCGATTAAATGAAAGTTGCAGAGGTGTTAATCTTATTTTCTGACTTGCAAGTAAACGAAACTTTTTGGCCCGAATTCACAAAGGTGGATTCTGCAAAATCCATGGTTTCAACCCTGGTTTTAAACCTATGGTCGGACCTAGGATTTTCAATTTGGTATTCACAAAGGTGGACTTGACTGAATCCACAGATCCACAGCGTCATAATACGTCATAATTTGGAACCTTCGGATCCACGGATCCGTGGGTTTTGCAGAATCCTCCTTTGTGAATTCGGGCCTTTAAGTTTATGCAAGATATAAGAGCTCAAATGGCATTAACTCTGTTAGATGTTAAGAGCTATTAATTTACTGGCTCTCAATATGAATGACATGACAGTGATATCCTTTTTAATGCAAAAGAGTAGAAATTCACTCTTTTGGGGAGTTATACATGAATAAAATGAGTGGGTCATGTCACTAAATGCCACATGATTAAAAGGGGACCATAGTATTGTATAAAATCTACGCTATCGGTTTAGAATTAATCATCACAAATGATTGTTACAACAACTTACATATACCTTCTAATAATGAATGCATATTGTGATTAGGCCTACAATGAATTGCACTGTCTCTAAATTTTACTTGATATAATAAAATAGAAAATTGTTTCTACGTCGCTTAATAGTTTTAGTCATCAAAATAACTGATTACACTTTGCAATTTTACTCAACAAATATAGCACACATGTGTCCTTTGCATTTATCAAAACAACTTTCTAACAAAATACATTATACACCTGCTATAAAAGTTAGATGTGCGTTAGAATCAAAGTTTATGCTAACACCCAACATGTTTTCTCCTCTTTCAATAGGTCTTCACACCATGGCGCGCATGTTTCTGTATATTAAATTGATTGGTATCATTTCTTTCTTGAGTTAGCAAGTTATTGGAGCTTGCAAACATGAGCATAGAAAGAGTATTGACAGTTCATGATAACCATATAACCCATAAATACAAAATCTAGATGAATTGTTTTCTGTCACGAATCATGTAGTCTCATAATTAAGTAACAATTAGTCGTTTGAGAGAGAGAAAAAATAAATATACACAGAGACATACTCTCTTGTCCAGCAAGAAAACAGGAAATCTATATTGCACAACAAAAATTAATACAGTTAGTAATTTCATTTTAAAGGGACCGGAATAATGAACTCTATGCTCGACTCGCCAACTGGATAAACCGCACTCGGTTCTACCAAGAAGGCGCCTCGGTGTTTAATCAGCTCTTCGCGCACATCGTTCATTATTTGGTCCTGAATGCACGTGCTGACGTGCGTTATTTGTATACTATCAGAGCCAAGAGTGAGTGATAATAATGCCTCCGTCAGATCATATCCAAATATGCACCAAACACACCTACAATCTACGTCCTCGTGTCTTGTATTTTCAGTCCTGACCATTTCGATTTTAATAAACATTCGAATTATTTTCTGTTCTGTGTATTGTCATTCTTAGTGTGACTGCGTCAGTTGCAATAATGTTGCCCGAAGACGCTTCTCAGAAAATCTATGGTATATTCTTTTTTTCCTTTAAATCTTCTTTAATCTTTGCTATCAATGGTACATTGGCATGAATTGGTATTTGGTTCTACAAATATCCATTTTAAGTTAAAACAAACAGACACTCATACAACAACTTGCATTGCAATCGATTGCATATTAACCAAAACACAAGAAGAAATTAAAACAACATATAATATTATAATGATAATGATTATATACATCTGATGGAAAAGGTTTCTCTCAATAAAATTCATTAGCATCTTCTAGTATTCACAAAATAAAAACGAGATATAATCTTTATAACAATATGAATATTATATAGAACGTGTGTGCACTTTTGAAATAGCACATATTTACGCGCAAGAAAAGCATATAACATAAAATGCAATAGTGTAATCCCATTCCATCATATATGTTTTCATTTAAATGGTCTGATCACTTTTTCTTTGAATTGAGGAAACATTATTTCTATTACACCTTCCCTTTTTCATAATTCCTGGTTATCTTCTTTCTTCTTTTGGCCCCTTCTTCGCACTTCCCTTTCCTTCTTTCTTCTGCTTCTTTCGTCTTCTTTCGTCTTCTTTCTTCTTCTTCTTCTTCTTCTTCTTCTTCTTCTTTCTTCTTCTTCTTTCTTCTTCTTTTTTCTTCTCCTCCTCCTTCTTCTTCTCTTTCTTCTTTTGCATCATCTTCATCATTATCAATAACAACATCAATATATTATTTTTTATATTTCTCTCTATTTTTCAGTGATGTTCTCATCCTCAGTCTCCCCATTCTCCCTTTTCTTCTCATTATTCCTTTCCCTTCTTTTTCTTTACGTTATTTCTCTTCTTCTTGATTTCATATTTCAAAATGCATCCTGCTGCTTTTCTTTTATTTATTTATAAGGGTTTGGATCCAAACGTTATATTTCTATAGACCTCAATACAATACCCGACTGTATGACAATGGGCTGTTAACTTTAACTCAACCAATTAAATCATGTTCTTACAACGTTTGGCGAGAATATCTTCGAATTGAGGAAGAGTGTGCGTACATACCTCAAAATTAAACATATTGCAGCGTCATTGGTAATATCAACACCAGCAGAGACAATCTGAAATAAAAAACGGCTACCGGTCCCGAAAACAAAATTATCCTTAAATCATTCTTGTCTAAAATGTCTCTATAACAAAAAATGCAGCAGTTGTGACGACATGTACTGTTTCTTAATTCAAACAACGCAAAACAACTCATCAAACAAAATCTACTATTTCCAAAATTGGCAGCCCTAATTGTTGCCGTAAGCAGATTTCACTTTGATTAAAAGTTTAAAGTTGATGTCATATTTACCGTAAAGATGGCCAACTTTTCAAAATAATGTTAGAGTATTTAAAAAAACTTCCAAGAGTATGGATGCTTGTGCACTTTTAGTAGTTTTTAGTTGCAGTGTTGCCGAGCGTTTCCGAGTTCAATGTTGTCCAGCCGCAAGAGCTCCCTAAACATAGTAAGAGAAGTATGTATTTGTAAACGTTCGTGGTACCTCAGTTTGTAAAGTGTGAGTCCGAGTTTTTCTGAACTGTTTTCAGAAAATATGAGGGAAAAGGATGGAAAAGAAAGCATGTGATGACATATAAGTTAGTATGCCGACAAAATACTGAGTTCTCTACGAGTTTCATGAGCTAGCTGGCTATGGTACAACTCGGCATCCATCTCGGCCTTCGGTTCGGCACCCGATTCGGCATCAATCGGCAACCAACTCGGCCCAGTAAGAGAGACGCTCTTCGTTGCTCAGTGGATGAGGACGCATGTGGGTAGATTAGCGGAGAAATACTGGAGCAGCTTCGGGGAAGCTCCGGGGCAGTTGGTGACCTCTAACTCCTCCATTTGTTTGAGTTGGGCGAGCCCCGATAGACCTGACGCAGTAAGAAGAGGACAACCTAAAACAGAAAAAATACCAACAAATTATTGTAACACTTAAACTCAAAAGCAACAATAGTTGTATATTCAAAACATGAGTTAAAATATTATGTAACAATGACATGATATTACTAGTATACATATTCTGAAAACAAAAACATAAAACAAAATAGAAAATGACCATTTTAATGGGATTTTTTTTGTGGCATGCTCAGCCCCCTTCAAAGGCTACTCTGTATCTACATGTATTAATAATTTAACGTCCATGTCCAATAATCCATTTAAAGCTTTAACATCGATGAATTATTTGAAGCTGCAATATTTCTTGGTACATCTAAGTTTCAAATCTATAAATCTGATGCATTCAGATTCATTAAAAAACAAACAAACAAACAAACAATTCAAAAAAAAAAAAAATCCCCAAATGATCGTGGGCAAGGCAATTCCCATTTTTAAACGTCTTTTGGTAGGCCTATGACGCGGCCGGGGTTCGAAGCCATGACCTCCCGATTATGAGGCGGACGCTCTATCCACTGAATTTTGTATTCTTTTGTTGGAAATGACAAAATAAAAATAAACTAAATTAAATAGAATCCTCTTTTCATTTCCTTACCTGCCACTGAGAGTACAAGTAAGCTCTTCATGCCGTATAGATGCTGCAATCCAAAGTCTTGAACTTGACAACACCATCGAAGGTATAGCGCCCTCAAACATCCCATGGTGGCCAGGAATCCAACTCCAGTATCAGTGATTCTTACACATCTGAAAGTGAAAGAAAGAAAAAAGGGAAATTATTTATATAAATGTGTGTTTAGTCTCTGTATGATTTTCAAGAGTTTAATTCCAAAAGGCGCTATATCCTCTTTCAATGAAAACTGAGTAACATTGACATCATACCATTAAAGGGATAAGTACGTGTTTTGAACAAAAGTATAAACTTACATTTTGAAAGCAATCAAAACAAAATTTATCTTTTTTAGGTGCCTTTTATATAGAGTCATGTGAAAATTCAGGTAAACACATGCTCTTTCTTTTAAATTACAAGGATGGATTTAACGCCATTTTGGAAATAAACTAATTAATAAATCATTATAAATATATTTATTTTGACATCATAAACAACGCTGTGATCACGAATCCTCCTACAAGGGCGGTGGAAGAGGAGGGGGGGGGGGGTGTTGAATGCCAGAACTACATTGGGGTATCGATGTTGAGACTTAGGCCCCTCTGTCTCTTACTACTCAACAGACATATAACATTACATACTTTGATTCATGCTGATGAGGATTCTAAATCAAACTTAGTTTATGACCGTCCATTTTCAACTATTATAAATTGCTCTGTGATCCTTCAATATGTCATTTAGGTTTCAAAACAAATGTTAGTATGACGATGTATATGAAATCAAATAAACTTCAAACACAAACTTCAAACTCAAGAGATTAATTCCACTATTTTTATAGCAATCAGGAAAAGAAATCAAAGGCCACAAAATCTGAAAATCCCCAAAGTATAATTTAAAAAGATTTCTTATATTTTCAATCTCAAGGAACACTCGAGTCTTAGCGACGGCCATAAGTGTCCCATTGAAATAAAAAGGTCCGTTCTTACGTACATGCTTCTTACTTCCTCTTTATCTTCATCACCATGACGATTGTTCCCATGGCAACATAACGCGGAAGATAATGTGATTTAGACGTATATCATGGGGAAGATGGGAGATAGGCTTTATTTTTCTTGTTGATGTGTTTTTGCCCCTATATATGGAGAGAGTGCAGCTGTTTTGATTCTTGCAGTCTGCGTAATTACCACGCTCTAATGGTTATTATCAATTCTTTTTCATCATGATCATAATCTTTCATAGGGAGACTCGCCCGACAAACACGAGCCCTGGAAAGAAATAATTTCCTCTTTTGCAGAATCGTTAAAGCTCATATTTCATTGTACATGTAAACACGATGTGTCAAAGTTCATATCATTTTATATTGCCCGCTTCGTGAAACATGTAAAATGAAGATGGTGATACCCGAGTTCAATAAGGATTACTATTTATAGTCACTATACTTATCATTTACAACACAAAATTGATATAACGAGCGTTCCAATGATGAAAGAATACATAAATGACGCCAAATTTCACCAATCATAGTGTCATACGTTATATTATAGGTTTTCCTGGTCAATTTTAAACTCTTTGCAATCGAATTCGTTAATGTTCATTCAATTTAAACGATACCTCATTGAGCGGAGCTATCGGTCAATTGAATTCATGAGTAGATTTTTAAGCGCGATCACATCTCGGATGAAAGTGCTTGTAAGAAGTGTCAAATTGATCGGAAATAAGTGCGGGAAAACTAATACTATAGGATTTCCCAGTCACTTTCAGGAGCTCGCCACTCCGTTTGATAATCGGTTCATTCAAGTTCGGGCGATTTAGCTTTCAGTCGAGTTTCCTGAGATCAGATTCCCTTTTCCAGCAATCAATCACATGTTTCACTTGTTCAAATTCCGATTAAGTGCACTAAATACGTAATACAGTCATTCAATTTAGCAGAGACGCTGTTATGATTGCGCAATACCGCCATAAGCAGCATTTAAATTCATTCCGAGTTTTCAACTTATAGTAATAAGCATTCAAATTAGGGCTTGAATTTAAAGCTGCAGGAAATGTTTTTGTTTTTAATCATATAATTGTTTTTCAGCCAAATGTTTGCGAATTGCTATTAGCAGCGTGTGTACCTTACAGGGGCCGCGGAGCGTTTTCTGAAAGTGGAGGGCTGAGCCGAAAGTGGGGGGGGGGGGCCTGAACAGGCTAAAAATCACAAGTGTATGGTCATTTTTGCAATTTTGTACACGTTTTTCTGAAAAAGTGGGGGCTGGAGCCCCAGCCCCCCCCCGGCTCCCGCGCCCCTGCCATATATTACGCGCATTGAAGTATGAGATTTTCCAGTTATTGATTAGTTCATGAAATGATTTACCCCCTAGATTTCTCTTTTACTCATGTACAATTTATCTTGCATAATACATAGTTCAACACACAAAACTCCCCACATAACAAATTAATTCATAGCGCTATTCAATGTGGGGAGCAGGTAGTCGCCGACAGGGGGCGCCAAAAATAAAGGAGAAAGAGAAAGAAACAATTAAAGAATTGAAGAGGGAAAAAAAAGAGAAGAAAGGGGAAAGAGGGGAAAAGGGGAAACATAATGGTCGCCAATTCTATCTTAAATTTAGGGGGCGCCAAATCAACTTTAAACTAAGGGGTGCCAAATAAACCGTAAACTTAGGGGCGCCATATTGATCTTAAACTAAGGGGGATCCACTTCAATCTTAAATTTAGGGGGCGCCACATTTATCTTTAACTTATGGGGCTCCAATTGACCTAAAACATATAGGATCTTAAATTTAATTGGGCGCCACTTTGATCTTAAATTAGGGGCGCCAAATTGAAAACCCAGGGGTGCCAAAGTGATCTGAAACTTTTGGGGCGCCAAATCGACCTGAAGCTAAGGGGGCGCAAAGTTTACATTAAACCTAGGGGCGACATATTGGCGTTAATTCGATGTTAGATTCAGGGATGACAAATCGACCTGAAGATAGGGGCGCCAGATTGACCTAGGACTTAAGGGCGCCATAATGATCTTGGATATTTTATTCTAAAGTAATAAACCAGAGCTTTAAAGAAAAAAACGAATAGTTTTTTTCATCACCCAACAGTAAAGAAATGTTTAAAATTATCTAAACCTCAATAAAAAGGAAACGTTATTTATTTATTTATTTATTTATTTTAATTATTCTCATGGAATAGATATAGAGCTTCAGAAAAAGGAATCGCTATCTTAAACGGTTAATCTGTATAAAAGTAACCAAGAATATACCAACTTGGTTTAACCAATGCCAAAGTTGATTGCTTCAGCGCGGATTTGATTGCGGGAAAGCACGCATTCCATACGATTTACTAATTTGATTGCTTTTGAGGGGGATTTTGATTTGAAGGCTTTTAATACCAAAGTGAAGGAACTAAGTTGGAATTTGAATGATGAATTTGACGCTGTAGAAATATTTTGGGAATTTGAATGAACTGATTATCGAATGGAGTGACGAACTTCCGAAACTGAGTGGGAAATCCTATATTAATATTAGTACTATCTATACAAATCGATCAATAAAGTGTATTTACACTTCTCACAGGTATCTTTTCATCCGAAAACAAACAAGGCGACAACACACATTTGTTTGTGCAATATACATACAAAACACTCATCAATATTGCGATCGACAAAGTTAACAAAACTGAAATACCAAGGCCTATAATGTTACTATTAATCTTTTAAAACCTTTGTTAAAATCGCTTGTACCAACCTGATCATTCATCCATCATTTGAGGCTATATATGCCACATAAATACATTTTTAATACCAGGCTTTCTTTTTCTGAGGCGCACTGTCAGTAATACACCTCTCCACATCCAATGATTTTATATTTTAATGCATAAAAATATCATAACGAGAGCAATGTTATACAATTTGTTTTGTTTCGAGTTCATGACTGCTAAACAGCTAATCTGCATTGATGAGGGTCGAGATTTGAGGACGGATATACGCGTTACCAAGGATACGATTCGAATTGGGCCAAATTGGGTCGATTATCAAGTGGGGTATTCTGACTGGGATGACTCATATCAACATTGTACTGGCTTATCCCCTCCAAATCTATTTTTTCTTTCCACATAACAAATCAGAATTAGATCACTAATTAGATTTGCAGATTTGTAGGGCCTGTATAGTCTTGTGGAATATAAAGTGACGCCATGCAAGGCTTTGCATGCAGTAGAAATGCGCAGATCTCTCTCGTAATCGAGCTCTCTGCTATGTAATTACATGTTCATGCCTGACCAATTGGGACTTAAGCGCTTATTCAGACAAAAAAAATAAAAAATAAAAAAATAAAAAACCCAGTGATTTCGACAAAACAAAAGGAAATTAAATTACCTGAATGAAGAGATTAAGGATGTTGGTAAACTTAAACTTCCCTTTTTCCCCTTTAAAATCCCACTCTATTTACAAATAGCGTTATTGTGACCCTCTGTATTTGGAAGCATAATTTTGTACAGTTTTGAAGATGCGAATCAAATCATTTCTATATTACAGATCGAAAAATTGTTTGGCTCTCTTGGAAGAATTTTAACGCTCCATGCAATCAAGTTTTGAAATTTATTTTTGAAATAAAAGATTTTGAGAGAATAAATATCATTTCTACAAGAAAATACCATGAGTAGGCCTATATATTACGGTCCGAATCGTAGTATAGGCCTACACTTTAAAAAAAAAACCAGCAAAGTGATATCAGAAGTTGCCATACAAAAATGTAATTTAAAAAACAGTTTTGTTGTAAATTTCTCCTCTAAGAATTTATGAACGAGAAGGAAACAAAATCATTAGAGTTCTAAAGCTTACGTATTTTGGTTAAAACGGAACAAATGTGTTACTCCTGACATGCCTGATGTATATTTTGTATTTCTCATGTAATTATTTGCAGGAGAAATTTACAACAAAAGTGTTTTTTGAATTACATTTTTTATGGCGACTCTGCTGACAGCAGATTTGCTGTAAAAATACAAATATTTTTTACAGTGTACCGAAAACACAATATCAAATGGCTTGTTTTCATTTCTACAAATTTGAGTAACGTCGAAATAAAATTTCCATGACAAGCACTAATGGTATACATGATAGGTGGTTGGATCGAATGGTGTTGATCTCTCAATGATCTGCTCCAAAAATACATCCCATCGCAAGTACAGGTGGGAAGGTATGTAGTGTAGAAATGCCTGTTTATGTTAAACATCTTCTGTTTTGAGCACCAGTAAAACAGATCCTAATACAATGAGCTAAATGTCATGGGTTCACTGTATTTGGTAGATCGTAAACATCCAGTGGTAGGAGAAAGGTGTCAGTAACACCACATGACAACAACACCAAACAACTGATTGAAGGAGTAGATGATGGCACAACTAAATGGCCAATGCATTGGTCAGTTGTGACCGACTCCAAGTTCAATGACGTTGTCCATACGCCTAGCTTGATTACCCGATTGGCCTCGGGTTATATGAAGCGGGTAACGCTTTCAAAAAGCTAGAAGGCCGAAAGAAATAAGGATAAGAGAAGGGAGAGAATGATAGACCGACAAAGAAAGAGAGAGTGGGGGAGAAAGAAGAGAGAGAGAGAGAGAGAGAGAGAGAGAGAGAGAGAGAGGGGGGGGTAAAACAGAGAGAGGAGGGAGAGAAAGAAACTAGAAAGAAAGAAGAGAGGTGGGTACAGAGAGGGAAGAAATGGAGGGAAATGGGGAGAGAGAGAGTGACGAACGAAGAGTGAAGAAGGGAGACATCACAGTTTGATGCAATGGTTATCAAGAAAAGTTCATGACAGAGAAGAAAGAGAGAGTGAGAGGAAGCTATAGTAATTATAATAGAAAAATAACAAAGCAGAGAGAGAGAGAGAGAGAGAGAGAGAAGGTGAGTTTGAAGACCTAGAAGCGAAAGTTTGACAGAGAGAGGTACGATGGGAAAGAAAAAATCTGGTGATAGAGAGAGATGGAGTAAGAGAGGTTGACGGCAGAGAAGATGAGAAGGAAGATGGGGTGGCTGAGAGAGAAAGAGAGCGAGATGGAGAGAGAGAGAGAGAGAGAGAGAGAGAGAGAGAGAGAGAGAGAGAGGGAAGATTCGGAAATGTCACGAAGTGCCTCGAGATATAATAGAGATGAAATATGAAGATTTACGTGGGTGCAACTATTAATTTCTAATTGCCATAACCGGAAAAAATGTGCATACGTGTGAAAAGATCGAGCAACAGCTTTACTGACGAGGATGCGACATTTAGAGCAATTGAAATATCTCGAATCTGAAAACATATCTATTTACAAGTTGTTGTTTTTTCTTAGATATATAATAGTTATAATCATATAATTATATGCCATAGAAGGGAAATTGCAAGTAATATAGAAATACACTGCGTCTCTATAATTTTGTATAAAAACCATTTCAATAAATATCCACATGTGAAATACCGAGATAATTTTTAGAATCATGCAAAGAGGAAAAATAGATTAAAAATATATACTCCTATAATGATGGTTATTATTATCGTATTAAGTATTCAGAATCATACAATGCACGTGTTGTACAACGGCAACACAATATTTTATCAACCTGATAATACCGCACAACTTGAAAACTAAAAAACATGTAAGTAGGATATTATCAAAAATACATGTAAGTAGGACATTTATTGGAGGAGAAGTTTGGTGGTCCTAACACCACTATACAAGCTATAATAACTTCAAAGCTGCGTCTCTCTAATTCCTTCTTCTTGTATTGGCTTATTTCATCAATAATGAATACCACACAACCTGATCAGCTAAATTATCATCTATTATACATGTAAGTAGGATATTATTAATAATACATGTAAGTAAGATATTATTAATAACACTTGTAAGCAAGATATTATATGTAAGTAAGATATCATTACTAATGCGGCGGTCACAACTCGTCGTAGGCTACGGGGCACGTGCCACCAACGTATCCTGCGTTGTATGTACAATGCACGCACAGGTCCTGGGTCAACTTCTGCAATTCCTGCGTTTCTGTAGTAAGGGTATGGGAAAAACTTCCTGTACGTCGTACAGGCATTGTACCTGCAAGGTACCTTCGCTGCACGAATTTTCTACGAAATCCATCGTAGGGAGTCGCACGTTGAAGGTACGGCGAGTTGTGACCGCCGCATTATACATGTAAGTAGAATCTTATTTATAATACATATAAGTAGGATAATTTTTGCTGGCATTATCACCACTATAATACCACTAGCTCTTAAAAGATTTGGAGAGAAATCAACTTTGAGAGCACCGTAGGCAGGATTTGTGGCAAGTAAATATATGCTACAACGGCCAAAAAACGGCTCAAAAAGGTCTCTCGCCCTTCCATCATCATGTCAGTGTGGCGGACAAAATATGATTAGTCACTCCATGTTGTGAAGCTGCTCGTTTTTATCCTTGCATTATTCTTCAGTGGTGGATTAAGGTCTTTTTGTTGTTGGTTTGTTTGTTTGTTTGTTGTTGTTGTTGTTGTTGTGTTTTTTTTAACCAGGGTCACGATTTTCAGAAACAACTTATGGCAAGCGAGCAAGTGTTTATTTACAGGTATGGTGCCATTAGTTTTTTTATCATTACGTAATTCCTATGGCCCGAATTTACGACGGAGGTTTTCATACGACGTTATTCAAAAAGTTCGTGGTATCTTTCAACCCTGCCTCCAACCGTCGTCTAATGTCGTGATTTCGGAAATATCAGCCCCTTATCCGCAAATAAAATCATACGCGTTTGTGTTATGGTGGGAATGACAGATACCTAAATGGCCCCGTGAAGAATGCATTAACACGTCCCCTCTAAGAGGTCTAAAATCGTTCTCAGTAGGGAGTTTTCGTGCCGCATCAACGAGGTTGAGAGATAAAGAATGGAAGCTTTTGACAAATAATTCTAATACTGGTGACTTGCTCACGCGTGACGCTTACACATCTCCTCGTTACTCGTTGCAGTTGACTAGTCGGCTGAGGGGATGTCTTTCAAGTTCTCAAGACTTCTTCTTCTTCTCGAGTCCTTTCTCCTATTCTTCTGTTTGATTCGTAATTATACCTGATTACATTCATAATATGCATTATGGTCATAGTATGCATTATTATATTGATTCTTAGGGGAATCCGAATTAGACTCTACCCATTAAGTATTGAACGCAGGCGATCCCATTAGGCGAAAGAGAAGTAAGATCAGCTTGGGAGCAGGGGAAGGGGAGAAGAGGGCATTGTAGAAGGTGACTCATGGTCTCCTCCGCTCCGCATTCGCATACTGGCCTTCCTTCAGTGTCGATGCCCCTAGTTCTCAAGATTAGTACCAGCACACAGAAGCGGCACGAGTGTCAGGCGTGAAGAAACCACTATTAATATTATTATGAATATTTGACAAAAGCTTCCATTGTTTACCAACCTTTTTTTTTTTTAGGCGGCACGTCTAGAACATTCGAAAACTCCCCAATGTGGCAGTCACAACTCACAAGTACACAACGCAAGACCAGCGTATTGAAATCTGTGAAAATTGCCGACAACGCGCACACAGAGCGAATACATAATATAGACAACACGAATCAAAATACGCAACGAATGGACAACGTTGGCTAAGCGCAATCGACGAATGAGTAACGCACACCCAGCGCATAATGTGCGTTGACCATGCGTCGTACATGTGACTGTGCCATTATGAAGAGGTCTTTGACCTGGTTGATCACTAATAGATGGATCCAGGTCCGTGGTCCAGGCACGGTTATTCAGTACTTTTGGACTTGAGGCACTCGTTCGGTTTGACTCGGTAGGGTTTCTATACGTCGCCACGGGAAGGTAATTGAACGACAATAAAGAAACAATGCATAGCTGGCAAGCTTCTGTATGGCCATCTCTCTGCTGGGTATATAGATGGACGAGATAGCTACGTCTATTCAAGATCCATTTCTTTCATTTAACCCCACCCCTCGTTCTATTTCTCCAAATTACATATTTTCTATCTCAGTTATAATTATTTCCATCATACTCCTAAATAATCTTTCTTTGGAATCCCCTGGTTTCTTTGTCAGGGCAACCTTTTCTAGCTCTCAACATTTATATTTGATCGCATTTGATCGCATCTTTGTTTATAGTTGGGAATAAGGAATTATTATGCTATGTATATCTCGTTGTTGTTACATATAAACGTCTACATGGTCTAGCTTAACACAAGTTTACATCAATGTTGTTTCCAATATTCTTTGATGACCTGTATATCCCTGATATATGTTAATTGCTTAATAACAGTGGCGTATTATATCTAACAAATATGGGCAGCGACATGTTACCTAGATTTGTTGTCCAGACATTCGTGATTATTTCCACGAAACGTCTAACACCCTACGGTGGACAAAACGTGGATAAAATGAAGCTGGATTATAAAAAAACCCAGGTCGTGAATGCTCGTATCAACATCATCATGATGGCATTTGTTTCTCTACATGATGCATGCTGGGAAGAATGTGACTGAGTGCGCCGCTGGCTCACGCAAGCCCCTCAGGGGTGAAAAGGAAATGTCAGAGGAACGCAGGCCCAGGGAAAGAAAAAGTAGGTTAACACCAAGCATTGATCATGTTGATTGGATGGATGGTGGACTGAGATGAGGGGATGGAGGGATTCACAGAGGAGATGATAGATAGGTGATGAGGAATGGATGAGAGAGACAGAAGAGGGATGGGAAGGGTCGTAATGAGGAGGTAGGATGAGGTTGTCAGGGAGATGACATCAGATGGTGGGTAAGGAAAATAGGAGAAAGAAAGAGAGAGATAGGGAGAGTCAGAGAGGGAGAGAGAGAGAGAGATAGAGCAGAAGGAGGAGGTTGTCATGGAGATGACATGATATGGAGGTAAAGAAAATATGTTATATGAAGAGAGAGAGATGGAGGGAAAGCGAAAGAGAAAGAAATGTATAGAGAGAGAGAGAGAGAGAGAGAGAGAGAAGAGAGAGAGAGAGTGTGTGTGTGTGTGAAATAAAGAGAGAGAGAGAGAGAGAGAGAGAGAGAGAGAGAGAGAGAGATAGAGAATTAAGGAGAAGGTGTGAAAACCTAGAAAGAAGAATGGCAATTTTGAAACAAGGGGAGGTATACAAAGTCGTCAAGGAGATATCGTCAAAATGTCAAAACATGGACAGGGGAGGGGGGGGGGTGCAGGGGAGGGACAGCCACACTCGAAAAAAAAACCAATACCGTCACATACGGTAGAAAAAGACTGGGACAATTATTCACGTACATTCAAACATCCATAAAATGGAAGAGAGCAAAGGCCTACGGACAAATGAACCATTGAATATCACATTTCAATCCTTCTAAATGCGTTCTCAAAATGAAACAATAGCTATTGCATTATAGCTTAGTCAATATAAATCAAGGCACCACTAAATCATTATCATTCTTTGCATTTATGCTCGAATCACACTTCTCAAAACGTGATTGTTTGTATCGGAGTAAACCTAATGTACAGTACAGTACAATTACAACTGTTAAAAAAAAAAGTAATTAATTATCATATTTCTCGTGACGCACATCCCCTTAATCTCTTAATCTGATCACAGTCCACTGGTCCCTCTCATTAAAAGCTTTCTATTATCATTACCGCAATGGATGTTGACATTTCAAATGGGATGAAATCCTTGATTGAGGGATTAAAACAGTGCATAATAATTAACGGCGAACAAACACATAAAACACATTTGCCACGACAAAAAGTGCATGGGACATGTTTCGCCTAATTAATTCACAGATATATTGATTTGTGGGGATGTATCGGTAAAGGTCATGCACTTTATGCGGATATCCAGGCGACATCCAAGTGATGGCAGACGATAAGATATTGTCCTATTTTTGGCGGGAGTGAGGAAAGGGATGCGAGGTTGTGTTAATAACAGGGCGGGCGGGTACTTGATGGGGATTTACCCAGTCTATAGTTGTAACGCCTCCCGTTTCTGATTAATCAATATTTATTTGAATTTTCACCATAATATAGACAAGTTTCGTAGTACTATGAAAATTTTAGACCTAACAATAATGATTGCCAAAAAGGCCCTACACGTATCTTATTCAAAACTTCATATCAGATGAAAATTAATTTGTTATCAAGTTCAAGCTCAAGTACACATTCTATTTCCTTCTCATAATACATTATACATGTACATGATACAAATAATATTTTTTACATTAATCATTCTGAAGGATGCCTGGATCGCTGATATAATGTAAAAAGCTATGGTAAATAGCCCATAGTCCTTAACCAAAACCTGGTATTAGATTTGTTTTAGTACGAGCAGGATGCAGGTGCACTTGACCGGCTTAAAGGATGACGAAGAGCACTCTATACATATTATTAGCCTTGACCTGGCTTCTATAGTCATCTAGGATTGATGTATGGGGAGTATAATCATAAACCTAGGCTCATGCCTTCAATGGTCGCCATCACTTTAATATTATGAGCCTGCAATTCTTGGTAACCGTGCTCCCGCATACTCGCCTGATTGCCTCAGGTCAGTGGCTGCTTTAAAAGGATTGAATCAGCTTTGTGGAGGCATGATTTAATATATTGTTGATCTTGTGGCATAGCTAATGTTCAGAAGGATGAACAGCCCTATTGTAAAGGATTTCCAAAATATGATGTTATCATTGCAGTCTATGGGGTGAATAGATCTGGTATTGCCGATCACTTACACATTTTTAGTTATTATTAAGCATGAACTGACATCATTTAAGGCCCAACAGTTTTAAAAATGGTGTGCATTTCTCTCAGCCAATTTTTTATTTTTCATCATCTGGACATTTTTCATGGATCAGCGATATAACCTGGAATACCCTATTATGAAAACTTACTAGATTTCATAATTTTTGAAAAATAATTCGCGGCAAAACTAAATTTCAGACTAAAATCTTTTATATAACTATCTCTAACAAAAGACGATCGGGCAAAATGATATGTGTAGACACCTGAAAGCTGATAGAATTGAACTTATGCCTATTCATGAAAAGTAATTTATCCCAAAACTTGACATGACTTAAAAAAAAAACATTCATCACATATCGTCGTATAATTGTAGATGCACATTTTACAGAATAACTAAAGAGAAAGGCTGATTTTAAGGGAGTGTATAGGGCACATGCATTTGTCAAACTGAAGCGATTCGCAAAACGTCTCTGCCCGTTCTTATGTCATATTCTATTTTTTCTATTTACATGTATTGTTTGATTATACGGAAATAAAACCATACAATACAGTTCATACCATACAAAATATGAATTACGTCCGTATTGAAAGAGGATTAAAAAGTACGAAATAAGCAAATTAAATCAATCTTAGGACTTATTATCCTTTTGGTGTATAATCTGAATTTAAACTTGTTTCAAAGAGATACATACTTGAATTCATACAATTAGAAGGTAAATCTACGTACGTTACTAGGAATACCTTGAGAGATACTGCCATGAGACTATAAGTAAAGGAAACAAACTGCAATTAACGCATTTCACTCTCTCATGCCCCATTTAGACCTGGCCGGATCAGAAAACGTACAAGGAACAGATATGTCTATTGTTTATCTGTTAATTGCTGTCACACCGACTGTCATTGTCAGTTTTTGTACGTCAAAACGGCCAGAAAAGAATAGCGAGATTCGTTCCTCGTCCGATAGTTGTGCTTTTTATGACCGTATGGCATGCGTAGAATATGCAATTTGGCCGGTTGCCTGAATGTGTCCTGTAAATATGAGCAAGGAAGCCTACAGGACGCAAACGTGTGAGAAACGACCAAATACAGGATAAAACGCACAACCACTGGACAAGGAGCGGCTCTCGATATCAGTTTCTCATCCGTTTACCTTACCCGGTAATGTGTGACAGTGGTGTCAAGAACTTCTTTAACGCGAGGTTAAGAGAATGTGTGGGAAGTTAGAGATTAATTGATGTTGAAAATTTTCCATAATTCCCAGAAAACATTAACTATAATGTGCGTGCACAGAATTAAAAAGCGGACATTTTTTTTTTCACTGTTGTAAATTTAGCGCCAGAAGCGCCAGAGGAAGAGAGTGTTGAAAGACTAAATGGAGCACAGAAATAGATTGGAATCGATTATGGATGCGGGTGGAATGCGTTCTTTGTCTAGAGATTAATTAGTCTCTTTGATGATTCACACACATGTCGTCATGGGATGATAGATGTAGAGAGAAAGAGGGAGAAAGAGACGGAGGGAGAGAGAAAGAGGGAGAGAGAGAGAGAGAGAGACGGAGAGAGAGAGAGAAAGAGGTAGAGAGAGAGAGGGGGGGGGGAGGAAGTTAAGACATTGATAAAACGACAAGTGACAGTAAAAGATTGACATAGATAGTATTTAGAGAACGAAGAGAGAGAGAGAGAGAGAGAGAGAGATAATAAAGGGATAGAGAGGATAATGGCTCTACCATAATTTAATACCTTCAAAATAAATAGGCGATTGAAAATACCACTTATAATGAGTTAATATTTAGTTGGCAGTGATTGGAAAGAAAACTTCATATTCAAAGCGTTCAGATGCACAGTAGGGCCAAGGCATAGTTAAACAAGTTTTCTGATTGTCTGGAGAGCAGAGATCGAGCATGAGGTCACTAAGCGTGCACACTGAGGTCAAAAGTCAGAGGTCATAAGGAGCATGCGCTTCTACGTAACTTTGTCAACGACCATTTGCATGAAGCAACCCCCCCCCCCCCATTCCCCCGTGAGTAATTCCGGTATGTCTACATCTTACTTAGATCGTAATGTATCATAATTTTGCCACCCTATTATAATCGGGTCCACATTCGTTGATATTCTCCGGCATCTCTACACCGGTGATCTGTCCCGTACTGATCCATGCGCTGATAGACGGGGGGGTGGGGGGGGGGGGGGGGGGGGGGGGTCGGGGCCTGGTTGGCCCGCCCCCTTGAACCAAAAATTTAAAGAGAGGGGATAAAATCGGGAGTGTTGCGCCTTCACACCCTCACCTCAGACCCGAACGATATGGCTGTTATATTTGAATAATATTACTTATGGCGTTTTGGACAGCTCATGGCAAAAAATTTAGTTATTTATTATAAACTTTTAACTGATACACAGTCCAAATCACGTCACAATCACTATCAGTTTCTGAAAGACTCGGTTTAATTGTGAGAATTATTGTACTATTTAGACAGTATATCCTTTCCAAGATAATAATATATCTATAAAACGCATCTAACTTTAACAAATACTGTAATATATGGCGCACCTCCCGTTGTGTAACAAAGACCATGGCACATCACAAATTTAGGTTCAATTTTAATAAGAACACTATCAATCTTAAATCTAAAGAATATGGTGGTGACTTATGAAACACGTCACCCCAGCTTAAAAAAAGAACATTTATTGAAACCTTTCAGGTAGTCTACATTATCTTATTAAGATGGTTTTACATAGCAACAACAACAAAACAGGAAAACTATTGCTATTTTCAAAACATGCAAAACGTCAGAGTTCGTTACGAGTAAAACCAAACTTCTATTCTTTAAAATATTTTCTAATCTTATCTCATCAATAACCACACCACATAATAGAAAGCGATAATTGCTATCAACAAAAACCCTAAACCGTATCATGAGCAAATACCAACCTCTATTTTTGAAAGTAATTTATAATCTAATCTTAAGACGATCTCGTTACGCGTATTTGTAGCAACTTTAAATAAATAGACGCGATTATCGCGACCAAAATGAGAAATACCAACCTACACGAATATCCTAAAAACGGAGATAATTGTTAGGATTGAATAAAAACACGCTTGAAATACCATTCCCCTATCTTCGTCTCCATAGCAACCATCATCTCTAATGCTATGCCGGCGGCAATGGGAGTTTATTTTTACTCGGTTTCAGAAGCGGACGATGTATTTGAGATATGGAGAAAACACCTCTATGAGAGCAAAGACACCATCTACTAAACAACAACTTTCTTTTTATTCTATATCATCCTATATCAGCTCAGATCAATAACAAGCGCATATATAACACGTATCTAATATCATATCGGTTGTTAGGTTCGATGACACTTTACCTGTGGAAATATGCATTTTAATCTCAAATGTATATTAGGCCTAACAAAAACAAACAAACAAACAAACAAACAAACAAACGGAAAAACAAACCCATCGACATCGGTTTCAATCCTCGTGATTATAAAGCTAAAAATGCTGCCACAATGTTATTAGTCATATTGATAATTATACTTACTTGAATGTGGTGTCCCTTTAACAGGCATACAAGTGAAAATATTTATGAAATAGAAATATGATGGCACAGAAATACATAAATGCCCCAATTTGTGAAATATGTACAAATTGCTTTGCAGTTACTTAAAACGCCTTTCCAACTTTAAAAAAATAACCCTTTACATGGCGGTCTTCTATTTGAAAGATAAGGAAAAACAAATTGGTGAAAGTTTACGAAATCTAAAATTCCATACGTGGTAATGTTCGTGATTATTACCATTATTAATATCATGATTACAGGAAGAATTTTGAAATGTTTCACCTTCTTTTTTTACCTTCTTTTTTCACCTATCAAGACGGACGATAATAGATAATGTTTTGCAGCTTCTGTGACGTACATGAACTTGTTTAAAAATCGTAATTATTTTCAAGTAGTAGTCAGATTTATACCAAATAAAGATTTCATTAAATAACCTACGTATGTTTATTACATAATCAACTTACGTATGTAATAAAATGTTTATTTAGCATACGTACGAATTATTTGAATAATATTCCTCTACCTTATAATGAGTACCGATTAAAACAACATAAACATGGAGGAAAAATAAGAGAAAAACAATAAACAACTGAAAGATTGATGAAAATACAGATCCAGGGTCTTTCGTACTAGATAGAGACACGTTGAAAGTGAAGAAAACTGATCTGGAAAGTAAAATATTTGTCTCAGCTTCCAGGTCAAGTATCCCCCGAGGATATCTACAAATAACTGGATGCGTGCTACGTCACAAATAATCACAGATTCATAACAATAAACAACCTCAAAATAGCTCTCAAATATTATTTCATCTCAGTTTACAGCGTAATAAAATGGTAAATATCAATCGACGTGAAGTCATCTCAGAATAAAATGACATAATGGCAGATATTAACACAATTTCCGCTTCATTAATTATTTTCTAAAAAAAAAAAAAAAAAAAAAAAAGAAATGTATCCATCTTGTTAAATTTCAGAATTAATATTATTGCACATTCCTGAAGGATGGAGGAGTGCTATTATTGAATTATACGCAACTTAATTGTAAAAGAAAACAATCACCATTTTTCAGGAACTTAAAAAGAATGACAAAAGTTATATTAAAGAGAGCTTTTTTTAGAGCAATCATAATAGAGGTTGTTTTTTTCCTTCATAAACAGGTATAGGGGTCTTCCATAAACTTAAGTCTGATATCAATTTTCATTAACATTTTGAATGTAAGTATAGATCCAAATGATTATAATCTGCAACTAAACATGATGACGTAACATCCATTTGCTCCCTTCATTAGCTGACGTTCCAAAGTGAATCTTAGAAAAACAAGACAGTGCAGTCACCATTTTTAATGAGGTTGCTTTCAGAGTGATGTCATGCAAATGGAATTAAGTATTAATAAAGTCAAGAGATGTTATTTTGCAATTTTTGCAGTCTTTTGTTCATATTTAGGATTTAACGCGGAAGGTGAAAATCAATTTTGCTCAGTGATAATTGTAGGGCCTTTTCATTTTGTTTGCACATGAGTCCGAGTATTTTCTCATACAATTATGATTATCACAGTGCTCGTCTTTCTTTGTTACGTAAAGTAGCAGTACACTGTCTTATTTCCCCCATTGGCAAAAAACAAGAGAGAAATAAAACTAAACAACATTTATTTGAGAATTTATTTATATTTCAATAACGTATAAACTGTGGCCTAACCCCCCCCCCCCACACACACACACACATCCTCAAATACACACACACGCACACACACACACACACAAACACACACACACACACACACACACACACACACCACACACGCACGCACACATATAGACATCCACTTGACTAAATTACCCCCACACTACCGCATTGCATTACTCGGTAATGGCCTTCACAACCCATGACATTTATGGCGTAAATCATGCGTATATTTGAATTCTCTTCCTCCCTATCCATTTAATTTCCATATATTAACCATGACACTGGCCTGCACTATATCCTCACTTTATGTGGCTCCCTTGGCAGTATATCCCAACTGCATTTATTATACTCGCAATTTCGTTTCAGAATATCGAGCGGTTATGCTATGACCTATGAATGGAATTAGTGTCGCCAGGTTAGCCTAAAAGCAACGTAAGTGTATCGTAAAATCCTGGCACTGCTAGTGTGTTGTTGTACCATAGAAGAGTGACATTCTATCGATACCGTGTGTCTTTAGTTATAAGCGCATGTAGCACCATGCATTTATGTACGTGTGTGTATAAAGAGTATGAGGATTATTGTTAGTGATGAGTGTGTGGGTGAGTGTGTGGGTTAGAAGATTGATGCAAAAAGTAATATTGCCAGTTTGGTTCCTTTGTGATATTGAATAGGAAAAGGACAGGGTTGGTGCAGCCTCTATGTTGTTATGAGCGAGTTAAGGAGGGTGAGTGAGTGGGTGTGGGTGTGAGTTTGGTGGGGGTGATTGGATATTGAAACTACACAAAGGTCAAGAGCATCAAGGATGGCATTATAGGAAGCGGCGTCTTTAAATGGTTTTTCCCAGTAAAGAGGAGAGGGATATTCATTTAGTGTGTGTGTGTGTGTGTGGTGTGTGTGTATGTGTGTATGTGTGTATGTTGTGTGTGTGGGGGGGGGGGTGTGAGGGGGGGGGTAGGTACTTTGATATTCCTAGTCAACTAACATAAACTGAGCATAAAGGTATTAGTATCTATAATGCATTCGGACAGAAATGTTGAGAAGATAAATATGAAATTGAAAAACGAAACACATTCATGTTAATTGTGGTTTTATCGTGGTTTTAGTAGGCTACACGGTAAACTAATCGACTGGGAAACCCCCAATATGACATGAACTGATTTTATCAGCACGGAAATGTGTGATTGAAATCAAATAAAGACGTGGCCATCTTATTAGACCTCAAGTGTCCAAGGCGAGCCCAGCACAAGCTTGTGATTTCTGGGAACCTTTTTGAAATTGAAAAGTGAGGTGATTTTTCTTTTAAATTTAAGTGAGTTGTGTAAGACAAACTAAGAATGGTATGCACAAAATATAACCACTAAGATGTTTCTACGAAAAAAAGTAAATCTTCTGCTAAAAAGCAAAAAGAGGTTAGCTCACATAATTTAAATGTTATGCCATTGTGAGTTTCAAGAAAAGAATGATTGAGATGACTATACTCCAAATGAAAGAAAGAAAATTTAATGTTCAGACGGATGCTTTTTTGTGGCCTTTATCATCATGATGAAACATAGAACCTATTTTTAAGATGAACGACTGGCCTGGTGTTTGCCACCATCTTTCCCCAACCTGAACCATCATCGACCAAAATGTCAATATTGCGAGTGCTCCCTACCTATGACGTCAATAGACCTGCATGTTGTCATAGCAACGCATCCCCAGACACTTGGCGCTACATAATGGGATGCTCTAAGCTCCTCTCTCCCGTGTTCTACCCGTCTCCTCTCCTAGAGATCCCTGGAGCGATCAATGTATTATTGTTTTCTGCGAAGAAGCTGTCCATGTTGTTGAGAATGTACTAGCGGTAATGTGTGTATGTAAAGGCCGGATCGGAGAAACTAAAAAACCCGAAGCCGACGTGTCCACGACGCATGATAATATAAGCACGCGATTCTTTGGCGGTAGGATGATATTACGTGATAAATGTAAACATATCGTGCGGAATGCGATATGGGGGTATTATTCCACATTAGCCGTTTTATGCTTTTCTGTTCCCCATGTTAGAATTTATAATGGCGTTTTATTTGTTCTGCTGTCTAAGCATACGTCTGAACGTGATGAAATGATGTTTTGCACCATCCTTCCCCTTTCTCTACTGTCAGATGAGTACTTGATGATGAGATCATTATTACACCAATCCCACACCTGAGGTGTCATTAGTGACACGTCTTATAATAATTATGAAGCCAAGTTTGTGTACTTGCAAAGAAACCATCATAAAGAGGGTAGCTTTAAAAAGATATCAGGGCGAATTTCATAGCGGCATTTTCATTATTAAAGTTTATCTACAATTTGACAGAAATCAACATTTTTAGACCTACGAAAAAGAAGACTCACTCAATATCTATACTGCCTTCAATATCATAGGGATAAAAATAATGTCAAGAAAGTATAACCAAGAAAGAAAAAACGAGTTTGCCTGAAAAAGCGAGCATTATACAATTTCGTAAAATACGCCTCTCTACAGATTCTAAGCCTATAACAAATTCTTAAGATTACAGATTCCGCCATTTTGAAAAGACGATGTCAGGATTAGGCCTACATGAGGGATTCCGGGCATTTTCGCCATTCTTGACGTCCATTTCTGGTTCATCTATTACTGTCATACATGATCAAACGTTCAAGATCTCCAAATCACATTCCATGAATTCTTTTTCGTCGATTTCAAGAGGTATTCACATCTTATGAAGATCTGGGGGGAATTTCATCAAAGGACTTGTTGGACGTTTTATCCGACAAACTGTTATAAGCTACTGAAATGCTTGCATCTGATTGGCTGAGAACAAATTTGTCGGATAAAACGTCCGACAATTTCTTTGATGAAATGCCCCCAGGGATTTGGGCGGAATACATCACACGAAGGCTAGTGCACTGTGACATAAATAATATGGACATATTGCAAATTTGTTTGAAACGACCATTCTGATTGGTTAACAGTGATACTTTTATGCAAGAAGTCTATGCAACAAGGATCCTGATTAGTTACTATCGATTTGCAATAAATCTTAATTTTACCCGGCACTGCCGGTATATAAGATACAGCCTAGTTATTACCATAATATATTATAGTATTATTCGAAGTATAGTTGGCGTGTTAGTAGTTATATATTTCTAAAATTTTCAGGTTATTTTTTAGTAGTAGTATAAGCAGCAGCAGCAGCAGCAGCAGCAGTAGTAGTTTGTAGTAGTAGTAGTAGTAGTGGTAGTAGAATTAATAGTAGTAGTAGTAGTAGTAGTAGTAGTAGTAGTAGTAGTAGTAGTAGTAGTAGTAGTAGTAGTAGTAATAGTAGTAGTAGTAGTAGTAGTAGTAGTAGTAGTAGTAGTAGTAGTAGTAGTAGTAGTAGTAATAATAGTAGTAGTAGTAGTAGTGAAGAGGTAGTATAGTAGTAGTAGTCAAATGTTTCTGAGCATCATTAATACTGATAAAAATAGAAATGTGTAAAAATAGAAACAATTGAATCAATAGTTGAATCGAAACTTCCCTCGAACCGAACCTTTTCTATTCCATTCGATTCCAAGAAAAGAAAGTAATAGAATACGGACTCCTCTACATATTATAGCACTCAATAATCCTACCGGTCATTCATCACCACCGTTATAGAATCTAACACACAGTTGAAATGTGACAGTCATATATCAAGGCATGTATACAAAAACACTCACCCACACCCTTTCACATGCACTCTCAAACGCCCACACAAACACACACACATGCGTAACTGCTGATATGTAGATGTCTAACATGTCTAACGAGAGACAAAATGGAGGTAGGATAGATGAATTACAATTATCATACACTACAGTATGTGTAAAAAAAAAAAATGGTACAGTCGGAAAACATTTTTTTATAGTATGAATATTAATTAGAACCTGGTATCGTTTGGCATTTTCATAAAGCAGGATAATTGGACTTTCTTCTGCAATATTTCCATCACATTTGGTGATGTAATTTTTTAGATATGACCAGTTTTCTACAGTAAAGAAAAATCCATTTTGACACGACGTCCATACATTTGTGTAGGTTTCGCATAATGAAACAATAGACGTGCGTAATTTCGATTAGTTCTTCGTCGCATAACTTTTGTTTAATGAAAGCAAATTATACAGAACAAAGTGCATCAGCAAGGAAAATCCTCTACCTTTAATTTGGTACCACATACACACATTATTTCACACCTAAATTATTTTTTCCCCCGACTGTACCATTTTATTTGACACAGACTGTATAAACCCTAATGAATCTAATGTTTACATTATAAAACATTCGTCTTCCTTATACGATCACAACCAATTTTTAAAGAAAATGAATGAATTAGCGTCAGCTATTGACCCTTAATATTAATTTGTCGAAGGGATTGCAGAGAGGACAAGACCTTGCAAATTGTCACGAGTACAAAACGTGTTTTATACATGAGACGGTCTTGCTCATACCCCAAGCCATACATTGGTGGAACAGATTCAAAACTGACACCATAGAAACCAAAATATTACACTTCTGTGAATTGGTTAGTGGCCGGTTTGGATTCGGTCTTAAGTATAAATGAGGACAAAATAAAATACAATGTATACGCTTTCAATACCAGTTCGTGAAACTTATTTCAGATACATTTTAGAAGCTGTATTTTTTTTCAAGATGAAGTTCATACTTCCATTTTTTAAAAGAAATTCATTGTCATATATACAAATTCAAGATTTTTGATCACATCCCCTTTGTACAAAGCTTTCATGAGATTTTTCAATAGTCACAAGTTTTAATTTGCTTTTTGCCATATGGGTTAAAACAAAATGGAAAACGATTCAATAAAAGTAATGTTAACAGTTTAACCTTTACCTAGCGTAACCGTTGCTGTACGTTGGGGGTTTCACAATGTAATAAATACTGTTGTACGAGCAGGTAATTAATGATTAATTAATGACTCCATTAAAGCAGAATAGTGTTCAGGTGAAACTACTCAGTAATTGTATTTTCTACATTAAGTCATCAATTATCGATTATTCAATACGACGGAACATACATGTACATTAATAAGGTTACAATCTATACAACACACTGACTATACGATTTTTCAATAAGTTTCTATGTATGGCAGAATGTCTGTGTAGTTATAAAACAAGAGTGTCACTATTTGAAGGGGCATCAGAATGATCTCAAATTTAAAAGGTTTGGAGTCTTCTTCTGGCTTATATATTTTAGATGATCTTTCTTTTGACTGAATAACAGATTTAAGACATCCTGTCAGTTAAGAAAGTCTAACGATACCTTTGCAAAGACAAAATACCGTTTAAAATGAACATTCTTGAATAATAACTGACAGGCCAACTGGCCTACATCATGTACATGCATCCTGGTGAGAAGAAAAGAGAGAATAATTGTCAGGACAAAAAAAAGGCCATTTGGTCATGATGTTGAGTGTGTAGGTAATTTAATCTCATCTACTGACCGTATGATTCTTATGTATTACCTTACATACCTGACAATAACATTGTCTATCAAATAAGAATGATCGTTTCGCATTAATTATGCAAAACATGATTGGGTGCGAAGAATACAGCATGATAACTTGGCATTAAATATACAAATTATGCACGAGTGTGGAGAATACAGCACAAAAATCGGGCATTAATTATTCAGAACATGCATGATAGAGGTGAATGGGAAGCGAGGGGTACTACGTCCTTGTCCGTTGTCATTTCATCGAGTGTATACAGCATCGTGATTGAATTATTGATGCAACGGAGACACTGTCGAATGTCCCTGTAAATGTCACCGTACTTGAACTGTATCAGCACGAAACACCTTGCGGTCGAAACTGTTATGGGTTGAAACCACACATTATGCTCTATCCATGGTCTATTTATGTGGACAAAAGTTGTCTATCAATAGACGCTTTTAGTTATTTTCTTGTAAAAACTATTTAAAAAAAAGGGGGGGGAAATAAATAAATCAAATCAAATCAGGAGTGATGATAGAGTTATGTTCTATTCATGGTCTATTTGTGTCTATGTGGACGAAAGTTTTCTACGGATAGTCTTCTTAAAAACGAGTGCTGATTATTTAAAATCATGTATAGAAATAAGGTTGTCAATTAATTATTTTTTTCTGTATGATATGAAAACACAAAGTCAAAACCCCGAAAACATGTCAAATGTCAAAATAAAAACACAATGCACTTTTTTAAAACACTTTGTTTCAATGTCCTACCATTACCATTTTCATTTTGTGAATGAAGATATTCTATATGCCTACATTCTAGAAATTTAAGATAAGACACGGATACATGAACACTTTTACTCATCTCAGTGTGAAAGACAAATTTAAAGTGAACTTCTCATAAACATAAATTTGGAATATAAATGTGGTTTGAGGGGTGCAATATTGTTATAATGTGTGTTATTGTAGTCTAAACAAACATGAGTCAAGTAATTGGTAGCGCAGTGAGTTCAAGAATCAATACCGGAGGAAAACGACAATGTTTTGATAAATAACAAATTACATAAAAAAAAAAAAAAATGTTTTATCAACATGAGTGAAAAAAAAATTGGTCTACCATATAAACGATGTATCCATATAGTCTTGATCTTGTAGAAACGAGTGGGGTTCTACACTGTTAGAACGCGGTTTAAATATTTCGCTGTTTAAAAAAAACATATTGGTTTTAAAGTTAAACATTCTTGTTTAATATTTAAACATTCTTGTTTAAAACCGGAAATGTGAGGTTTTATAGTCTTTAAAAAGACCTGTTTAAAGATTAGAGTTTAGATGTTAAACAGGCCGAGGCAAACAATTCACTCATGACGAATAACTTATGCCTCACACATTAAATACGTGTATGTACATATGTGTTGGCTCAGTGGATAGAGCGTCTTCCTTATATATAATCGAAAGGTCGTGAGCTCGATACCCGGCCGCGTTAATCCAAAGTTGGTGCGTTTTTATTTTTGGAGAGAAGCGTTAGACAATACTGTTGATATTTTAAACAACCATTAAACAACAGGTTGTTTAAACTTTTAAACAACAAGAGTGTTAAAGTTTTAAACAACTACAGATTGTTTAATTTCTAAGCAACGCTGTGCGATTCACCGGTTAACACGCAGTTGTTTAAGATTTTAAACATCTTGTTTAATTTTTTCTAACAGTGTATGAGAAGAATGGTGAATAAGGGAATATTTATTTGACGTCAGAAGTATCACTAAATATGGTGACAAATGTGTTACTGGTGCCTAAATAAACGTTTTTATTTATCATGTAGGCCTATACAAAATGATTAAAAAAATCATACTACAAGCAGACGTTTGTGTCTATATAATAAACATACCTATATATATATATATATATATATATATATATATATATATATATATATATATATATATATATATATATATATATATATATATATATATATATATATATATATATATATATACATGTATAATATGCACATAATCATTCGACAAAAATATTATTCATGTTCGAAAGAACAATACTAGATTATTGCACGTTGCATCTACATAACACGTAATCTTAATGAATGTACAGTACTTGAAATTCCGAAATATATTCCCTTGGGGAAGCAGGTTAGATCAATAATCCAATATGACGGGGTGGCTGAAGTGGAGCTTTGATTAATCTCGGGTTGGTTTTGAGCCGAACCTCATTACCAATCTAATCACGCATGTATGTTCCATGCTGAACCTATAAGATGATTGAATGAATATATTCGATTCCATGCTTTTACAAACCATGTGCTGGCGTGGCTATAGGACTTCCATATAGCCCTACATGTATTTTCCTTTTATTTTTTATTTTATTTTATTTATCTATTTTTTTTAAAACAATGAAACATTTCATGACATACATAGAATTAAAATATTACAAGTGGTAAATGAGACCAGAAAATAACACATGTGCTAGTCTAGCTTGGCACCTCTTATTAGGGGGTGTGCGTGTAAAGAAATCCTCTCCTTCAAAACAAGCATTAAGAAATAATTAATTTGCAAATTACGGGATGTTTATTCTTTACATAATCGGCAAGTATGAAAAATAATAAGATGATGTGAACAATCTTGGAATGTGGTATTCAATCCGTATCACTTATTTCACTCAGCAAGTCTGGTGATAAACTGGATATTACTCCTTATAGGCCTATGCGCGATTTTGTTGTTGTTGTTGTTGTTGTTGTTGGTTGTCTTCGAGTGCCCGCAGTAAAGAGAATTTACGATTGTAAAATGCAAATGAAAATGTAATGAAAATATAAACTACAACACTCTAAAAAGACACGGGTCAAAATGAAGTTATTCAGGGTCAGCTAGGTTGTACTCCATCCGGTATGAATTTATTCTGAATCGTGCTGTTTAATCTTTTTTTTTTTTAAAGAGACCAGGTTCAAAAAGCCACCGTCGTGAAATATCTAACAAGTCATGTACCTCCTTCTTTCGTCACTATATGTTTCGTTTTTCAAATTGCCTCTTTCCTCTTAACATCCCATTGAATTACCAGTTAGCAGCAATTGAGATCGGATCAAACAAGATATGAAGACTTTAGTTCCGAAAGATTCTACATCCAATTTTAATAAAAACTGAATTATTGCTTGGATACTATTATTAAAATAGGTACCTGTCTGCAACAAAATTTTAAACTCAGTTTTGAAAAGAAATTAAAAAAAATGCATTCTAATATAACTTTTCTTATATATAGACACCTGAATAAAATATGGTAAACAAATTCCTCTGATTTTTTTTTCATTTTCTCTGAAGCAACGAAGATGGATGTACTACCTTTCTCAACTAAACTCTTCATATTAATGCTCCTAGGTTCACAAGTTCATGTATTTAGGGTAGCAATTTAAAACAAAATTGGTTATGTAGGAAGCTAAGTGCATTGGGGATTATTTCGCTGTCACTCACGTACGAGAAAAGGAAATTAATGGATTACATTAATGTCACTAATGCAGACGACTTATACGACGAGGCAAAATGAAAAAGTTAGAATTGTATGATATTATGTAGATTGGATGGCAAGCGAATAAAATTGGCTTATTTAAATTTTCAGGAATATTAATATCAGTCCGGACATTTTTCGTAAACAGTTTAAATGCAATATGCACATTTTTTAATGCGCTATTTGCAATTCGGGAAAAGAATTATTTCTGAAAACAAAAAAAAATTACATCGTGACCTAGGTCCATGATGATGGTGATTCAAACGATTAAACTTCCTAAATATTCTCTCATAGCAATTTATTCATAAAATAGAATTTAATAATAATAATTAAAAAAAGATTAGGCATTGTATACATCGACTGCAAATAATTGAACCTCCACATTTACCTTTCAACGCAAACATATTTTTAGCAATCTCTTTGGAAATAAACATCACCGATCTAAATACGTGTATCCTCAAATTGAAAAGCTCGGAAAAACGAAAAGCAGAAAAAAAATTAAAAAAAATGAAAAGATCTTAAAATAAGTTGTTTGCCTTATAGCTATATCTAAAAGATATTGACGTCGCAGATCACATTCTTGTTTCCGTTTTAATATCAGCGCCTATAGCATTTTTTTTTGTTGGTTTTTTTGGCTATATTATAAGAGATGTCTATTTCCAAGTGACGTCAGCGCACAGGTCATAATTGTTCGCCTTCTGACGAACAGGCGCTTTACCAGACGACTGATGACGTCATGTTTTTGAGGGACAAATAAAGCGCCAAAACGTATGTGCAATATCCCTATGAAGAACGGAAGGGAAGCATGGAATCGCTGTATTAAATGGCTTCGAGTCAAATTTCTGTGTTTCTAAATTTGTCTAAATTTAGAGTCCCTCGATCTCGGAGAAGGATCGCGTTACATTGCAATATAGCGTTGGGTATATGTTTTCCCCTAATCTAAGTCAAATTCGATTATTGTTGCTATTTATTCATTTTGGAAGAAGAGAACTGCTCCTTACATAATCATACTACCCACAAGACAATATACACACAATTAAGGTAGTACATTGATTGTTGGTAGGCCTAATATTAATTGGAGGCATTTAGACTAAATATAGTGTATGTAGAAAAATGTAATGTAAAAACACCACATTTCGAGGAGATTTAAATTTTAAAGCATTGAAACATTATACAAATGGTATAGTTTAGATGATTGCGAACGTACAATTCAGTCACTGTCATAGTTTTGTTTTCTTAAACATGAATAATATATTATGGAACAAATATGAACGATTTTGGAAATAAAAAACAAAATATTCTTTTATTTAAAAAATGTACTTGCATGTAGGCCTGTAGATAAAAGTAGTGCTCAGAGAAACGGTACGGAGATGTATGACTACAATAAATTACAAAACAAAACACTTTAACAAGAAAAGATGATCCAACAAAGACATTAACACCCCACGTTCGCATACAGGTCCTTTAACCATAATAATTATGCTTTAAAACAAAGCTATAATAACCAGGGGAAAATGCTCTGAATATCTCATCACAACATAACGCATTAGAACAATGTCAGATATCAGTCCGTCTGATATCACTAATAAATCTTTTCTTCGAATTTTGAAGCACAGAAATCCCTAATTATTGATGAAATAACAGAAACGGTTCATATATAACCCCCCCCCCCCCAAAAAAAAAAAAAAAAAAAAAAAAAAAAATCTCAATACTTATCAGCAACTTGACGTCACTCTTAATACACAGGAAATGATGGATATAGAATAGATTAATTCCTATCGCTTCTGTTCGCATTCCCAGTAGGGGATGAATAGATTATGTTTTGATTTGGAAATTAACTTGTATATATATATTGAAGCAATACATCATTGCTATTATTCACTGTAAAAAAATATTTGTATTTTTACAGCAAATCTGCTGTCAGCAGAGTCGCCGTAAAAAATGTAATTCAAAAAACAGTTTTGCTGTAAATTTCTCCTGCAAATAATTACATGAGAAATACAAAATATACATCAGGAGTAACACATTTGTTCCGTTTTAACCAAATATGTACGCTATAGAACTCTAATGATTTTTTCCCCTTCTTTTTCATAAATTCTTAGAGGAGAAATTTACAACAAAACTGTTTTTTGAATTACATTTTTTTATGGCCACTCTGCTGACAGCAGATTTTGTGTAAATATACAATTTTTTTTACAGTGTTGCTATGCAAAACATATCAAAATCTGTGCCCTCCAAAGAAGCCCGTTCCTTAACATGCCGTGTACGTCATTTGTACATTATAGGCAACACCCCTTTAAAAAAATACCTTACTTAAACTCGGACAATTAGGCCCAATAGGCACGATAGGCTTACCTAGAAACTAACGGGAATGACATCACGATGTTACTTTTTCAATATGAAAATTCCAACAAACATTTCCTGGACAATTGAGCATGCCACTTGTGCATTGTCGGAAAAATCTTGAACAAGCTTCCAGGTTGTCATCGGTGACTTTGTCAAAAGAATCATACACACAAAATCCGATATGTGTATTTTTTAAATATATGTTTACAGATACTCAAAGCATAACATTATGTCTATAAATCTAAATTCATGAACAATATCCTCTAAAACTGTCACTACTCGACTCTATAATTCTTTCCAAATAAATACTCAAACTGAACTCTTTCAGATTCGACATCTAGTCATTTCGAGGAAATAATCCACGGTCATCGACTTTTAGTTCAGTTTCGAAGAAATAATTTATGGTCTGTAAATTTGCCAATACGTGCTCTATTGGTGTGGAAAGGAGTCCCATAAACTATATCACTAGAACGAGTCGGGTGAGTCACGGTAAAATATAATTTCCTATTTTGAACGCGGATGGAAATCCCTCAGTTAAAAATGGCTCCGCAAAATTGGGAATTAGTATGCGATGGAGAGAGAAGAGACAGAGAAAGAGAGAGAGAGATAGAGAGAGAGAGATAAAGAGAGTATATGACAAAAGTCATTAATGAGAGAGACAGAAGAGAGACGGAGAGATAATGGAAGAGGGACATGTAGAAGAACAGGTTATAGACGAAAAAGAGTTTCAGTTATTGAATTAAAGATGAAAGACAAGTACAAGAAGGCGGGGGTAATAATTGGGAAACAGGTCAAATATAACACTGGTTTATTATTAAATGTATAACACTATTGAATACGATATTAGATTCATGAGGGTGGGTAGTATGATAATCCAGCCCTATATAAGCAACATTATACTACAACATTCTCGATTCAGTTGGTCATTATTAACATAAAATGTTTTCACGAATGATGACATAAGTTTGTCGTATCGGGAAGAAAGTACCAGATATTAAGTTCATCTTTTTGAACAGGTTCAAGAAAAAATAAAAAATAAAAACAACAAACTTTGGTAAAAGTAATCAAATACTTACATGTACGTACATGTTTAATTAATCATGTATTCTATTTCACTATTCTGCATTATTTTACTTCATGGAAGTATACAAATATCATGAGTTGTTCTGTAAAATACTATATCATTTTAATTGTCACAATTGTTGATGATGGAATTTGGCCGCATTCGCTTAGCCATCGCTTTATTTTAAGGTCTTATAACCGAATTTATTATTGTAATACCACATTTATACGTCAATTTTTGAATTTGATAATGCATAATTATAATGATAATTGCTTGTCATTCTTTTATCTCAAAATGATTACTTCTCTGATAACAGAATAATCCCCATACGTTCCCCAAAAGAATTTTGTCGTCTCGCGGCATCCCAATTTTTATCATTCCGTAAATGTTATGTTATTGAATAAGAGTTTGTCCATGTTTTTCGTTCTAGTCATGATTAAACTCATAGCTGATTTTCATATCTCTTTAGTTCTAGCCTCAGTCCCGCGTGTAGAGCCTTCTGTGATGACACATGTAGCCATAAACCATACGATATGATCATGCGTCTAGTGTGGATCTTAAATTATCGAATAACAACACACTCATTGCTCCTATTTATAGCTTGCAATCCTAAGGTTACAGCTTCCCTAATGCCTCGTTCTCCCTTTGACTTTTGATTGCAGGAGTCGCTCAGTGCCAAGGCCGTTAGTCTACTAACGTTACTTGTATAACCTTACCCTTCTTCTGCTTTCACTGTCAAATATTACAAGAGAAATTCATATATCATTGTGATACGAATTTTTAATGTCTAGGATCTACAAGAACCGTATAAGTGTCTCCTTATTTCCTCGCGCAAAATCTTAGTTTTATCTGTTACCTTGCCATTTAGCTCATTATAATTATTCAGTATCGCGGTATAGAGTTTTATATCGATGATGAGCAAGTATTTTTCTAATAGAAATATTATGAAACAGTTACAATATAAATTTACATTGGTTGGAACCCCAAATAAAGGAAACTTATTTGATGTAATATCCTTAGTAAAGGAAACATGTCCTATACATGTATATGCTATAGACTTGTTTTCTACCTTTTTTCCTTTTCTTTTTAATAGGGGAATATGTTTTAGAAAAATGTTCTCTAGCACCCTCTTGCAGTAAAATCAATTTACTTTCAGATTTTTTTTTATGAAACATGATAATTACAAATAAAGACATATTCGGTAAAACAGCGTTCGTCTTCCATATGCCTTATGATTTGGAAAAGGAGAACTAAACAACATCTTCACAATACTTCAGTGCCGCTTTTCTGAAATAAAATACAAATTTTATATCAAATAAGAACGAATATTATAGATTAGGATATATTACGACAGGAAACAATAGTACCGATCCATTGATTGCAAGCATTAGCAAGTAAAAAATCACTAAACGGCATTGGGGGAGCAAGATTCTTTCTTTATTGCAAATCTTTGGATTTAAAGCGACGGAGGGGAAAATTGCACCAAAAATTACCCCCCTACCCACTTGGACGGCCTTTCATAACAAACAATAGCAGCCAATAAAGAGGCAACTTCTATTAAATTAGCAATCTCATAACATAAACAAGATCTTTGCTTCATTCTCGACCCGAGCACTTTACAGCCGTTATGATATGATTTATTCTACGAAACATATCAACCATGGTGGATAAGATAATCATATTGACATACTATGTTCATACAAATTAAAAAGTATGTATAAGACCACTCATGGCTATTGACATATTACAGATACTAAGAAATCCTAACCAATGCCCCTATTATGAAGTCCAACAGCAAAAGGACAGGCTGTGCACATATTTGAAATAAAACTCTAAAAACTTATACACGGGACAACAATTTCCTGTAGTACATGTTACAATTTTTTGTTATATCATTGCCAGACAAACTTCATTTTCTTTCCAAGAAATGGGGGATTTGCCAACACCATTAGTCCATGGAAATACCAAGCCATTTTATTACCAGTTTGTGACTATTCCACATACTACTTACCAACCTGTACCATTTCTACTTTGATACAGGACTGCTAGACTACACAAATGTTTCTGATCACCAGTATAATTCTCCTTTCTTCAAAACGGATTTATTCCAAGAAATGAGAAAATTCTCTGAGCGTTAACCCGACTAATCGCTTGATTTTGATGATGATGCTCGCCGCAAAATAAATAAAACAAAATAATGATTAACTTTCAATTTCGATTTACACAGACGGCTATCACGTTAAATTAGCCAGTAAGTGATGACTTTTATTGACAATTTCTTTCATGTTTTTTTTTTTTTTAATTGTTTTTTTTTTTCTAATCGGAAATAATCCTCTAAATGTAAACGATGTGAATTCTCCAATCGTTCAATAGGAGTTTGCTAACGATGGACAACACTGACGTTTTTGAGTGAAAAAACCCACCTCTGTGAGTGGACGTGGAAAGCTTGTTGCTTGGATGACAAGTTTTCTAACTCTTACCACAGTCTGACTAACCAACTTCACTTTCCACCTAATTACTATATTGAAATTTCTACCAAATCCTTCATCCACTCATCTCCCCTCGCTCTTTTCACCTTCTTAGAGCAGTCAGCTAAGTTAAAATTACACACCATGCACAGCGATGGAACAGGCCACACTGGCGAAAACCTATTTCGACCTCGCCATCTGACTGATAGGGCAAACACCAAAAAGTAAATCAACTTTAATTTTCATACTTGAAAGCTAATGTTTACCATGCGTTCCTTTAAATGAGGCGACTCATAAGCATCATATTGGTGTCGTATCTGTTCTAATGGATTTCTTGCCCTAAATATAGATAAAGGTTTCAGTATCATTGTCGAAAACATCATGTGATATTTCACACAAATTCGATTGCACATCCAATATACTATCTGCCCGGTTGCCTTGTCCTACCACATCTAGCGAGTTTTATACAACTCACCCACAAAGGAATACACATACAGTTCAGCAAACTATGTATTATACCAAACTCACCAAGGGGAAACGTATATACAACACACATTACACACACACACACCACACACACATACGTATATAATATATTATCATATATTATATATATATATATCATACTATATAAATATTAGATATATATACATATATATATAAGTGTACTCGAGGAATACACGTACAACAGCCAATGCGGCAACTACTCTTTTTTATTTAAATTTATGAAAGCCAGAAATGGTATTGTGGAATGGACAAAATTAAACTAGTTGACGTACGCTCAACATTCAAAATTCCCCAGAGGCTATCCTCCCTTTTGGACGATAAATCTTTTATGGTGAGATCGCCAAAAATTCCATCCGCCGGCCGAATCGAACACCCCGTCCTCCAGCTTTGAAGAGCCAGATATCAACTAACGCCAACGGAGAGAAAACAAACGACGGAGAATACGTTTACAAAACGAATATCATTCATCTCTATTTATTCTCAACATTAACCCTCTATTTTTTACATTAACCTTTCGAAACTAGGACATCCAAGAAATATCTGAAAAACATCTCGACTAACTAAGTCAGCCAGAGACGCTGCCGTACATGTTAAAAAATGAACTTAATAGGACAAACAAAGAATACACAAAAACGTTCCTCATGACTCTAACAAAATCCCAACAACAAAAAAATGAAACCTACAAATCGAACAAATCACCCGACGAAAAAAACAACAAACCAAAAAATACTCAAAACCCACGCAACCCGCGACACCAAGAGAAATCCCACTCTTGAACTGACTGCCTAAAACACTCTAATACAACCCAAACTACAACACTAAAACCCACCAACTCTTTAAATTTTTAGTAGATGAAAAACCAATCTACGAAAACACGAAAAACCACACTCACATTCACCCACCACTCGCCGCCCATCGCCTTAATAGATATATCGTGACTTTGCCTGCGCGGCCCTACTCCGCTCTCGGCGTCAACTGACACCAATCAATATTCACCAGCGGCCCAGATACACACCCTGCCGCCCGGACCCACCACCCACCCTTCACGAGACTCCAACAACCAAAATATACCCCGCGAATTGTGATTAATCGCAACCTCCCTGTCCAGAACAAGAAGAAAAAAAAAAAATAAAACAATTTCTCAACACTCACCAATATTTCCCTTTTGTACTAGGGTGGGGGCCGATTAGTTCGAGTTTCTGAAACAATCCAGATGACAAGCCCGCCCGAGCCACCCCTAACCAGTTTCTCTGTGGTCTTAGTTCCGGTAAAAGGGCACCGGGCGATTTCAAAAGCCTGCGAGGCCCGGCCGTTCGATTCCCACGGCGGGAAGACATCTTTTCGATCTCCACCAAAATCAAACAATTATCCAAAAAAATAAGGATGAGGACTAGCTCTGCGGGAATTTTGATTCAGCTACTACCGTCTCAACTATATCTCTTCACTCATTCTTTAAAAAAAAAAAAAAAAAAAAATATATATATACTATAATATATATATATAATATACTATATATATTTCATATTTGACGATAGCTTCAAAATCAAAAATTCCCCAGAGGCTACGTCAACCATCATTCTCTTCACCCATTTCCTCTTCAAAACTTGAAATAAAAAAAGAGTTGCCCATGGCTGTTCTACTTGAATTCTCTTACACTTATATATATATATATATATATAATATAAGTTGTCCCGCAAAATTGCTTCATACCCCTGTCGCATTTTTAGTTTTTTTCTTTATTCCTTTGCCTTTTTACCTGAATGACGTTCCTCAAACTTTTTTTGTGATCAATATGCTACCTACAAACTAAACTAAATGCTGCGAAAAATTATAACATTTGAGAAATTTGCTGTTCCCAGGCGCAGTATTTTATTGAAAATTTATGGAAAACACCATGTTCATATATTATTCATATCCTGCAATGGTAAACCAGTCTATTTCGCTTTTAACTAATCACCTCGCATAAATGCCTTTTTCTTCAAATACCACATAAAAACGGCTTTTTGCGATGCCCGCAAGCCATCATTCATGTCCTCCATGGGTTTGCACCATATGCGTCCTCTTGGAAAACGCTCCAGCCACTGCGTAATGCTTGCATGGTCTTTGGGGCCATTATGTTGATTTCTTCAACTTCCCAGGCACATTTCAAAGGGAATTCTTGTCAGGTCATTGAATATTTCCCTCCAGGATCATCATTTTCGCATTGTCCTTGAACCGCTTCTTGGACTGACTTGCGCCATATGCCCTGAAATCGTCCTGTAGATACTGTCCAGATGCCCTTCCTACGGTGACAGTACATGCAATACTTCTGAATGTTCTTCACCCCAGGATGACTTTACTAAAATTGTCTTATCAACCGGAAGCCCTCTTATAACTCCCAATGCTACCAGCACAATGAAATCCTCCATAACAGTTTGAGTTGAATGCATGTGCTAAAATCAGCGACACTGTTCTTGTTAGGTGGAAGGATTCGTCTTTCTTTGCCAAATTGATAGAAAGCCAATTATACTCCTAAATTCTAACTATATATCCGTCATACACTTATAGAAACTACTGGGCCCAAAAGTTAAAAAATCGACTGGTTTAACTACTTGAGACCCACGACTGTCCAGAGGCCTTCCATCCGTCTTGACTACAAAAACCGGAGTCTGTATTGCGGGGCGGATCTGTACAGATCTCCTTTTATGCAATATTTGCTCGTTCCTTACCATTCGTCTCTGGGATGGTCCAGACGGTTGCCAATTCGCGAACATTGCCGTCGCTGACCTGTGGTTATTGTAGGCCTCTCAATATACCTTTTGCAATTTGAGGGAGACACCTTGCAATTTTTTGTCATGCCAGGTAAGCTTTTTCCAAAAGTGTTTTACATCTGGTGCTTTATTGAAGAAGCTCTTAAGTGTTACATCAGGGATCAGAAAGTGTAGGTAGAGTGTTTATTCTATTTAAATAAACATCGATATGAATGTTCTAAGTGAAAAAAATTCAAATTCCTGATAAGTAGATCACCAGAAAGGGGTCGGGCGCGCTAAAGACTCACAGGATTGGCTCAAAGACCATGCAAACCTAACTCAGCCTGGAGTTTTCCATAGAACGTAGGACAGACCCTTACAGAAGCCATAAAGAAAGGCTATGGACTTTTGCAAAAACTATTTCAGATGGTTATTGAAGAAAAAAATATTATATTAGTGGTTATATGATAAGAAATTTGACGGGGTAACCCTGGGGTATGAATAAATTATGAACATGGTGTTTTTTCGTAAATCGGTCAATAAAATACCCCTGGAATACCATATTTTTGCCAATTTTAAAATTTCCTCATCGTTCAGTTCTTTGTAGGAAAAAGTTTGATAAACACATTTTATTCATATGCAAAATTTAAAAAAACCTAAAAATGACAGGGGTATGACAAATTTTGCGGAACAACTGTACTATATATAGCGAAAGGAATTGGTTACTATATTATATCAAAAAGAGAGTTTCCAAAGTTGTTTGTTTTGTTAATCATTTCACTATAATATATATATATATACATATATATACTATATATACACCATTATATAATGTGCTGCAGAGTATATTTTGTCATGCTAGGAAATATAGCCTTGAAGAGAAACATATAAGCAAGGGCGAGCCATAAAGGTCACAATTGCAAAATATCAAGGGTATTGAGACGGAGTGAGAGAGAGGGGAGAGTAAGAGAGCTAAAGGACAAATGAATTATCATAATCAAATGCTCGCATACTAGTGGATGCATCACACTCAGTCCATACAATTATGTGCATTTTTAATGAATGATGCACCTAATATGTCTGTATACAACGCTATAATAGCTCATTCTATAAACATATTGTATCGTGAAGGTTGTAAAATGATTATTATATCACTGTTAACAGATGAGACATTCATTGACTGACATGTTCCTACATCCGAGCTATTATTAGATTCCATGCATATCTCTCTCTTCTCTCTCACTCGCGAGTGGAAGTTCTTGTTTGCTCATGGGCACGGGAAGCCTCTAAAATGATTCAAAACGTGCCAGGAGAAGCCATGCTCGTTATGTAGAAAGAATACAAGGAGAGAAGAGATACAATGATAGCGAATATTTATCATTCTATTAGCTGCATGTGAGAGAGCGGATGTTTTCATTTTAGAGTTCAACCGCATATACACGCTCCAATTTTATGAGCGAGGTTGATACACGACGTTTCGCGCCTACACACACAGCGAGTGTTTATATGCGGAGCAACATTGCACTTTGCTGCACCGGTAGGACAGCTGCGGAGCGAGGGTTTTGCTATCCTCTTTACTACATCGGAAGATAGACATCTCCGCTTTACACGCACTATGTACGTCGAAGCATTTACGTGAGCATCTCCCGTGTTGGATTGAAAGCCGACGCCACAGCATCTTGTAAAATCCAATCTTCTTCAATATATCATCCTACGCCTTTTCAGGGTGGAAAACAGGAGCCATTTTGTTGTGCTCTACATCTCATTTGAAGTTCAGGAATATACGTAAAACCTCCTCCCTAGAAGGCCGTCATAGTGATTTGGCAGATGTGAATTTGTGTGTGATTGTAATCGCGCCACCGCCTAGGTAAATACTTCGAATGCATTGTGGAGATACGGGAAAAGGTATTCATATCTGGTACTGATATACGTAAGTCTGTGGTTGATCTTATTTATCGTGAGGTTGATCGCAAATGAGGCCAGCGGGTAGGGATACACGCTCCCCATGCGAATATTACATCTCGCTATGACAACGTCATCATCTAGCGTTTGATATGACACAAGCCATGCCTGGTAATTCAGTCTCCAATTTGATGACGGTCAATTTCATTGTCATCAACGCCTCTATACGCGTTTCCCATCTGTTTTGAGGATGAGTGATCTCAGTACGACCGTTACCACAGCCAACAGGTCTTTATCATATACTTTGCTTCATACCCGCATGGGCTAGAGAGAGAAAGTGAATCTACTCCGATTAGGATATTAATGGCAATGCTCTGTGTCAAGAGCAAGTGTAACTCCAACCAATTATGAATGGGATACCGGACTCCGATGGGGAAAGCCCCACTCACATGCAGCAGGGAGGGGGTTCCCCTTGTAAACCAGCCAGGCAACAGGATTGGTAGTGGTGCCAGACGTACGTCAAACTTAGTCCAAATGATCTGGGTGCTTCATGTGAAGGACTGGCTATGATGTCACACAATGGACAGTCAGCATCCAAGCTTACAATGGTGGAGGTGGTGGTGTCCAAACGGCTGTGAAGGGACAGGATCTTCACCGTAGGACATGTCCTCTTTACGGCACAGAACTCGAGGAACTCTTCTTAGACAAGGTCTTCTTGCAAAGACTGTTCTTGTACCTCACACCTGTAGAGCGATGCGACTTGCACACGTTTGTAAATGTTGGAAGGATGTGTTGTACCAACCCATGTTCTGGAAGACAGTGACCCCCATCCTCCACCGCAGAGACTTGTACGAGGAGCAGGACGATGGCACCAAGAACTTCACATCCTTATCGAGTTTCGAGCTCCGGGGTTTTGAGTCGGTTTGTTTTGGTGAGCGTCTCGGACTTGGACATCTGTGAGTTCATGACCACTGTCCACGAACCAAGAAGTTCTTACGCGCCATTTCCCTGAAACGCTCCACAGTCACGGACGCAGGGCTTGAGGTCTATGTTGGAGCAATGGGATCCGTGACGTCACTGGACCTGAGTGGATTGTAACGATTTCACGGAAGCAGGACTTGGGCCAGTCTACCAGCCAAAGGTTAACGGCTCTGAGCATCAGCGACTGTATTAACGTTGCTGATGAGAGCGTTGCCGCTATTGCTCAAAGGCTCCCTCACCTTCGGGAGCTTAACCTTCAGGCTTACCATTGTGACCGTGCTGCTCCTGGGATGCCTGGTGGCTCAGCGGCTGTGGTACCCTGACCACACTCAGGCTCAAGTCATGTTGGAACTGACCAACCAGGCAGTAGTGAACCTGATTCACTGCTTACCCCAGCTGACCACCCTCTCACTATCAGGGTGCAGTAAGATCACGGATAGGCCATAGGCTGATTGCCAGAGAACCTAGGTCAGCTCAGGTGCCTGGATCTATCATGGTGCCCTCGTATCACAGACGCTGCATTGGAATACATCGCATGTGACCTACCCAAGCTAGAGAACTTACATTAGACAGGTAAGAATGTGGATCAACAGTTGCTCATATATTAAACTTCCCTAATT
>CALNVZ010003430.1:4812143-4852779 GCA_940671915.1 Paracentrotus lividus
AGGCATTTCCCCCTTTGCTAAAAACATAAAAGAAGCATACTTTGATTTGACTAATCATAAAGGCTGGGCGGTAGGTTATTTCTTTTCATAATAGCAATGTTTTAGGTCAGCTGTTATACGCATAGATGCATTTGTCACAATAAAACCTTGGTATGAAAAAAAGAAAGAACTAGGTATCCCCAGTAAAGTAGCCTTTGGATTGAATTCTTATTGCAACAATAGACGTTACCATGTCTCACAAGCCAAAGGGAACATGTGCGGTTACCATTGGAAACTTTTATTCAAAGTTATTGAAGAAGATAGAAAACGAGGGTTTGCAGGCATTTTGAAAATAGTGCCCTCTTTTTTGCTAACGTTATGTTGCTCCGGTTTTAATTTCTTCAAAGTGTTTGTCACCGCTTTCACTTTCCAGGATTATGGGTATATCTTGGACGTTCCCTCAACCCTTCCCGGGGATTTTTCTTCTAAAAAGTTTGTCACCCCCAGAAAATGGCAATTTTTTGTCATTTTTCCTTATTTTGGGGGCCCCTTTTTGTTTACGCGACCCATCAAGGCCCCCTCAGTCTTACCCCAAGGATACACGTCTGAGGTGTAGATTTGTTATTGTTCTTTAAATTAAATCTAGATGTATGGTTACAGGCTCGACTCTTTTGTCTAGGGGAGGGGTTAAAATTTATTTTGATTGGAGTTCAACTTTGATTTTATTCATTTTTACACCATGGAAATTTCTATCTTCTCTAAAAATTATTGTATAGTAAAATCTCAACCAAACATAAATCAAAATAAAGTATTATCAATAATGACTATTTAAAGCCTTGTCATCAAGGCTAAACAAAATTTAAGGTGAAAATGATGATATATAAGGGTTAAAGGTTGTTTATCATATCTTTTGTTTTCATCATAAAGATGGAATAAAATTTTCCGAATTTTCACCAATTTCGTTTTTTACTTCAACCCCTCCCCTTGAGAAGAGACCTTAGCCTGTCCCCAGAAATAAAGATTTAATTTACAGAACAATGTAAACAGTACACCTCAGTCGTGTTTCCTGGCGGTAGGACTGAGGGGGGCTTGATCGGCCGGGAAAACAGAAAGGGGCCCCAAAATGAGAAAAAATGACAAAAATGGGCATCATGGGGTTGATAAAACTTTTTTGGAAAAAGGTCCACTGGAAGGGTTGGGAGAATGTCCAAGATATAGCCAGGATCCCGAAAAGTAAAAGCAGGGACAAACATATTCAAGAAATTAAAGCCAGAGCAAAAGCATGTCGCTAAAGCGGCAAAAAAATATTCCACCTTTATGAGGACAGTGTATATTAGCTGATTGTCTAGTTGAATAAGAGTGAACATCATTGTTTCGCCTAAACACAGACACAAAAGAAGTAGGTAAACTTTTCTTATTGTCCCTATACATAAAGAATGCGGTTTGCAGAAAATTATGTCATTAATCGTAATAATAATAATAAATAATAATAATCGTGTTTAATAGTAAACACGGTGATTAAACAACTACAGCTACTGGGGGGGGGGGGATAGAACAAAATAAACAGAACAAAACAAACAAACTACAGTCTGTGTCAAAAAAAATGGTACAGTCAGAAAACGTTTTTTTATATTATGAATATTAATTAGAACTTGGTAATGTTTGGCATTTTCATAAAGCAGGATAATCGGACTTTCTTCTGCAATTTTTTTCATCACATTTGGTGCTGTAATTTTTGAGATATGACCATTTTTTTGCGGTCAAGAAAGATCCATTTTCGCACGACGACCATGCTTTTGTGTAGGTTTCGCATTATGGAACAATAGACGTGCGTAATTTCGATTTGTTCCTCGTCGCACAAAAGTTAGCATAACTTTTGTTTTACGAAAGCAAATTATACAGAACAAAGTGCATCAACAAGGAAAATCTTTTGGCTTTAATTTGGTACCACATACACACATTATTTAAAAAGATTTCACACCTAAATTATTTTTTCCCCGACTGTACCATTTTTTTTGACACAGACTGTACAATATAAAAAGGTTGGGAGGTGAAGGGGGAAAGCAAATTAGTATAATATCTAAAGATGATTTTTGTAGGTTCGTTTAAAAATAGAAAGACTTGTACACGATTTAATACTATTTGAAAGATTATTCCACATGCTTGGTCCAGAGTATTTGATCGTGAATGTACAAAAATTATATTTGTAATTGGGCATATGAGTTTTCTCTGAATAAAACAATTACCTAAAAAAGTTGGCAAAGAGTTATTAATATATTGATACATGAATGTACAAATAATGAATTTATGAATATCATAGATATTCAATAATTTCTTTTCTTTAAACAAAGGACTTGAGTGAGAGTAAGGATTAGACTTGGTGATTATCCGTATTTATTTATTTGCATTGGTTCTGGGGTGCAGCAGTCTACCTCTCATTGTTTGACACTTTGATATGACGATACCAGTCAGCTGGATTAATGAGTTTGAACTTCCGTATTCTTTTGTTATATCTTTTGCCAATATGATTATTCGTTTTTACCTTGTTCCTGAAATTTTCCCATAAATTTCCATTTTTATTTATAAATGTATGTTGCCTCTTGTTAATTAACGACTTAACTTCGTAAATAATCAAGCTTTATCATTTGCATGAATTTTTGTATCTTTGGTAGGTAAAGATTGGTCTTTACGGGGTTTCAATACCCGTGAAAACTAATAATAGTTAAAAACTAAAAAATAACTGTTAAATGGCCAGTGATAATGCGGCACTTTTTTTCACCACAATGTTTAAAATAGAGCAATATACTTCTAACTAAAACGCTATACATGCTATATACTCACCTTCAACGGGTAATACATGATACATGAAGTTAATAATACCGCATAGTAAGATTAGAGAGAACATTCCATCCATGGTAAATTTACTGTACGGCTTCTTCCTCCGATTGGTTCAGTAGAGGTGAGAGAAAAAACGGCCGATAATCCTGGTAGAGGATATTACTCTTTTTTTCCCTTCGAAGTAATTATTCATAGTATTAGATGTATGCGCACACAAAATAAAAAGCCGAAAACGCTTTCCATGGAAGGCAAACCGGATTCGTATTGAATTACAGACAATCTATATTCAGCAAACCTGTCGTCTTAGAACTGTTTAAATATGAAAACTGTATGTTACATTTCATATTTTGTATGTTATTGTTCGGGCTCGGGACGATGCAGCCAGGCGTGGAGAACCGATCATCACACACGTGGGAGAGGGTGGGAGGGAGGGAAAAAAAAATTATGTCAGTGTATCTCCTGCCCCCATTTCCCCCACCAACAAGACATCATTTGTCCTTGATCTGCATTTGAAGTTTGATAAATAAGCAGAGTCATCTTCAGAATAGTGCCATATTACAACTACAGAAAATAAAACTAAAAAGCTTTTATGAAAATGTCTTATCAGTGTCGTTCAACACGTTATCAATCACACGATGGCGCTGTTTTGGAAAACTTCCCTGCAACGTTAAACATGTAGTTCGTGTTTTATGCCGTTTATTTTACTAATATTCCATTGTGTTTGTATAGTGTATGTCGTATTTAATTCTCCTGTTCATCGATGTGATTTAAATTTTGGATTTATCTCCAATATCTATTTTTTAAGAGGAATGATAATAATAATAATAAATACTGGGAAGCGTCAAGATGACATTATTGAACGAAATCTGTACCCCCCTCTCTCTCTCTTTCTCTCTTTTTTTTTCGCTCTCTTTGTCTATGCCTGTATTATCTATCCCCCATCTCATTCTCTCCTTCTATCGCTTCTCTATATTTCTAATTTTCTTTGTCATTTAAATCGCCTTTTTTTCATCGATTTGTTTGCACAATAAGTACATGTCCCTGTATATATTTCCATATGTCTAGCTCTCTCATAGCAGGCTTTACCTCCAACTTCATCTCTCCCTTTATCTCTCTCTCTCTCTACCTCTCTCTCTCCCTCCCTCCCTCCCTCCTCCCTCTCTCTCTCTCTCCCCCTCTCTTCATCCCTCTCTCTCACGTCTGCTGTTCGGTTTTTCACACCTGGCTGCACCGTCCCGCGCCCGAACAATAACATACAAAAAATGGAATATTTTCATACAGTTTCCATATTTATACAGTACTTGTGCGACAGGTCCGCCAAATATAGGCTGTCTGCAATACGAATTGTTTGCCCTCCGTTGAAAGCGTTTTGGCTTTTTATGTTGTGTGTGCATACGTCTAATATATCATGAATACATTTCGAAAAAAAGAAGCAACTGTCGGATGTTAATACTCGACTGTACTGAACTAATTGGAGGAATATATATAACCATACAGTAAATTCAACATGGATGGAATGGTTTATCTCACATGTATAATACTGTGCGGTATTATAAACTTCATAAATAGTGGACTACCCGTGGAAGGTGAGTGTAATCAGCATTTTAAGTGGGTTAGAAGCATATCGCCGAATTTTAGATATTGCACGGTAAAAAAAAAGCGTCGCATTGAGAGAGGTCTTGCCAACACTATTTCACATCATGGAACAAATATATTTGACATTCTGGCGATTCTGCTACAATTGGCATAGTGCAAAATGTCTATGCTTACGTGCATCGATTGGCTCAGTGTATTAGCACAATATGGGCGTCACCATGTATTTGCAATATTTCATATATCAATGTATATGGCAAAGTTCACTTGAGTGAGTTTTTATTGCTTCAATAGATTCAATAGACACATTTTAATGAAACCTGTGGACGTTAGTTCGGTTCAGTTCAGTTTTTATTTACATATTCCAATCAAACAATAATAAAACCAAAAATTATATGTCATTTAAAAAGGGTATATGAGCATTATACTTCCAAATAACCCACCAGCGAACTTTACGTTATAGGGGATCGATCATCATTTGTATAAATAGTAATATGTAATTTTACAAACATAATTATACATATGTAGCCTTATGCATATAAAGCTTTAGAATTAAATCGAACTATAAACATGGAACAACTTTAGAAATAAAATGTTATTCTGAAGGACTTTTACCATACATGTTTCAAATTCAACATTCTACAAACTAAATTATCCAAAATCCCCCCCAAATTGTTTTAGGTAGTTGCCTTGGGAGTCGTTATAGTGGCGGATCCGCGGGCATATGGGGGGCACGTGGCCCCCCCCCCCCGGCCACAGAACATTTTGTGGAACAACATGCCTAAAACGAGGGAGTTTAGGGGGAAGATGCCCCAGGGGAAAAAAAAAGAATGACATGGCGATGGCCAACCCCAATTTACCCCACTCACTGGATGACATGTGAATGAGGTCATAATATTGGATGGCAAAAGGCCAATGAATTTCACAGCCTACCTCCGCCCCCGCCTCCCTTCCATCCACTGCTTATCGCTCGGACGGCGGCGTGACGTGAAACAAATTGACTGTTGGCCTACCTTTTTTGCTCGGCCCGCGTATCCTGAAAAAAAAAATTGGGGTGTAGATCTTAAACCAAGTTTGTGCCCGACTGTCGTGAAAACCTGGATCCGCCCTTGGGTTACTCAAGATAGTCTCTAAAGATGATTGTCAAGGGGGAAGTGTTTCATGAATTATTGTTATAATATATATCATCATGTCCTATCATTTATGTTCATAATCACATACGTTGTCTGGTTTCACAGGAGCAGCAGATTTCCAACTTGTAGGCGGTACGTATGAATATGAAGGAGCAGTGGCGGAGGTCGCCGAGAATGGCAGCCGTGTCGCTCTAACTTGTGACAGTCTTTGGGGGATCGAAGAAGCGACTGTCATCTGTAAATCCCTGAACTACACCGGCGCAGATCTAGCGTTGGTAGCGGGCTACTTCGGCGATCCAGCAACACCCTTAGCTGCGTACGATGAAGTGATGTGTACAGGAATGGAGGAACACCTTCTTCAATGTAACTACACTTTTGTGAACTGGTGTGCCAATTCTGGAATGAGTGCAGGCGCTATTTGCACAGCACAAGGTATATTGGTCTTTGAAAATGTTATTTATGGAAGTGTTGAAATGTCATTCCATCGGAAGCTTATAAGTGCCAACCAAATGACGAGATAAGGAGACGAGAAGACGGGTTAAATGACCAAAAGACGAGTTGTCAACTTGTTTGGGATAAGAAGACAAAATGACGAGTTGTTGGAACTCGGAAAGTCAACTTGTTTGCGACAAGAAGATGATATTACGAGTTGTTGAAGCTGAGACAACCCGGTTTGCCTAGTTTCGTCAACTCGTCATCTTGTCTTCTAGTCCCCCCCCCAAACAATTCGATTGGCCGAGTTTAAACAACTCGTCATCTTGTCTTTATGTCCCTAACATGTCGACTCGTCGAGTTTCGTTAACTCGTAATCTTGTCTTCTTTTCCGTAACAAATCGATTTGCCGAGTATATTACTGGTCATTTTGTTTTCTTGTCCCAAAAGAGTCGATCTGCTGAGTTTCGGGAACTCATCATCTTGTCTTCTTGTCCAAAACAAGTCAATTTGCCGAGATTCGACAACTCGTCTTTTTGTCCCAAACAATTCGATTTGCCGAGTTTCGACAAATGGTCATCTTGTCTTCTTGTCCGAAACAACTTCATTTGCAGAGATCCAACAACTCGTCCTCTTGTCCTCTTGTCCCAAACAAGTTGATTTGTCGAGTTTCAACAACTCGTCATTTTGTCCTCTTGTCCAAAACAAGTTTATTTGCCGAGTTTCAACAACTGGTCATTTTGACTTCTTGTCCCAAACAAGTCGATTTGCCGAGTATCGAAAACTCGCCATTTTGACTTCTTGGTCCAAACATGTTGATTTGCCGAGTTTCAACAATTCGTCATTTTGTCTTCTTGTACCAAACAAGTTCTTTTGCCGAGTTTCGGTAACTCGTCAAAAAGACTTGCCGATTTTCTTTTCACGACTCTTCATTTTGTTTCTTGTCCCAAACAAGTCGATTTGCCGAGATTCGAAAACTCGCTATCTTGTATTATTGTCCCAAAACAAGTCAATTTACCGAGATTCGACAACTCGTTATTTTGTATTATTGTCCCAAAACAAGTCAATTTGCCGAGATTCGAAATCTCGTCATCTTGTCTTCTTTTCCCAAACAAGTTGATTTGCCGAGTTTCAACAACTCTTCATTTTGTTTTCTTGTCCCAAACAAGTCGTTTTGCCGAGTTTCGACAACTCGTCATCTTGTCTTCTTTTCCCAAACAAGTTGATTTGCCGAGTTTCGACAACTCGTCATCTTGTCTTCTTCCCAAACAAGTTGATTTGCCGAGTTTCAACAACTCATCATCTTGTCTTCTTTTCTAAAACAAGTCAATTTGTTGAGATTCGACAACTCATCATTTTGTCCTTTTGTCCCAACAATTCAATTTGCCGAGTTTCACCAACTCGTCATATGGTTGGCACATAAGGTTTCCCCGTTTTTTGCCTACTGTGAATGGCAAGTTAGTTATTGATTTAGAGTCCATTTAGGAATGTGACTTATCATGCTAATTGTAACATGCTTCTGTTTAGATTCATACAGGGTAAAAGTGATATACATCTTTGACTAGAATAAATATTTTATGAGGGGTAAAAATGTTATTCTCTCTATACTTTACAGGAAGCCTTCGACTGGCCAATTCGTCTACACCCGGAGCTGGTCGGTTGAGATTCTAGGATATTCCGGAGAGTGGGGCACAATATGTGACGATGAATGGGATCTGAGAGATGCAGGAATAGCATGCAGACAGCTAGGTTACCCCACGCTCTGGAAGCCATAGTGAACGGAGACCCTCCTGATACACAACCAGTCTTTGGTCCTGGATCAGGTCCCATTTTCTTGACGGACTCTCTTGTCGTGGAGACGAGAGATATCTGAAGGATTGTTGGGTTACTAAAGGATGGGGGATTCACGACTGCACACATGCCGAAGATGCCGGAGTTGTATGTGATACAAAATGTGAGTCAATAAGAAGGCCTATAGCAAAATAGCCGCTGCGGATTTAAAAGGGGAGGCGAGGGGGCATTTTTTTGTTTTTTTGTTATTCAACATGGATTTTTAGGACCTCGTTTCCAAACATAGGGGTGCAGGTATGTTGCGTCCCATCTCCGGGTATCCTGGATTTGGAAATGAAGAGGGGGGGGGGGGTGGCAATTTTGGAAATAGAAGAGACGCAGACGGGAATTATCTTTAGTACAGCTCCAACATTTTTGCGCACAGCACTGTTTGGGGTTGTACTTCGAAGGTTTGATACTCGAAGCATAGCTTTAATATGCAACGGTCAGTTACAACCGGTTGCGTGTCGATCGTGATCATGACGAGGGTGCAGGGCAGGCATACAAAAATAGGCAAACCCCTTTGTGACCTTTGAATTGAAATAACTTAATCACTTTCATAGGGGAGGGGGGTGCACTGCCGAAAATTTAAAAATGAAGAAAAAAAGGGGAGGGGCTCATGTCTGTTTCACCAACTGGATACACCACTGACTCTTCTGTTTAATGTTCACCTCACGTATGTTATATTGGTTTGCAGTAATTCGGCTCTCAGATGGAGACTATACTAACCAGGGTCGAGTCGAGGTATACTATGGTGGAACGTGGGGCACGATCGCTCCTACATCGAGTTGGGACATCAATGCTGCTAATGTCGCATGTCGTGAACTCGGATATACTCTTGGGGCAGTAGAAGCCATGTTTGTATACGGTGGAGAAGCACGGGTTTTACTCGACGAAGTGACCTGTCAGGGAAACGAGTCTCGAATCGCGGACTGTGAGTCCTTAGGCTGGGCTAAGGTCCAGAGTCGAGATCCATATCCCTACCATAACAAGCTTACCGCTGGTGTAACTTGTATTGGTAAGTTTTATGCTCAGAATATATATTTCAGACGTAGCTCTTAATTGTCCTTTTATAGGGCTAGCTTTCGGCCACATAGGCCTATTGCCGAAAGCTAGCCCAATAAAAGAGAAAAAGGAGAGCTCCGTCTCACTTGTTACCTACTCTTTACTTATCTTTCGCAACACCCGTGTCATTTTCCCCACCCGACTGACGCCATACTGAGTCAATTTAGACACTTTCCGAGCTAATTTGCCATAAACTGATCCAGAAAGTAATATGGAAACCATTCAAAAATCATTTGACCTACTTCCACTCAGAATAAGGTAAGTCTCAGCTGGGATCACTTCTGTGTCAAATTTAACACTTTCCAACTTATTTTTGATGCCGCTGAAAAAGGGGTGTTTTGGATACATGTATATCTTCATTTGATATTTACTCTGCAGATCCAGCGGAGGTTGTGCGACTTTTAAGTGGGTCAACCAGCTTTGAAGGTGTGGTGGAGTACCGATTCAATTCTGACCCTGGTTTGATATGTGATCCTGATTGGAGTGAAAAGGAAGCGAATGTAACCTGTCGTCAGACTGGATACCAGTACGGCCGAAATGAGAAACCAGTTTCACTAGGAACATTATCTGGAACCATCTTCTATCGTGATTATCGATGTGATGGAACTGAGGCGCATCTAGGGGAGTGTCCCTACACTTCATTCCGTGTGTGTGACTCTCCTAGTCACATAGCTCAAGTCAGATGTGGGCCTCCAAATGGTAATTAAGAAAACTAATGATAATCTAATATTAAAATCCTGAAAAATTTGAATTTACTTTGAGATAGAATGAAGATGAGCAAATCACTTAAAAGTGACGTCTAAAAATCGCTTCAAATGTGCATAATAATACTAAATTTGCATAAAATTAAAAATATCTTTTATCAAAATTTAGGGTCTCGGCAGATTAACTATATGCTTTACAAAAACAACATAAAACAACTTTACAGGACAATTTAGTCAAGTGGGGCTTTCAGGCATAGATAGCCTAATCTTTTTAAAGATTTTTAAAGATCTTTGAAATGTGTGCAACTTTTGACAAATTTCTACAACGTTGCCAATTTCATGTGACTTCGGGAATCTCCCCAATCGACATAGGACCTAACTTTCACATAAAATGTGAGCATAGTGAGGTACTATGAAGCTGAAGCTACAGAGAGGTTTTGTATCATTATCAAGATAATTGCTGAGTTACATATTGCTTGAATGCTTTTAATAACGTTGCACTGGTCAATTATTTTCAGAATATGACATCCGCTTACAGGGGAGTGAATACACGGAACAAGGCAGAGTGGAGATTTTCTTAAACAATGAATGGGGCTCCATAACAGATGATTATTTCTCTAGATCTGACGAATCAACAGTATGCCGACAACTGGGCTATAGGAGTGCTTCATATACATACTCTGATGAGGTTTATTTTGGGAGAGGATCGGGAAATATTGTAATTGATGATTTAGACTGTAGCTCGGCCGATCGCAAGATATCTGACTGTTCGATCCTTTTAACCGGTAGCAATTCGTCGAACACCCATGATGATGAACTTGAAGTCCTCTGCTATCCTTTTGGTGAGTATGGCCTGTATTCTCGAAGGGTGACTAAAGATAGTAGACGAAGTACGTCACCCTTCGCGAATACTGGCCCTTGTGAATACTGAACACAGGGGCCGCGGGGCGTTTTTAAATGTAGAGTGGCTGAGCCGGCTAAAAATCACGATTATATGGTCATTTTTTGACGTTTTTGTACACCTTTGCCGAAAAAAGTGGGGCGGCTCTGCGGCCCTTGGAACATCACGATTTTATATGATATAATTCATTCAACGGAAATGCAAAACCATGATCAGCAGAGAGGGCCTCTATATCACACAAACAAAGTCAAAGCAACTGGGCAATTCCATGATTAGTTTCGTTACACTTTATGGTACATTGTTCTCTAAGCATGGCTTCTATGTGAATATGCTTTGATATTTTTTTTTCGATTTTTGTAGTGTCAATACCTATAGACCAACCCTACTTCACATCATCAAACAGAGTCATGAGGCATATTTCAACAAGTAGTAAAAGGCACTTAAACTTTGGTTATTTACGTTACCAAAAGTGGACATGGTTTTTTGAGGACTGACTTTGACCCTAAAGTTACTGGAATCTACGTTCAACTAAAACAAACTGTGACATTCATGTTATTGCTGATGAGTTGGCAAATCATGTGATATACTATATTTCATGAAAAGCTTATTTAAAAAAAAACAAAAACATGGTTAGTTACTTTACAGTTAGTTACGTAACATTTTGTCTAGTGAACTTCTAGAGGTCATCACCCCCTTGTAATCGATCAAATATAACAATAGCCTCTGAAATATGGAAATGTGTTCCTCCTTTCCCTTTTAGCGAACTTTGTAAGGAGAAATAAAAAACGAAGATGTGTAAATTGCATTTTCAGACAAGTTTAAATGTTTCTAATAAACCATATTATCTTGTTCTTTTCCGATTGTTTCCTCAGTTTCAGTGGCGAACCATCCTGTGAGGTTGATCAATGAGAAAGGCGAGGTCAACCAAGATTATGGCAGAGTAGAGATATATCATGACGGTGTATGGGGAGCAATGTGTGACGAGATTTATGAAGCTGAAGTGAGCTGTTTTTTATATAATGAAATGACAATGAAACCCTAGGAATTAGATAAAGTGTTTGAAACAAATAAAATAAAGTTTGGTTATAGCTTTGGTAAGATTGAAAAATGGGCCTATCAATTATATTTGGAATTTTTTTTTTTACTGTAACGTTAGGTTTGATGGATGCTCGGATGGGCTTTAGACATACGATATGAATAACGAAAGACGTAATTAATTGACTTGTGAAGGGAACTATATTAATGATAATTATTGCACTTCGATATATGTGCGTGTGTGTGTGTGGATGTGTGCGTGTGTGTTTGTGTTATTGTGGTGTGTGTATGTGCGTGTTTGTGTGTGCTTGTATTATATATATATATATATATATATATATATATATATATATATATTGTGTGGGTGTGTGTGTGTTGTGTGTGTGTGTGGGTGTTTTGTAACTAAAACATATTTATTTATATTGTACGCAGCTGTTTCTATCCGTCTCTTGTTTATTAACAGTATAGGGCTTTCTGAATTTGAAAATGATTTTATTTCTAATTTGATTTTTAAATTCCTCCTTTTCTTACGTTGAAATTACAGTTTCTCTGCAAGGAGCTTGGACACACCGATGTCACTTACGCAAGAGATTGTATTACAACGATATGCTTTCCCAAATGCAGATTGGATTTGGTTTAGTTTTATTTCGTGTAACTTATTGTTGACGAGGGATATACAGCACACTTTTTCAATGCCGCTTTACACCATGGGGTTATAGGGGTTATTCCTATACACTTTGTGTAACACCTACGAATACTTAGCCGGAGTACAATGCATTCAGACTCTCCCAACCTTGACTACTGCAGGTAATAATCATGGGCAGTTGGTGTCGATAGTGGGGGGGGTGGAGCATCCCCCAAATAATTTCTGGGGAGGGATAATAATAATAATAATAATAAAATATATGGTTTTATCTTACCAGGGTAGCCACTTCAGTTCTGACACTGTTCTCCAGCGGGCCCTGCATGATGTTAATTATTACCCCCAAGCTCCTTGTTAAAAGGCAACTTTAGACCATTTTTAAGTCTTTGGTATGACTCGGCCGTCGTTCGAACTCACGACCTCCCGTCATGAAAGCAAGGTGGGCTACCTTTTTTACGGGTGCTCTAACCGATTGCGCTATCATGTCCGGTGTGTACAATCATCCCTCCCAATATTTAGAGCTGAAGGAAACGAAAAGAATCATATTATGTGCATATAAATCTAGCCATAACAAATTTATTTGCATATAAAGCGTTTTTATGGTAGTATTTTTTTTTTCTCCTGGCTAATTTGCAGTCATAAAATGCAAAGTTTTATCATTAAAATATCAAAAAATTTCTTATCTTCCCTGCTTGTCCATAATATACATTTATAAGAGAACAACTAAATTATTATTATTTGCGGGGATGCTCCCATATTTGCAAGCTGATTAAAAACCTATACCAGGTATTACCCATTCAAATCGATCATAATCGGGGGCGCTAAGCCCGGTGCCCCTAATAAATCAAACTGAAGGTAAGTATCGCCCCTCAATAGGCCACCGTATGGTTTTTAAAAAAAGCTTCCCCTATTATCCAGAGGTTACATTATAATGCCCTCTGTTCAATTTAATCGTTCCTGCTGTATCAAAGAATATCAATGCTGGTATAAGACTACAAATATCCATTTTAATTGGGTCACTTTTTAAAATTTTCTGAATAATTTGTTCAGAATACTTTCGCTTCGCTCTTATAGCCCTAACTGGAATTTGTTCATTTTTTTTTTACATGCATGAGTTGGCACTACGTCATCATGGTCCCCTTTTAATTATTTGTAACTAGGGCCTTGCTAAACTCCTGACAATTATTTGTCGGGTCGTAATCACTGTGCCAAGTTTTTGATCACCGGTCTTATAAATGGTCCCCCTATTCGGAATTTGAAAATTGCATGTTGTCAAACTGCTTTCATAGCCCCCCTCCCCCACCCCCACTATTTATAGTCTCCCATCCCAAACGCTCAAAACAAACTCTTCGTTATCACATTTACATACGAAAATAAAATGTTGTACAGACAGAACTATAGTCATACTATTTTTGTTCTTTTAGTTCTTTTTCACTTATCACTTTTTTTATTTCCTAATATTTCCGGGCTCTTTTAGCTCCTGGTTTCAATGACGGCACCGCGTTTCCTCCTTACGTCGTGAATGATGGAATGAATACATGGGAAATATTGTTGATAACTGTAGCTATCATCATGCCTGCTGTCTGTGTAGTTTGCTTGTGTTACCATCGATGTAAATCTAAAAAGAGAACAGCTCCTCCTAACAACGTAACGTATACTTCAAACGGCAATGGTATTGAGACAGTATCAATGGCATCACCTCCACCTCGCTATATCCCTTCATCGCCATCTCCTGTAGATTTACCACCAAGCTACGATTCTGTAGTCATGTCACCAAGCCCAGTGGACAGCAGAGACGGTTCGTCAGAGGCAACTTCTGAAGACATCAGAGACGGTTCGTCACAGGCGACTACTGAAGACCATGAAGACAGCAGAGAAGTTTCGTCGCAGGAGACTGCGATTGACTGCGATTCTGAAGTCGTGCCACCAAGTTCAGCTGTAGACAGCAGAGAAAATCCGCTAGAGGCTACTGCTGAAGACAGCAGAGAAGGTTCCTCAGAGACACAAACTAATGACATCAATGGTGGCGTTCATTCAGCGGATACGCCCGATAACGATGACAATCCTTCCAATCAATCTGGACACGCTGACACCGGTGAGCCTACGGTTGTCAGCCGTTCAGATGACGTCCCAGCAGGCATCGTGGATGATCATCCTCATATGATTTAAAGACTGGCATCACAACCATGTCGAACATGTCGAATGAAGCAAACCTGACAATATTGATACTGCTTGTTATAAAATCAATGTCATTTTATACCATTTGAACTGGTAATTTTATGGTGAAATGTGTGTTTATAATTTTTATGGCCGTGATGGAGATACCAAACCAGTCTTATATTGGAAGTCGCATTGCCTGAGTCGAAGGCGAGGGCAATATATATAGATGTTGTGGTAGAAAACATAATGAGGTATCTCCCGAATGTAAAGCTAGTCACTATCATTTTGCGTGTCACCAGGTTCTGTCCATCTCAATTTTTATATTTCACTTGCACTCACGAGACACACATTGCACTCGTCTTCGACTCGAGCTAACATGATAGTAGTTTGGTAATAAATGTGGGGTCTCCCTTAAGGTTATTCTGTTGTTAGCAAACCTTTATCTATCTGTCCAACATATTTACTTCATAATGCTCCTTTAATATTTGCTAAAATATTGAGATATGCAAGTGATCTTCATGACTAACAACTCAAAGTGCCATTGGAAAATTTATTGAAACAGAAATTGGTTCGCATTTTATTGTTGTTGTAATAGAGTCTTTCATAGAGTATTTCATCACTTCACCTTAATCATCATCATCATCATCGTAATCATCATCGTCATCATCATCATCATCATCATCGTAATCACCATCGTCATCATCATCATCATCAATCTCCTCCCATATATTATTAGTCATTGTAACCCTTATGATAAATGTTTTCGGTCATTTGTCCATTCTGCTGAATAAGTGCCTATAAACCTTTCTACATGAGTTTTGCTTGGAACTGTCTTGTGTTCCCCGAATTATAATATATTTTTAACGTAAACCATTTCGTATTTCTTCGAAATATTTGTTTATGATTCATTGTCGGCCACTTACTTACTTATTTTATATCTTACTTTGTTAACAAAGAATATTTAACTTCTTATTAATTTGAATGTAGAAGAAAGGTAAAATCAAATCAAATAGTAGCCCTATACTGTACACTATTTCCATGCATATTTAAAAAAAAATCAAACGAATGTTCTTTATATTTATCAGGTAATAAAATCATGAATACTTACAATTTCAAAATACATATTTGTCGCTCTAGAAAAAAAAAACAAAAAAAAATATTTTCTCAAGTAATGTGATCCTGTAAACAAACTAAATGGAAAAAGGAAATACCAATGTGTGGCAGAAATACGTTACAATGGCTATTAACTTAGCATCAGAACGAGAAATATAGATATGGCAATAACAAACCTTAGAGAATGTAATTCCGAATGAAATCGAGTCATTTAAAAAAAAATCTAAGTAAATTTGAATGTTTTATTGTGTTATGCTGCATTAACGTCGCTGTAATCGCTGAACAAACTTCGTTTCTTGTAATAATGTACATGTACACGTCAATTAATAAATGGATATATATACATAAGAAACGATATTTTATTACAAATACGTAAATTTATATAATAATGGAAGCTTTGATATTCTATAAAGGAATCATGTGAAAGGGTTAATTTATACACTGTAAAAACGTTCTTTAAAATATTTTAAACAACTGTTGTTTAAGCCGGTCACTCTAACAACTTCCTTCTAAAATTTAAAACAGTGTTGTTCAAATTTGGGGAAATTTTAAACAGCTGTCGTTGAAATTCGGGCTTCAAATTAAATTTCCAACTTCGGTTGTTTAAAATTCTAACGACGTTGTTTACAATAATGAACAGAAGTTGTTAGAATGACAATTTTATAGATGTTTAAAATATCTTAAACAGCGTTTTTACAATGTAGTTGGAAAAAAATGTAGGACATAATTTTGACACACTTTATTTGCTAATAAACTGCCTCAAGTTGGAGGCATTCAATGAATAGTCTTTGATATTTCCTCTTGTATTTCATTTATTTTTGGTATTTGCTTTTATTAGATGGTGTTGAACAGCCATGATTATGATGCATTTAGATAAACGATATGGATATATCATTTTTTGCCTTTAAATAGAGAGAGACATATATATTAATAACTCCTTTTTAAGGTGTTTTTATTTTCCTGCGGGGAGTAAGGGGTAAATTAATGAAAGGAGGGGAGTTCTTTAGGATGAATTAGATATCCGATGATCGGCAAAGTATCATTCAACTTTCGGCTACCCGTAACTTCCTGTATTGTTTTAAACGTAGTTGGCGGTAGACCCCTTACATCAAGGCCCTCTCTTCCAAAACCTCTCTTTTTTGGGGGGGGGGGGTGGGGGTTATGGATGAGTTTTGTATAAGTGACACGGCGCTAGGGTGAAATGAGGTATCGATGATCATCTTGACTGTAATTGAGTCTTTCTTATTACAGTATTAACAGAGAAAACATTCTTCTTTTTTTTTCAAAATGCAAATTTATATTCAAATTCTACAACTACACATTCAAAATTCCACGCCTTTGATTATTAAAACAATTATACAATATTGTAAGATTAAGCTATAGGCGCTAGCGTGATAGTGAGCATGGATGAAATATTCGAAGGAGGGAAATAAAACCGGAGGGGAAAGGGAGTCGACACAAAAATGCTTACCAGGAAAAAACAATGAAAAATAATGGAATACACAAAACAAGTAAAACTATAAGATTAAAAAAAACAAAAAACAAAACAAAACAAAAACGAACAGCATCACCACTGCTACCACTGCATGACTGGTACTTCTCTAAATAGATCTCCAGTACCAAAAACATCGCCACTATTACTATCATCACCACCGCCCTAGATAGATCCCAAATACATCAACCACCATCCTAAATAACCACCCATCCCCGTCAACATCACCAAATTTTAGCAACATCATAACCACCCTGAAATATCCTGCACCACCCTAATTTGATCTCCATCCTCATCACCACAACCACTAGATTCACACAACCATCACACAAACAACCTAAAGCTGTGGTCCCACATCACCACCACACTAAAAGATCCTATTTTAATTACCACCACCACTGCCAGCACCCTTAATAAATTATCACCATCATCACCAACCACCACCGCACTACCACCTCCTCCACCACCACTACACCCCTCCACCACCACCACCACCACCCCACCACCACTATCATCACCACACCACCACCACACCACCACCAACCAACACCACACCACCACCATCACACACCTACCATCAACCATCACCACCACCTACCATCACCACCACAACGCGCCACTAACACCTCCTCCCCACCACTACCACCCCCCCCACCACGCACCACCACCACCACCACCACCACCACCACCACCACTATCACCACCACCACCACTACCAATGCTCTTTTACTGGTGGCGCCAGAAGGCCTAAAATGTTGTGATCCTTTAGAAGAGCTAGAGGTCACTGGCTTTGACGGGAGTTCGCCCGTACGCGTACGCCGTAATTCAATGTAATTCGCGAGCTGCCGATCGACGAGCGAGCAATGCGCTAGCGCTAGCCGAGCTTCCATATGCGCTATGCCTACATGTAGCTAATCAGCTGTGGTGTGGATCTACGGTACGCATAGTACGTTGCGCACGTATGTAGAACAGTATGTGTATTGCTTATGTAGTGTGGAATGTCGTGAATTCTATTGGAAAAATATAATAAGTTAATGCCAGCAATCCCGCAAGATTTCACCATGCCAAACCCATCGGTACGACGTGAAGGGCCGATGAAACTTCGATTAACAGGTAAAGGCATAATATTGAAAGTATTTTGAGTGTATTTCATCGGCATATTGCGCGAATAAAATGCTTAAAATGACCAATGTTTATCAAGGAGTGTTCGATTCTGTGTCGTCCTTTGTCGCTTACCCAGCGCGGCCGCGATGCAGTGCAGTGGTGGTGGAGTGTGGCTGTGGCACCTCGTCTGTTTTCAGGTGTACTTGCATGATTTAACCTGTCTAACTGTTAGATTCCATTTTTTTTTCCTTTAAAGCTCTGAATACATAGTGTATAGAGGGAAATGACAGTGTCATATTTGTGGAGATTGAATAATGGTTTCTTGAAATTATATTCTGGAATCTATTCATTGTTTCTTATAAAATTCGGAACATCTCATTCTCAAAATTAATTTGGACGTCCGTCCATCCATGAACCCCATGTGCAAAAACTGAAGGATCTGTTCCCTCCACAACCGAGATGCCAAGTTAGAAAAAAAAAAATGTGTGAGATTTTAATTTAAAAAAAAATGGTAAAAATGGATATCGTAATAATGTCTTTTTGTTTTTGTTTTTTTTTTTTGCGTGAGAAAATGGGTGTTCTGCGTGAGATCGTGAGACAGACCCGAAATGCGTGAGAATCACGATAAAATGCGTGAGACTTGGTAGCTCTGCCCCAATCAAGATTTTTTTCTGGAGCATCTCACTTTTCACAAGTATAAGAAACAAAAAAGGCAAAACTAGTATAAATAATGTAGATCAGTCTATATTTGGCCCAAATCTAAATTTGTATTTTTTAGAGTCTACATGACATGAGATAAATGTGATTATTTATTGAAAAAAATGCCTTAGAACTAACATCAATTTTCAAACTTAGCCTCAACAATCCATTTTGATTTTCAGCAAATTTTGCTACCCTGAAAATTTTAATCACTGTCAAAAAGTGAAGAGCCCAAAACTTAACTTCACTTGAACTGCATGCAAAAAAAGTATAGTGTGCAGAAATGAGCACTATCAATTTTTCCTACACAAAATGACGAGCTCATATCTTAAAATCGTAATATTAAAAAAGAGCCTGAGCTTTCGATCCTAGCAGAATCTTTGTCAGAGAAAAATTAGAGACAAACGATAAAACTGTAATAAAACATTGTTCCTGAAAATAATTTAGTAATTTTTTTTGTTTTGATTGATCATTAGAATACATGAAGTATGGAATAACATTGATGAATCTTAAAATAATTTTTTACTTTGTGCTGAAATTGAGGTCAAATGTTAGGTGCACGGACATACATGTAGGCACTTCTTTCATACTTTGTAGGCCCTTGGAGAAAAGAGAAAGGTAGGGCTACACATCTACATTCTCCATTAGGCCTAAGGTTAGTGCAGGTCCAAGTGACAGGTTGTAATGGAGCAAAGGTCAATTACCCCTGCCCTTGATTGGTGGTCACCTGATTTGACCTGACCTGAGGGGTCATTGTGGTGTGAGTCCCATGAGAGGTGACCTGATAGCATTCCAGGACACACTCACTCACAGGTGGTATCCTGTCTCTAATATTGGTCAGGACTGTCCACAAAACATTGCTCCAGATCTATACTGTTGCCATAAATTGTACAGTTGTACGAGTATAGTGATTGTTATGCACAGTATGGCCTACATGTCTGCTATACTGTACAATGTACGTGTATGCTATCTTCTTCTCAGGTCCTTTCTCTCATTGTTTTGTTTAATTGTATAGGCTAATTTATCTGTTTACATTTGAAAGATCATAATTTTTATTGTTTCTTGTTTTAGAATCTGAATTAAACTCTACCCAAAGTATGTATAGGCTGAACAATCGAATTGCTTATTTTGTTGATAGATGTAGCTCAAGACTCTATGTTGGAGCATTAAAAGACCCTATATTTGTAATGGATTATGTTCGATTAATCTATATTTGGATGATGGATACGTGTACAGGTACATTACATCATTCACTGTACACTACACATATGTGTACATGTAGATGTAAAGTATGATTTGGTTGGTTGATATGGGTTTTGACTGACAAATACTATTACATGTATGTCTGGGACCAACCTTTAAAGCGAGAGCGAACTAAGCAAACCAAAAATAGCTAGTCTTGAAATGTAACCCTTGAGGTAACTATTAATAATCAAGTGTATAAGTTTATTAGCCTTCAATTTTACTTGTATAGGAAAATTAAAATGTTTTCAGGGGAAAAGGACTTGTTTCGCTTCTTGGTAACAATATTGAGTGGTGAATTACATGTAGCCTGTTATCACTTACTTGTAAATGGGTCTATATTTCAAGACTACACTGCTCAGAATGTTGCATTTTGGGTGAGGAACTAGGGCAGATTGGACTAGTTGAGGACTTGAGGTGGTGCTATACAAGGCTACTAGTTCGTATGGGCTTTAACATCAACATCCTGAAGATGCGACTGAAATTGAAACCTGGGTCTTGTCAGTTTTTAGGCGAAAGCAGAAATTTGGGAGTGTAACTGTTCAACAATGTTACAATGTAGCCCTGTACATGTATGTTTCCATTTTAATATTCAATAGTCTTTAAGACATTTTTATGCTTAATATAAAATGGTACTTTCCAGATATCGTCATACATGTAGCATCATGCAAAAGTAGGTCAGGTTATCATAATAGGATGCATGCATAATATCTACGTGTAGCTCAAGTCCTGCAATATTTAATGCAACCATGGCCTGTACTTTCACCATTGATGTTGTCCTCAGGACGGCCTCTACGCTTCACAGTCCTACATGTATGAACGTTTGGAGATCTTGATTAATGGTGCACCAGCTAGCCGAATGACATCACACAGAGCCTAGGTCAAAGCCATGAACCTTTCATCTCCACCAGCCTATATTTTTAGCTCCATCAAAACTCTCAGGCTAATGCCTTGAGATGTGCCCTGGTATTGCATTTGTTGTTGCCCTACAACATGTACAGTGTCCCAAAAAATTATTTGTACACTGTGAAAACATGAAATTAAACAAATCGATGTTGGTTTGAAATTTCAGTTACTATTATATCAGATGGTAGGTAATGTCTCCATCACCTGAACTCTAAATCTCAAATGTTCCCATCGTACAAATTATTTGTTACACTCAGAAGATGGGTTTTTGAAGGAGTGTTTAAAAATTTTGGGGACTTCTTTGAACTTCCAGGGCAGTCATCAAACCTCCTGGCAACTGTTGACTCAATTTAGCACTCATTTCACCGCCAATACCATTCAAGTTCGCTGGAGCGTGTTCCTGGAGGCTGCTGGAGGTTTTGATGGTGAGTCTAGAGGGCGCTGTCGCTTCAGATCACCTCTCCATGTGCTAAATGGGGATAAATCTGGGATCTGAGGTGCCTTTTCTAGCTTCTTAACAAGTTTCTGCTAAAATAATGCTTTAATATGCTTCGCTGCATGCTTGGTGTCCCTGCATGTTGGAACACAACTTGAAGACCAATCAGCCTCTATGCCAAGTGGGAGCCTCTAAGAGGCAAAAATAGTCTCATGGACATCAGTTTTCATGATGATATTGATAAAACAGACAGTAAGCCATTAAATATTGCAATTTCGACCCCAAAAAATTGCATCCAAGGCCAGAGTCTGAGGAATGACAGGGTGCCCTCAAGTGTGTCTGCAACAGGCTAAATGGCTACATGACTATACCGGTAAGTGGAAATAATTGGCAAGAAAGAAGCCAAATGTAAGGGAACAGTAACAAGAAGCGTAATGCTTTTGCAAAACAATATGTGAACAAGCCTGCAGAGTTCTAGCACTCTTGTCCAAAGACCTAATAAGTGCAAAAGTGATTGGATATGAAGCATGGGACCATGTGTGTCTTGTAGGAAGCTTTCAGTCAGTCATGCTTGGAGCCAACAGTGAGGCAAAGTGGAGGGAGTTTTCATGATTTGGAGTTGTATGGCAGCCAGTAGAGTTTCATAACATGGCATCATGAATGCTGAAGCCATGAGGATATCCTTGACCCTCAGAATGGCTCAGATGCTCCCATCTGCTTCTAGTCTGAATGGTCGTCAATTTACGGTCCAATATAACAATGACCCCAAGAACACAGCAACCATATTAAAGCAATATTGCAACAGAAACATGTTAAGCTGCAAGCCAGGACCTCAACAGCCCAGATTAATCCCCATTTAGCACATGAGAGGTGATCTGAAGCGACAGCGCCCTCTAGACTGACCATCCAACATCCAGCAGCTCCAGGACACGCTCCTGCGAACTTGGAATGGTATTGGCCGTGAGATGAGTGCTAAATTGGTCGACAGTATGCCAAGAAGGTTGATGACTGTCCTGGAAGCCAAAGAAGAACCCAAAATTTTAAACACTCCTTTAAAAACCCATCTTCTGAAGTGTACAAATAATTTTTGGGCCATGAAAATTGCAAATGGCGGCCTAGAACTTCTGAGACTGGCGGAACATTAGAGATTTAGTGTTTAGCTGATAGTAACATAACCTACCATTTGATATAAATAGTAAGTAAAATTTCAAACCAACGTTGATTTATTTATTTCCATTTTTTCAAAGTGTACAAATAATTTTTGGGGACACTGTACATGTACTACATTGTAACAATGATGAATCTGAATTTGCTTAAAACAAAATAATATCTTCTACAAGATACATGTAGGCCTACATGTATTATGTGCACCATCGTTACTACTGCGGGAGATGGGAGTATTCCTGCTAGTACCATGGTTTATGTAATGCCATGATTTAGAACTGAGATGGATACCGTATCAGGACAATTACCCCCCCACCCCCCCCCCCCCCCTCCCCCCCGTTTATTACATTGTAGGGTTAGAGTTAGGTGTAGAGTCAGAGAGAGATTTTTGGTGGGGGTAGTTTTTTTGGGGGTAATTGTCAAGGGGTATGTACATTGTAGTTGTCCTAGAATTGATGGCTACGTATACATGTACATGTATGTCATTGTACAGTAAAATCGAGATGGTGGAGTGGGTCATCGTTACATGTAGGCCTACTATGCATTTCCAGGGAGTATGTCAAACTGCATTATACATGTAAGCCTACATGTACATGTACAAGTACATGTTGTTTGTACAATGCAGTGCATGTCCAGTGGTAAATTGGTGTAATTTAGTCTGTCCCTAGTCAGTCCAAAGTGGACATCCAGTAACTCGATACCGAAGTTGTGCTGCAGGCGGGAAGAAATGGGCTCTTAAACATTGACCAATTTCTGTCAGTGCATTACTGCAAGATGACGCCAAACCGTTCACCCCTCATTCCCTAGCGTGCTATTAATGCATCGTTTGAAAGATATTAACCACCTCAACCAGAAAATTGAAATTGTTTTCAGACTCCAGCTTACAGCAAAGTGGATACTGATTTTTTATTTTATGATGTACATCAAGCTAAGTAAACAAAGAAAAACTAAGTCGTGTAATGACATAATAAGTGACTCCATGTCAGACAAACCCTCGGCAGCCGCCCAGACTATGCTTAATTTATATATTCCTATATATCAGCAAATCTCTTTCAAAACAAGCCTGTCTCCTCCCTATCGTCTCCCCATTAGATCCTTAAGACAATGCATCATCATATTCGGCATTTAAAAACAAACCGCACTTCCTGTATTTCCCTATGTTTACATGCAACTATCGTTTGCAAATTAAACATCAATTTGCAGATGAGTTGTCATCTAAACCAAGTATAAACGAGAGAAAGAAAGCGGGCTGGATCACCGTCTCCCCATCTCTTTCGTAAGTGCTTTTGTCATCTTATTTGCATCAAGCGCAGAAATCGGGAGACCTGGTGGATAATCTTGTGTCTCCTATCAATTTGATTTGTCTGCCCAATTTAGTAAATATCGTTCTATTGTCATTACAATTAAAGCTCATCTCCCCAGCAGTCCCTGTGGCACCTCTCACGATAGGCTGTGCTGCACTAGCTCGAACTATTTTAAATAGCGTGATATTTGTGGGTAATTAACCTGATCGGAGGAGATCTGGCTTTTTTGAGGAAATCCAAACCCAAGTCATCTTATCTTTAAAAAAAAACAACTTGAGCTGGTTTGCAGTTTTAGCACGAAATAGTGCGCTATTTTGCGCGGTGCTGCACAAGCTCGAAATAAAACGCCAGCGGTAGTTACCAGTTGCGCAGAACATATCGGGATTGTTAATTCAAGGTTAGGTCTGATCATGAAATGCAAAATTTTAAAAAGGTTGGAGCTACAGCAGCGTCTACTGATTTCATCAGCGATGAGCCTTCCTGCCTGATCTCTCTAAATGCACGTTGTTGAAAACTAGCAGAGTTCAACCACTCCAAATAATGAATCATCATAACATTAGGGTATTGGTTTGTTTTAATTAGCAAATGACTTACATATTTTGTAATTTAGGGTTTTAATAGTTGTATACCTTTTTGCAGTATTGAAACTTAAAAGACCTTTAATAGAGCTTTTCCCTTTATACATGAGTTTACATGTATTCCTTCCCTCCCCCAAACAGTCTCAGTTTGTGGAGTTTGGGATTCTGTTCTTATATTATTCATGAAATTATTTTTCTAATTTGGCATTTAAACCTGTTGTAGTTTTGGTAACAAAAAAGGAATCGGCATAAACACAGATCAAAATAGTCTTGTGTTGTCCACATTGCACTAAAATACATGTATATGAGTGAGAGATCTTGTAATATTCCTTTCATGATTGCCGGTGAATTTCAGTGAAAATGTTTAAAAGAAACATAATGTAGCAGTTTTTAAGACCTCTGTTCCGGTGCCTGCCCGCCGGAGTTTACGGCGTGAACGGAGGGTAATGGTATGTGTGTATCACCCACACAAGAGAATCCCCATTGGTTTTCCATGTGAACGGTGAAACATGGCGGGTCCCTGACTTTCCACGTTTTATACTTATATTGTCAAAAAAAGACACCAAAACAGGATTTCATGGAATATAATTTTATTTATTATAGTTAAAGGAACAATCTTTTATATTATCGAACTGTGAATCCAATTCTCCTTCTCCCAAAACTATACACCGACAGCTCTTTGTGAATAATCTAAACAGATGATACAAACATGTATATTCTCCTGTGCACCAGATGCTCTGTCATAAAACACAATGTCCATACTTGTGAAATGAACAAAATAGTAATAGGGGTTTATTGTTTGTCTACATGCAAATCTGCTTTCTGCCATAATAAGTGGATTTTCAAGGGATTTTAGCACCCAAAGTGGAGCACAATTGGCCTAGAGGCGTAAAGTGATGCCTGATCAATTTCATCCATCGTCCAGACATAGATGGATAATGGGAGAAATCAATAAAATTCTTCTGTCTCTGCTATTATCTTGAACATCTGTGTGCAGTAGGCTTAGAACACAGATGGATTTGCTCGTAAGATGTACACAATGCTATCCTCCCGTTGGTTTTTCTCTCATGTGTGTAGGATACATGTGTATACTCATGGAGGCTGACACTACAGTGTGCTACATGTACCGGTATACATTTAGCATTCATCATGATCATTCATGTTGCTTTAGTATGATGCAGTAACTTGATATAAACATCAAGGTTTTTGTCGCATAATGGTTTAAACTCCAATTTTGTAATTTCCCAGTCTAGGCCATTAGACACCATTCACGGTACATGTAGCCCTACAGGGTAGTAGACATTAACTTACAAATGATGCTCTTTTCAACAAAGAACAAATTTGTTCTCCCAGGGGTGCACGGTGTATGATACAATGTAAATAATTCATATAATTTTTTTTTTTTTAGTATTGTGCACTAATTGTATCAAATATCTTTTTTTTAACGTGTTGGCCTACAGCTACAACAAGCCATATTTCTGTATATGTATGTTATGTACAGCATAACAGATATGGCAGATATGTGTATACACGTACGTGCATGTAGTACATGGATGTAGTTCATGTTAAATACAATTACGATAAATCTTCCCTGGGTATGAATGTAGTTTTTGAGTCAGGAGTCTGAAAGAGGATAAAGACCTTGCATTGAGCCAGGTGATTTTGTTTATTGTTTTTCTTTGTTTACTCAACTCTGAACTTGAAACATTGTACAATGCATATCATGAGTACATGCTTGTTTGTGGTTAATCCTGAAGTATACCACACACAATGTTCATCTATTCAGAGTATCCCACTCACAAAGCCGCACAACCATGTCATGTGTGCATAGTGCATCATACTTGCTATTGTGGTCTATAGGAAACGAGTGTGTGCAGACTGTTGTCCCTTGTACTGCCTTTCGTGTGGGTTTTTGTCTTTTGTGTTGCGTTTTGCGCACTCAAGTGGAACAAATGACCATCCCTTGGGGAAGTCTGCTGTTTTGTACACAAAGGATCCTCTTCAATGTCTCTGTACAATTAATTTTAAAGCCAATATGCCATGATGCATTGTACATTTACATGTAGCATCACATCAAGCCCTGTTTGAGTCCTGTAAAGGCTGTATTATAACCCAGAATGCAACATTCTGATCATGTAATCTGTTGTCCGGATTATCTATCATTTAAAACATACACGACATACCACTTTGTGTTAATACAAAAGTGACAAAAAAATTCCTGTTCTCCCATTTTAATTTTGTACTGAAATGTATCTTGATCTAGAATCGTGCTAAAAGGCATCTTACATGTAAGGTCTTTTTTCAAACAAACTCTCAGCCATAGGACTAAAAAAAAAATATATATATATATATTATACATGTACGTGGGTTCTTAAATTTGTGCTGTGCACTCTACTACTGCAACTGAACTCATTAAAAACAAGAAAAGTATACAATTTTGATATTCAAGTGAAATCAACCAAAATCAATTGTTTAATGGTATCCTTTGAAAAGCATTCCATGTCCGTTTTATCCTTCAGGTATATGTTCATCATCATGTACAATGTATTGTCTGTCAAAGCAACCAGAATATTTTGGGCTTGTACATGTACACAAAGGTTTCCCTTTAATACTGACATTTGTACCTCTATTTTTTTAAAATTTCAATTTGAATTTGATAGAACAATTACGCCTTCTACCATTTACTGAATTTGTTAAAATGTCAGTAGATGGTACTAAATGATTTGATTGCTGGTCAGTGACGCCTCGTGAGTGTACTTCCTGGAGCCAGTATGTTTATTATTTTTGTCATATTTTGTTTCTCAAATATTATTCTTTCAAAGTGGTTGCATGTGATTGGTTTTTTTTCCACAGCTGAAATAATAAAATCTTAGCAATATTGAAGAGCTAAAGTAACTGTTTATTGATGTATGTTGATTAATTGAACAAGTTCCTCATCTTCTCTTTTTGTTTCTTTTCTTGTTACATTGCAGTATTGTGTGCTAAGAACATCAGCAAGAAGGACTTTTTCAGTGAGTATACAATTTTATGTACATAGAGTTTTGAATAAAATATGCAATCATTAAAATCTCTAAATTGACAATGCAAAAAAGAAATCATAATCAATACCCATGTTCAGATTGGCAGTTCTTTTGTTGAATTTTGTAAAATTCATATATGCAAGGCTTCTTACATTCATCACCCTGTCAAATGAATTTAGTGTGAAAGAAAAAAAAAGGCAAACAAATGATTGTGCAAATTTAATGATAGTTACAACTGATTCATTTAGTTATCTTCAAAATATTATTCAAATTCAAAATCAGATCTTAGAAATTGCATAGGGCCTACACTTTGTCAAAATTTCATCTTCAAGTTTAAAAAAATAAAAATACCAAGGTTTATTCCTTTTCCATACACATACATATTCGTGCACAAATGTCATTATTTCTAAAAATGCTTCATCGTCTAACCAACAGACTGCAGACTAATTTCTTTCCCATGAGTAAATTTTATTATTTTCATGGAGATGATGAATTCAGTGGTTTCAAATAAAACTGATCAGTAGCCTTGAATACAGCGTCCATTCATAATAAGTCATGTCTGTGGACGTCTGATTTACATTTAGATATACATGTATGTGTCACTGCACTATGTCTACGTCCTCCCACCCTATTTCATTAATTGTTCTAATTATTTGCACAAGTAGAATGGTTGTTGTGGTTTGCTCTCGCCTATTTCTGTTCCTGTGGCTGAATTTTAAAAACACAGAGGGTTTTTTTGAATGATTTTGTTGTTGATTAAACCAGAAATAATGGCTATCATTATGATTACACTGTAGCACTAACAGAGGCTTTTAAAAATATGCCATCAAAAAGTAATTTTTCAATCACAAGTAGGCCTACATGTACTTATTTTGTAATTTGAATGAGTAGGAATAGAATATACTGTAAATTTAAAAGAGATTCAGAATAGTTCTTTGTGATTGGCCGAAGGATTTTCATATTACAAACTTCTCCTTTACTGATACTAGTGAAACTAAAATAAATCTGAACCTTTGCTTGGCATAACTGTAGCCATTCCAAAGAATATACATTCAAATGTTAAATAAGAAAAGATTGGGTACTTTTACAGTTTCAAACCACATTTCACCGATTGTTATAACTTAGAGATGTGTCCTTCAATATGTATTTCATGCACAGTTGTTTAATGGTGCAAAGTCCTTCTTGCGCACCGATCAGCTGACATTAGCTCCTTGTGTTACCCATTGTTGGTTGCCATTCAATAGCTCAATAGGGGTTGCTGAACCCTCCACTTTCTGCAAACTTTCACATTGATGGGAGCCAGAAAACTTTACTCATTGCAGTTGCGGGTCCAGGAATTGAAAATAGAGGGGGATCCAGTCTTGATAATGGGGTGAGCTGCCGAAATGTTTTGATTTTAACATGTAAAGTCAATGAATAGTTTTCAAATTATAGGGGGGTGTGCGTCCCCAGCGCCCCCGTCTGGATCCTTCACTTCAATGGTAAAAGTACAATGAGAAGCTTAAGTCAGATTTGCTGAAATTTAATATATCTAGGCCTACATGTATGTCAAAATGTTTGGAATAGATATACATAATTTCACTAATATTTTGAAAGTAACAACATGATAATACCAGGGAACTCCCTGATATTACATTTGAAACCACAAAATTTCTCCCTTACTGCATGCATGCACGTAGGCATCGTTCCATTTGTTCCGTTCAATGAACATGTAGGAATCCACCGGTCTCAAAACAGGTCTGAAGATTTACGATATAACTAGGATAAATTGGTTGACTACAATGTCATGTTTTGAATGGAGAGCAGACAAACACAGAATCAAATGTTGAGAACATTCGTCTTTAGAGGTCAGTCACAGTAGGTGCTGCTGCACTAGCTCGAGCTAAAAAATAGCGCGCTAATTGGTGGATCGGGAAAAAAGCCTGAAAAAAGAAACCGGTCCTGCACTAGTTCAAGCTTTTGTAAAATTTCGCTGTAACGACCAAACCCGACCTTGAACAAACAAGCCAGATGTGTATTGCGCAACTGGTAACTACCGCTAGCTTCTACACGCACAGGTGCACGATTTCGAAATTAGCTCGAGCTGGTGCAGCACCGCGCAAAATAGCGCGCTATTTCATGATTAAAACCGCAAACCAGCTCGAGTTTTTTCCAAAAAACCTAAGATGACTCAGGTTTAAATTTCCTCCAAATTAGCGCGCTATTTGACCACAAAGTCGGATCTGCTCTGATCGAGCTAATTCATCAGATCACAAATAGCGCGCTATTTGAAATAGCTCGAGCTAGTGCAGCAGCGCCTAATTGCACTTTATAGGCTACACATTCCAACATGTTCACACTGAAAGGGGTGGGGTCTTTTACATTTCACCATGTTCCCACTATTAAGGGTGGTATCTCACTTAGTGGAAACTACTTTGAAACAAATTTGAGACAGATTTGTCAGCATGGCTTTGCCATATAGTCAGGAAGCAGCTGTCATCTACTTCAAAAAAATGGCTAAGTTTGATTTTTCACTTTAATATGTTTAGTGACATTATTAGGAACAACTTCCAACTTGGTGTCAAATTTCTAATGGCCATCTTGACCTTTTCAGGGGTCAAAATAGGGTCAATTGGGGTCAAATTTCGTAAATACCCCGATTTTGTTAAATGACCCCTCATATTGTTTGTCTTGATCTACTGAACAAAAAAGTGTACAGGGTGACATATCCTGGACCTCTCCTTACGAAGTTATTGCAGAAAAGGTCAAAAAGGTCAACGAAAGGTCAGTTAAGACAAAATACAAGAAAAATGTTTAATTTTCACGTTTTTGTGGTTTATTTCACATCACAATGTAATAATCAGATCTTCACCATGTAATATATCATAGATATGGGGTATTAAAACAAAAACACCATTTAATTTATGTCTTGGGGCACTATTTTACAAAATAGCCTCTTAATATATAAATTATGATTATCCAGTCTTTTCAAGTTTCGAACTATCGTCATTTTCACATACATGTATCATACATGTATTTGTTGGGCTTTTTTTTTTCTTCTTCTTCTTCTTTTACAATATCCCATTTATTCTTAAATGTGTCGTCTTACAAAGCATTAGGTCTCAAAGGTCTCCCCAGGTGAATTATTAGATGGTGCACTTCATGATGCAAATAGGCAGCGCCATCACTCTAAGAAAGTTTTTGTATTTGTAGTGTACGGCTCAAACCAACCTGGTACGACATTTAGGCCTACAATATAGCTTAGGGATTGAAATACTGTCAATTATGTGTCGTGAAGTGCAACATCTGCAACCCACGGTGAACAGTGTTTAAGGCTTCTAAATACATGCACCTCTTACATGTATTTAGATGTGGAACGTGGGAAGATTAGAAAGGAAACTTTGATGCCTGTTACCATATTTTCATGTCTATCGATCATAAACATGACTAACTAACAATTATATCATTTCACTAAAAAAATGAAGTTGAATATCAGGTACAAGTTGAAACTTTAAAATGTAATCTTCCAAATACATGGACATAGTTTAGTCACCTGATTCGTTGTAGTCTGATTTTTAATCAACTAGATTTGTTGTAGTGAGTTCTATAGGCGTATCCAGTTTTTTGTTTCTTACGGCTAATCAAACTAGATGTTTGTTGATGTAGGTAATGACTATGAAATCAGCTCTGCTGTGCAAGTATACTGTTGCGGGCTTATTAGTCAATATGTCCCTGGTAATCAACACAAAAATTCATCGTCTTCTTTACTATCTTCATCTTCTGTGTGGTCTTCTGTGTTTTCACATGCATCGGAACATTCACAGGCATCTGTGCAGACCATCGTATTTTTCTTGCAACCGCATCTATTGGTGGTGCATGATCCTCGGCAAGAACATCGACGAAGTTCAAGCAAAGCTTCCGGTGCTGGTGGATTAGTACAGAGAATTGGTATCAATTGTCCATCTACCAGTTTCCAGGAGTACTCAGTTGGGGCAGGAATGCGAGGACATGGCTTGCAGGACGACTTCCAAACTAGAGCCATGAAGAATGATCTTTCCATGTGTGGCTTTAGAGTACCAAGGGTTGGAGGCAGTTGTCGCCCCTCTTTGCCATTCTGAGCAAACAACATCCATCTCAGTTCCTTTGTAGTCTGGCACTTAGTACTAGCTGTGCTGTAGAGTATGCACACATACCTCTCCATTTCATTTAAGATCCAGTCTGGTGGTCTTTCCGTCGAGCCAAAGATGTTGAACGCACCAAGTGTGGTGTCATTGCATTGCAGGAATGCCTTGAAATGGCTTGACACACCCTTGCCAGCAAATGTTCCCGTGTTGTCTGTGCCCTTGAAAGCATACCATCCTATAAGTGCTTCAGCCCTTTTCTTTCCAAGTTTGTGAAAGCTCTCCCAGATGGAGAGTCTTTCTCCTTGTTTTCTCAAGAGTGTTGTTCTTTGAGGAAGTGATGAGTAGCATCCGGTCAACAGAATAAACACATCCTTGTCAACGGAAAATACGTCCAACTCCGCATTTGGGTCCTTACAATTCACATCACAAGCATTGAGAATGACGAGTTGGTCACCTTCCTCCAGTGTGTGATGTCCATCCACCATTTCAGTCATAGAGACAACATCATGAAGGCTGCAGTTGGCTCTCATAGTAGTGTGGTGCATGACAAGTACTTTCTTTGTTGAGCTCTTGTAGTGACATAATATCTTGTCTGCCAGGTATTCTGTCAATTCACCTTTGGTCTCTATGTGTGCCAGGAACGACTTCACATTTCTGATTTCTGTGCTGTCATTTACATGGTAGTGGATAGATGTTGACTTTTTCGTTCTCTTGTCTCTCGTAGTTTCTTTGAGGGATCCTGGTAAGTACTGGTCAAAGAGAATACGGACTTCTCCGTATGGGCGACTCAAACCTACAATGATGTCAAGAAACTTAACAGCAAAGTCTGAAGCAGTGAATTTGTCACATTTCGACTTGATGACCATATTGACTACACACATTGCGTCTATGATGAGAATCTTCTCGCTGGTTTCACCTGCTTCTCCTCTTGCTTCACCTGCATCGCCTGGTAGAGGAAGATTCATTATCAGCTGGACTGTCTGGGACTTGCCAGAGAGCATAATCATCGTACCATCTGGATGAAAATTAGACGGTGGAGCATTGTTGAACTCGTACTCTCCAATTGCGTCCTTCACTTCAAACTCTGGCCTGCTCTTTGCTACAACTAGGAGTCGGGATAGTAGTCGTCTCTCTTGCTTTACAGTCACCAGTTCGCCTTTAACCTTGGTTCGGGTTACTGGTCCAACATCCTTGAAGAAGGTTATGTTGTTTTTCTTCTGTGAGTCCCAGAAGCCTGTTGTCTTTTCGATCATCCTGGAAGATACAAATTTCTCAAATGCTTCTCTTCCCATTGTGTCTCGATCCTCAATGTGTTTGGCTACTTCGGCAGGAGTCACAGCATAAGTCACCAGGTTAAACATGTCACTCTTCATGAATGGATTCCCCTGCTTGGTAATGACATTCACCACATTTGCTGCATGTCTAATCATCTTCGTGCTTTTCTCACCTCGTGTCTCATGGTGAAGTGTGGATGGCTGCCTACATTCGATTCCGGCGTACTCTTTGAATTCCTGGACGATTCTCGCCAGTGAAGGGGCTATGATGGCATACTTGGCTAATGCAGATTCACTGCCTGTTATTCCAACAAGTCCGCCTTTGGCTTTCATTTTCTTGTGCTCTTGTTCAATAGCATGATCAGGATCTATACCAGTAAATGGTATCTCATTCTTGGTGATGGTGAAATTTCCTTCTTCCAAGAAATTCCATAGTTCCGGATCAGTCGTCTGTAATTCAAGCATAACTGCCACGAACAGAGGACCCCATCGTCCGTAGTTGTACTGGTCATGAGCATGGAAGTAAGGAATTAGTTCTTCAGTTGAAGCCAGATGTAATTTCCAGTCTCCCTTCCTTGTAGCAGCAATGAACATCAACAGAGCTTCCACTTGTGTCATGTAATTGGTCAAGAACTTCTGGATTCCTGTACTTTGCACCTTCCATTCTGAAATGCGTTTGAAGACATTGGTGCTACCTAGTTGTAGATTGACTTGTTCTATTTGTTGTTCAAACAAGGCAGGGTCAGATGAATTGAGATACGACTGGAATGCATCCGTTGCTCCCTTGATATCTGAGGCTAGTTTACCCAATTCTGTTTCTGTGAAGACTACCTGGGTGATCAAATGGTGAAGTGCTATGAGTGTAAGTGTATGGGCTTCGATACCTCGATAGATATGCCTTCCATCTAAGATTTGTCTCACCGTTGCAGATCCGTAGATTCCTGCTTCCTCCCATGCCAGATCTAACCCACTGCCTTCTACATATTTCCCCAAGCACTTAAGGGCTGCAATGACTGTATGTAGGGCTCCAAGTCTAATGCACCAATTATCTTTGTAATTCTTCAGCTGAACTGCACGGTTGTACAAATCTCCATCGAGAGTGATAACTGGTCGACATCCTTCTCCAACAATTAGACTGTTGATATTCTGTGCCTGCATCAATATCGTAAGAAGAACAGGCCACTCTGTTGGACTCCTCCTGTAAAGTGGAGCGCAAATGCCGACATTCCACACAGCCTTTGGCTTATTAACTAAGGAATGGTATGTTGACCAGGTTGGACACTTCATTGTTGACTTCTTTGCTTCGTCTCTCGAGACGTTATTTGTGCTATCTTCCAACACTGATATATCCGTCTTTCCTATTATGCTATGTGATCCTTCTTCTTCTGAATCATTCTTTTCGCTTTGAATTCCTTGCACTCCTGCCTCTTCTGCTGTGCTTGTAGATGCTCCCACTTCCCCTCCTTCTACTGTATTTTGTGATCCTTCTACTTCAACCGATTCTTCATTGGTTTGAGATCTCTCTAGTTCTTCTGTTTTGGTCATTATGTGGGATTCTTCCATATCTGTATCTTGTACTATATAAGATGTTACAGCTTCTGTCTCATTTGATATGCTGTGGGATCCTTCTACTTCTGTTATGCCTGTACCTGTCCTAATGTCATTCGAGGTGGTCACCATTTCTTCTGCTATGTTGTCTTTACTTTCGTGGACTGAACCTACCTGTGCTGTGAATTGAGAAACAAACCAACTACACATCAATAACCAAATAACATTTATCTGTTCATAATCTTTACCTGAGTTTTTGAGAGTGTTCAATTTGTAACCTGAGTGATCAACTTTGGGATTGCTAGGCTTTTGGCACTCTTTATAGTTTATATCTGGGTACTTCTTCAAAGATATGTCATTGATGTTTGGATCTAAGCATAGGTCACCATCTAAAAGGGGATTCCCATCCACCTCTTTTTGTGCTATCATAAGATCTGCCCCATGAAATGGGTCTGCTTCACTACCCCGATCTATATTGTCAATTGAAAACACTGGTCTACTCCCTTTTTTCACAAAAGGAGGCACATGAACACCGTTAGAATTGTGATTTATGTTTTCAATGACAGCATGTGCAAGTCTTGTTGTGTTTCTTTGTGTTTCACTATAAGACACAGCTGTCTTTATCTCATGAAGCGTTTCCACATCCGCTCTTGATCTGTTTGCTTGATAAGATGCAAGCGCCATACCTACAGTTAACGGTGTTTTCTTGTCCTTATGGAAGGTTCCAGCTGATTTCGAGTCATAGTTCAGCTGCCTCTTGGATCGATAAGAAGCTATGATGTGTTGGGCTAGATTTCTTGACATTTTCTCTGCTTCGATCTCTCTTTTGACTTGTAGAGAAGAATGTTGCCCATACACTATCCATCTGACTAATTGCAATAATCTCTTTGGAGTTTCAAAGTCATCAAATGATCCTGTATATTGCCAGTCTTTCATTCCATCAACTTCTCTGCGAATGATTTTTGAGGCTTTACTGAGAATGTCTATTTCTTCATCCATGGTTGATTCGTCGTACAACTCAGAAAGTAGCTTATCTTTAGTCTGCTTTGAGATGAGAAGGTCTGGTTTAGGCCCACGCTTAACAAATTCAACCTCAGGTATTTTGTCTAGTATGAGGGACTTCAAATGTTGCTTAGAGCCAGTGGTCTGTGTATTTATCCCATGCTCATCGAGAAGTGCTAGATATGTTCTGTTGATGGTATTCATGTCAATGGAGGGAATCTTTTTGTTATCTGTTATAACTAATCGAACTATGTTGATAATTTCAATGTCACAAATTGACTTTGCAATCGCATCTTTCTCAGAGGGGCAACTATTGCTTGACTTCAACGATTCAATGTTTTTAGTTTCTTTTCTCAAACATTTGACATGATACTTCATGTTTTGTGCAAATGCATCCATTGCATCACAGAGTAGGGCCAATCTTGCACGGATGTCTTGATTTCTACTTGTTTCTTTTATCTGCAAAAAAGTGTTTCCCATGCTCTCACTTCGTACTTGAAACAAGTTGGCATGACAGTCGCTCTGACAAAACACACATAATTCATTGTCATAAGTCTTTCGTTTTTTAATCAAAGTTCGTTCAGTGCTCTCACTCTTTCTCCCCCGCTTTCTATTCACAACAGATTTCAGATCATCTTTGTATCTTTGTTCAGCTCTTTCTATGTTTTTCTTATGGCAGACAGACTTGTAACACTTCCTATGGTAATTGTAGGTTGTAGCTGCTTCATCCCATTGCAGTTGCTTTACTCTGTCAAAAATTTCAACATTTTTACCAAGCTTGGCCCATCGTTCACTGTAGAGTTTGATATTATTAAGGGAAGTTTCAGTTGCTGCTGAAAATGAATCCCCTTGCTTCTGATCACAAATAATGCAACGATGCATGGTTGCTAGTTCATGTCAACACACTGAAAATAATAAGATTGCAATAATTAGGATAACAATATTGAGAGTAGAACTGACATAAAACATCTTATTTGGGCTTTCCATACTTTTAACATTTGTTAATGAGACCTGAAAACTGAGATGGCTGAACTAAGATTTGTAGTTATTGTAACTACGTTATAAATTAAGGCTTAGAAAGATACCACAGGCTATAATTAATCTTATTTAGCATGTTGATCGATATGTTTTAAGTTCAAGCCATACTTTGTGTACTCAATGTAATGCAACAGACCACATGTTGCAACTGCATGCATGACCTCATTTATACATTGGTCATCCTTCTTGTCATGTTTACTTTCTTCTTTTTCCTTTCATAATATATGGTGTAAATTACATTTATAAACACAAATTGTGAGGTACATAAAACAAGTGATATGAAACTTACCATTTGGTAGAATGTTCAGTCATTGTCTTCAGACTTTCGACCAATGAAGAAAGTTTTTCTTTTCATATGCAAATACTATAGAGTGAGCATGTTTTAGATTTCTGTGTCATTGTTTTGTATGGTAAGCCATCCATGTTTCCCTGGTATTGGTACTCTATAATAAAACTTGGTTATAGCTGGACATAGGCCTAACTAAATAACAGAGCATGTTTTAAATGTAAATAAATAAAAAAAAAAAAAAAACACACACACACATACAAACAAAACATGAAAATTGAATTTCAAAACATTTTCGCGTATTTTGCTCTCAAACGAAAGTTTTTTGACCTTTTGACCTCTCCGGCCATAACTATTTAACCAAAGGTCATGGGTGTGTGACTCTGTAGACTTTTTTGTTTAATATAACAAGACAAACAATTTAAGGTGTCATTTAACATAATTGAAGCATTTTTTAAAATTGACCCCTATTGACCCCATTTTGACCCCTCAAAGGGTCAAGATGGTCATTAGAAATTTGACACCAACTTGGAAGTTGTTCCTTAGGATGTCCCTGAAGACATTCAAGTTAAAAATCAAACTTAGCCATTTATTTGAAGTAGCTGTCATATAATGACAACTGAGGCCTGACTAATAGCTCAGTCTGCTAAGTTTCCTAAGTTTCCCAAGTTTCGGATACGTCTCTAATACTAATGACCCCCCTCCCCCCCCCCCCCCCCAGATATTAGGGGGGGGGGGCAAAAGAGCATTGTGACTTTCTTCCATCACATCATTTCATAAAAACAGTGTCTTAAAACCCTGTATGTCGTAGATTAGAAAATATTGTTCAGAAAGTGTTCATATAGATTAAAAAATATTGTCTGAAAGTTACTTTTATAATGTAATCATTGATGGGAAATAATATGGAGTTCAAGTTGCTCTTCTGCATGTGGACTGGCCATGCCTCAAAGTTGACTGAAAATGCTCTTCTGAGAATTAATGCCCTTGTGACAGTGTCTTAAAAACCCTGCATGTCATAGATTAGCAAATATTGTCTGAAAAGTGTTGTTTAATTACACATGTAGATAAAATAATATCATCTGAAAGTTACTTGTAATATAATCATTTATAGGAAATAGTAAGGAGTTTCAAGTTGCTCTTCTAGACTGGCCATGCCTAAAAAGTTCTTCCAGGAATTAATGCCCTTGTGACTTTCTTTCATCACATCATTTCATAAGAAACAGTGTCCTAAAACCCTGCATGTCATAGATTAGTAAATATTGTCTGAAAAGTGTTGTCTAATTTATAATGTAATCTTTGATGGGAGACAGTGGTTCAAGTTGCTGTTTAGCAGACTCTGCCTTGCCTTGAAGCCAGGCTGCCTGGCTTGGCCTAGCCTGCTGTACTGATCAATCAACTTCCGTCTCAAGCAGCGGCTCGTCCCCACTGACGTGTTAACCCATTAAGAGATATGGTTTTTGTGAAGGGTTGCATGACTCGGCCTTTTCTTTTGAATTTAGCAGCACTGATAGGTTATATTTTGTTCATGTTTTTTTTTTTTAATTTAAGGGGGATATCACATAAAAGTACAGTTCTGTATGTACATGTATGTAAACCTTCAGTAAATTGTTGGAATACTATTTTTTTTAATTTCTTGTATGAAACAGATTTTTTATTTGCAACAACACTTTATTTTTCTGTTGAAATCTCCATACCCTGCATATCCACAGAGATCAGAAGAACTTGATTGTGGAAGGCTTTTTGCTCCTATTGATTATTTTTGTGCAATTTGTAAGTCTTTTATTGTATGATGCATACTGTAAAAACACACATATGTGCTTTAATTTTTTTATTCAGTATATCAACAAAAATGTAAAAAAAAAGTAAAATGTTAGACATGCATCACTCATTGTGTTCTCTTTCAGTATCTATCACTGGCAGTGCATATGCACCCTTATCCCCTCTTTTGAGGGAGAGTAGCGACTGACTCCCAAGTCAACTATTCAATCCGCTCTGCCATTTAGTCAATTGGCGGGCATGGTGGCTGCAATTTTAGCGCTGCCCATCCCAAGTCGGGCGGCTATTTGACCGTCGGGTTGTTAGTTAGATAAATGACCACAGCCTTATGACAGTTGTGAATAAGCAATTACTCTTTCGGTCGTCTCTCGATAAATGGCCAGTTCCCATTACGCATGTATATTGAATTTGTATCAGCTGCATGTACTTTTCCTAATGGTGGTATGTCCAACTGAATTGGGGCACACACACTGACCAGAGCCTTGAAGCGTGGAAGTGGGACAGTCGTTTGGCAAATTGCTAATTTGTACTTCTCGTAATATTTCATCTCTCCGTAGTTCTATGTAAATGGATTTTCTGTTGATAATTACTTTTGTTTGGACTCTCGAGTTTGTGTCTGGGCAAGACAAGCATACTGTATGATCAAATTGAGTTTTGATCTGACTGATTTAATGATTTTCTTTTGTCAGAGTACTTTTTTTTTATTCTGCAAGTGGCTGTTAGGCTACATATAGGCCTACCAATATCCAGCCAAATATTTTGATAATTTTGTAATTATTTTATTTGTATTGGACATATTTCTTATTAACAACAATTAAAAATAAAAACATGGGAATGGACTTGGATACTGGGATTTACCCTTAATAACTCATAAGCCCCCCCCCCCCCCCCCCGACAAATAAGAATAGAAAAAGGGGTGTGAACTGACAACTTTCAATTTCAAAACAACTTATAACTTATTTTCCCAGCAACCAACAAATGTAACGATTCCTAAGAAATATAGCATGGACAAATTATTTGGTACTTGGTTAATGTCCTCCAGAAGGTGCATAGAGGTATTCAGACTATAAGGAAAATTCAGATCTTCTGCTTTACAATAAAGGATCTTGTAGAAAATGTAGGAATGATCACGAAGTTTATTCTCTGGAGGGAAAGAGGGAGAAAGGTGGCTTGTAAGAGAAGGTTGAAAGAAAAATCAAATCATGTATGTCTGCCACTTTCATTAGCTATTCCTGAGTCACAGAATCAACAGCATTTACTCTGGACTGGAAAAGGTTTAACTTGATTTTGATTTTCTCCAAGAAAAATAAATTCCCTTGTCTCCAACCGGCATAACGATGGTGAGCTTGGGATTTCTTTCTTCTTTCATTCAAGTTATTCATCTGACTTCCTACCTGATTGTGGAGTCAATCATGTTAGTTTATTCTAAGTTGATGTGATCGATTCGCCCTCAAAGGAACAGGGGCTTGTTTCTCGAAACCGTCATAAGTCCAATTAAGTTCTAGGACATCCAATTGAAGCATGTGTTGATTCTACAATATGTGTCCCAATGGGTTGTCCAAGAACTTAAGTACATGTAGACTTATTACAGTTTCGAGAAACGGACCCCAGGGTTCCAAATATGGTTCCAGGATAACACCCTTCTTGGAAAAAAACCTTTATCCTACATGTAGTCCTGTGGAGTAGCTGTCCAAGGGGATAAAAGTGGAAAGGGGAAAAAGTTGTCAGAATAAATAAAAAAGTACATTTTAACGGAATATATTAAATTTCAAATTTCAAATTGAAATTGCTTTCGTTATTGTGTAAGCTTTTTTATGATTCCCATTTTGATTAGCAGTATGACAAATAAAATAGTCACGTAAAAAAAAGTACCTCAAAAGAGAGTGTGAGAAAGAGAAGGCCAACTAAAGCCAGAGATGAAAATCATATCACAAACAGAATAATTACACACAAATTCTGAAATGACATTTGGAGTGACAGAGAACAGACTGGAAAGTCCTTCAAAGATACCATAGAAGTTTTTAGTTACTAGTCTCCAATCAGACAGACGGGGTATTATCTAGTAGCGAGCCAATTGTCTGCGTGCAGCCATGCTTGCTACTGACTCATATGACAGTGGAGTCTACTTTGTTGTTGTCCTGTCTTCGACGTCGGCTGGTAGAAATATTCCAAACAATCACGGAATAAACAGAAACTCATGATTTGTCCTAAATTCAGGAAATAATATGCATATTAAAG
>CALNVZ010003430.1:4875168-4899475 GCA_940671915.1 Paracentrotus lividus
AAGCTTTAGAAGAAAGTGACAAATTTTTTAATGTAATTTTTCTTGGTAAAGGCACATGCTGGTATGTACATGTATGTTCAATAATGGGGTAAAAAATGAATTAAAAATAGCATGATCTTCTTCACTTTGTATAATTATCACTTCGTAGTATCTCGCGAAGGCTAAATTTGACAGCTTTCTCAGAAGGACTGGAATATGAGAGGAGGGAAGGGTATACTCACTAGATTTAGTTAGCATTGCTGAGCCATTCAGGAACCATGGAGGAAACTGTAAATTTGTTCTTGAAGCCAGGGTTAAATGAGGGGGCTGGGTGTGCAGTCTTGTGGTAGACTTGAAAGAAGAGAGGTGCAAGTTAAAGGGATGCAGTAACATTGAATGATATTCAAATTGCAATTTATTGGATTTAGCTCTTTGTGCCATCATGATTATGAACACATAGGTCAGTCTGGTATTCCTTAAAAATTGCAGTCTACTTGCTTGCTTTACTTTCGAGATATCTACGATTTTATACTCAAATTTTCTAACCCGCCCTAGACGCTTTAAAAACGCACGTGGTTTTCGCCGCATTTCCTGTTGTCAAGTCCCCGTGCCTACCGGGCGTCTAAGCTTGCAACGGAGCGGTATAAATTAATGATGCGCTGCCGTATCCTCAGCCGCGTTTGAAATTTCATTGTTTTAAGATAGTAAATGACTTGTATTTGATCTGAAACTTGCAGTAGTTTGTTTTTACGATCGGAGCGATAGAATTCTATTTCGATCTCTTTTGCTCTTGTTTTTGGAAGTTACTAAATCCCTTTAAGTCAAATTAAGTTAAATCATAGTCACAGGGATTGCTGTTGAGGGGGATTGAAAGAGGGGGAGGGGTAGACCTTTGCCCATGTCATGAATCTAGCACCCCCTCCTCCAAAAAGAGGGTTGTGTCCTCCATTTTGAGGAAGAAGTAAAGGAAGAAGTCGCAATTTATATTTTCTTGAAGTAGAGACAGACAGAGGGAGTTTAAGGGATGAGTGTCATGAAGAAAAGGGATTCTTGAGCCCCTTTTAAACTGCCATACACGGAACGTCCTCCAGAGGACACCTCAGACCTTGTCTGGAACGTACACGGAGTGTGATTCTTATCAAAACACAGGGTAAGATAATGCCACCCTTTCAGTTCACAACTTAAATCAAGGATGCACTCGGTGTGTGTGTACGTATGGAGGCAATTGAGATTGCCCCAAAACAAGGTAAACAGTGGACGAACAGTGGATGTCACCGCAGACACACCCTAGACCGTCTAGGATGCATTTTACCTCGTGTTCACGCTGTGTTTGTGCCGAGTACACACGGGTGTCTTTTTCTGGTTACTTTCAGATTAGAGGCAACAAAGGGTGAACAAAGGGTAACCTCCAGAGGACATCCCTTGTTTGAGTTCCAATCTGAAAGGGGCTTTAGACCCCCTGTTTATGAATAACGTATGAAGCTGTGTGTAAGTCAAAGGAAAGATGGATTCTCTTTTCATAAAGACGATTCTGGTAAAGGGGGGAGGGGGCAGCTCTTAGAACGGGTACCTCCTAAATACTTTTTATAAAAGGAATGTTGAAATGTATACATGCTTTCCATTACCAGTTATAAACTACAAACCTTCCTTTTAAAATGCAATGGTATGATTTAAAATACCAGGTCAATTGTAGAAATGACCCCCTTTTGTTGACCTGGGTCCAAAGAGTTGGTCCCGACTCTAGTGTTACTGGTACCCATCAGTTTGGTCTGTCGCCTGTTCCTAGCACGAATGGTATGGACCGATTGATTGTCTTATCCAAGAATTGATTGGATAGTTTTTTTGTTGTGAATGGGTCATGGGTGGGGGGGGGGGGGGGGTAAGGCAGAGAGTGTGAAGGGGGGGGGTGGACCTCATTTAGCCCAGGGTCCAAAGAGTTGGTCCTCGCGTCTAGTGTTACGCTACCCCGTTGGTTTGGTTGTCCGCCTGTTCTGGCCACAATGGTAGACCTGATTGAATAGTCCTGATCCAGATTGATGGATAGCGTTTTGTGTGAAATAGAGTCATTCGAGGAAAATGAGAGAGAGGAGAAGTATCAGAGAAGAGAGAGGGGGGGGGGGTGTTTTAGAGTCAAAAGGGGCGGCTTTATATCTACTTGGTTTAACTTCCAGTTGGCCCATTCTCTAATACCAATATGTAGGAAACCCACGTGGGCCTAAACCCAACTTCTAAACATATTCAGTCCGCGGCGGCGACCCAATTATATGCTCGTAAATTGTAAAAGCTTTTGAATTCGTAACGGCTACGGAGCCGTTTTTTTGCGGGCTTGAGCCATAAAGGCAAAAATCGTCCAAAATTCACCGCTGCTTTATATCTCTTTTTCTTGATCACCAAAGTTCATGATACTTTTCAGAAGAACTTAAAGACATGATAATATTAAGCCCATATCAAATAATCATTGAAAATGCGTTGTGTATTTGGAACATCACGGTATATTTCTGTTTTCCCGAGAGAGGTTTTTCCATTTTTTTCCGACACAAGTTCTGGGAACGAAATGAAAACAAAAACAAAGAGACATGATACTGTAACAGTATCACACCAGTCTCACTTCCTGGCATTTTGGTGTTTGGGGGCAATCAGTAGTTTTGTCTAAATCTCCTTCAAATCTTGAGTTTTCGCTGAAAAACCATGGAAATTGCATCTATCAACGGACAAACGCGCTCATTTGCGCATGCGCAATTTCCGCACCTCACTTCCGGTTTGGAAAAAACATACTCGCCAATATCCAGCGAAACCTGCTGCGATGACCCTGCTCGAGTTTTAAGGACAGTAAAACCACTAATAATTATGTTTATAATCCTCAATTATTTTGTCCAATGAATTAGTTCTATATTTGACATTTGTCATTTTCTTTGCTCGATTTCAGCGTTTTCTTGCCATTGATGGCTGGGAGAAGAGCGGAATATTTTTCGTGGGGCTATAGCGGTCAAAATATGCCTACATCACGAACCACAGTGTGTGGGACCACAATGTAACTTGACGGAGGGTTTTTTTTGAATGACTTTGATACGGATTTTTCCCGACATAACCGTGGGACAACATATTTTGAAAAGATATTTCGTACAGTATTTCGATATGATATGCTTTGTATCATATCAAAGTTTCGTTCTTGGGCAATTTCAAGAAAGGTGAAAAATAACCAACTTTTTTAGCGATTTCTGGGTTTTTTTCGGGGTGCTCCCGAAAAGGCCTATTTTTCACAATTTATAACCGATTTCAACCATAATTAACATCATGGGAGGTTAAAATGACTCTTTATTGTTAAATAGTCGTTGGATTTGTTTCATTTGGTGGTTTTAAAGGCGAGATATCGCAGTTCGCCCTAGACACCTTTGTTGCAGTTTTTCCGTTCAAAACTTGTTTTCTTTATGCAAATTAGGCAGACCCGGCGATAGGTTTCTCGGAGTTAATTGGGGTGTGACCCCGAGACTGTATTGGTCTAGATAATTTCCTTATGGTCGAATACATACTTGGGGTTTAATTCTCAACTGGTATAATTGCCAATAGCTGGACAGACATACATTCAGACAGACATAGATCTCCATAGTCCATGTTGACCAAGAGAAAGGCAATGTACATTTTACATGTATTCTAGTACCTCGTTTACCCTATGACTCGGGTTGCGGGTTCGACACAGCAATTTTATGCCATGTAAACGGGATCAGTGTGATCCGCGACCCGAGTTCGACACACCTTTTTTGCTCCGCCAAAATCGTAGGTTTCGATCTGGGAGGCGGGTTCGACATGGCAATTTTTATGTGTGTAAACACATAGCCGTGTGTCGAAGTTGATGACCTCGAGGTCAGATTTAGAATTTGGCTATACATCACAACACACCTTAATGACGTCTCTTTACTTCTAAATGGTCATGATCTGGGAGCCGTGTTGAGCTTGCCTTTTTTGTTGTGTATAAACACGATCACAGGTACACTCTTTGCAGTGTCGAACCCTTCCTGAGGATTCGACACGAGAGCCGAGTCACAGTGTAAACACGGTATAAGAAAGGCTTTTACAAGGCTAGTGGTGAAATGCATTCGCCGTCAAGGAGACGTTGCCTTTCAACTTAAAAAATACATCAAATGCTCTTTTCATTACTACTGTACAAAAATTCCATTTGCTCATTTGCTACATGTAGAACTGGATGTGTTAATACTTGACCTTCAATGAATTTTATATTTGAAAGATTGTCATTATTCTTGAAATATTACAGTAAAGTTTTATATTTATTTTTATTTTTATTGACTTTCTTTGATATTCTTGATATTGAAATAAAAATATATATAGGCCTACCAATTTCCTGTAGGTAACTTGCTTGTTGAGTAATATAGCATACTAAAATTGAAATACATGCCAATGCTATAGTAGCTGAACATTCCTGATAATGTGTCAACAAAATTATTCATAATTTAATAGCAACATTTGTTATCCAAAAAGACATAAAATGGTTCATTGGAGTCTGAAAATTTAAAGCACTTTGGTTTAATACAGATGGTCTGTTATTGACATTTCACGTTTTGGGAAAAAATGCATTTGCTTTTCATCATGGCATGAATAATTTATGATTCTTTTATTGGCAGTTAAAATGCATTTCATTTTGGCAAGATTAAGACAAGTCCAAGGCAGCCTGGCAGTCACCAGTCTTATCATATAATTCATCCATTATCTAAATCTTGCCTTTGAGACTCCACTGCTAAGAAACTACACCATTTTCTCTCTCTCTCTCTCTGTATGAATGAATGAAGGGCAAGTTCTTTGATTAGTCTACATAAACAGACTATGAGTTAACATCAGAAAGAAATATATTGTGCTTTGAATAAAGCCTAGTTCAGCTTCTGACTGACTTAGCTTGTCAGGAGTAGTTACAGCATAGAGCCTCTGTCTTGATACATGTAGGCTCAAAATTCAGACTCCACTTTGAGCTTACTGATTAAAAGGGTCTGTGCTTGTAGCCTAGAATCTGGTTAACAGATTTGACTGTTACTTGCAAATTGCTTGTCCTTCCCCATCTTAAAATCATATCTGTCTTTATACCTCTTCTTCTTGTTTGGCGTTGCAAGGAACCCTAATCCATGATGGAACCTACAGAGGAATTGTCTGGCCCGCGACAGTCTCGGTCATCAATTAACAACTAACTTCTCAGAATTTACTTTCTTATTTGATAGAGTTCGAGGGGGTGGTTATTATTATGCATGCACTTGGTCGTGTGTGGTAGCCTTTTTAAAGATACAATTATTTCTGAATTATTGATTATTGAAGATTATTGATTGAAACTTTTTTATGACGAATATAAAATTTGTTTGAAAGGTAACGGAATGCAGTGTAGTACGTGAGAAGTTCATAAGGTTACGTAATGTATGGTAGGCTGTGAGAAAATTTTGTATTGGGAGAATATTTACTGTGAAGATTATCAATTGATTTTGCCTTTACAAAGTATTAATCAGTTTTTAGGATTTTCCTTTCATCTTGGGGTGATTTGATACAAGAATTAACCAACTTTTTAAAATGTTTAGGGGGCCACATTAATTCAAAATCAATTAGATTAAAAAACTTATACTTGATTTCTGTCACTTATATGAAATTTGTAGATAATTAATAGTAGATTTTATCAGTTATATCAACCATTTGCACATGATATTTCTTTCAAATATAAAATTTGTGGATAATTAATGCTTAACATCCTTTTCCAAATGAACCTTGATGTCATTCTGAATGTATGGTAGAGGTACCTTAGTCCACGCACCCTAATACGCGCGATGCGACGCGGTATGTGCGCTTAAGTTCTTGAGCAGTTGAGAAAACAACAAGCCTATCGGAGATATCACAAAAACTTTGGGGAAAAATTATTGGTTTCTTGTTTTTCTATGATTTCTTGAAATACACATTAGTGAGACAGGTAAGGAAAATTTACATTCACTTACTGTATGTGCGTGGACTAATGTACCGTTCAGTTTTGTGGAAGAAAATTGACACGGTCGCGTAATCGACTCCAGCTGGCGCATTCTCTAAATATTTCTGTCGTAATTTTTTCTAGAAATGTTCCTTAGAATATATTACATTCATTGGAGGTAAAAAGAACTGATACAAATATAAAATTATTTTAGTGTCATACATATATATTCACAAAATATATATATTTTTTTAAAAACTGCATTTGAGCAAGGGATCAATTATCCATGTCAAAGGAATGTTTGAAAAATAAATGAAATGAAACAACTTAACAACAAAAACACCCTCCAAGCCTTGAAAGAGGCTGTAGGGCATTTGGCACCCTTGCGTGTAGTCTAGACGTTTTTTCTCCAAGACGATTTAAGGGTCGATGCCGAGAAAAGATAGTCGGAAAAACATATCGCGCGATCAGAGACACAAGGGCGTAAGCTTTATACTGAAGTACAGGAATTAACGTCCATCTACCTCCGAGCAGACAATATTGGACCATTAGAAAAATCAATGGAGGAAGTTTGAGGGGACGATTTGGTTGTGGATAAATTAAGAGACTGGACACAGTGTCTATTGGGAGACAGTAGAAGGGCTGGACCATACGATGGTGTTTAAATCAGCTGCAAATGACGAAAGGAATGGAGAGAGGGAAAGAGACAGGGAGAGAAAGGAAGAGAGAGAAAGAGAGAGAGAGAGAGAAACAGAAACAGGATTGTAATCATGAAATTGTAGGACGTCAAAATTGATTTCAAACCATGTACGTGTAAACAACAGACAATCAAAGAAATACAGCTCTAATATTGGTTAAACACAATTTATGTTATATTTTGCAATGTTTGCCAATTTAGAGATCAAGCTTAACCCTTTAGCATTCAGCACATTGTTTTCCCGACATAGCAACTGTTAATGTATGCAAAGTTGATTTTAAAATATATATATTGAAGTTCATCATTTCATGACAGGTCGTTTGAATTCCCCTTTTCTATATACTTAGAAAGGAAACATTCATAAATCATATAGAAAACCTTGGTCGAGGGAAAATAAAAAATTTTCTCATATTTTTAGAATATAACTCTGGACTTTGGTTCCAGTGACAATAGAGTTAGGAAGTCTCAATTGCCTTTTCTCTAGGTCAAGCTTCTAAATTAGATTATATTTCATTGCACTGACTCCCGTCATATTTGGATTGAGTGAGGTGCTAGACACAATCAACTCACGAGAGGGCATACAAAGGTCAAATCACAGAGCTGACCACATAGAGCAGCTCCTGTACGTTTTCGGACTTACATTTCTTTGTCTCTCTCTTTCTCTTGTTCTTGCTCTTTAATTCTCTGAATCTTTAGTTTTGTTTCGTCCTTTAATAATCTATTTCAATGTTTTCCCCTCTTTCTGTTAACAAAAAAAGTCTGACCTATTTCACTAACCCTCCCCCCTCTCTCTCTCTCTCTCTCTCTGAACATTAAAAAAAGACAATTCTGTACTTGTTTTGTTTGAAGCAACACTTGTATATTTTATGTATTCTACGGGGAAAGGGGCTGTTCCTGCACGTAGATACATGTAGCTCTTGGAACATCGATGCTTTCACTTTCTTTCTCTATCTGTATCTCTCTCCCTGTCTGTCTTTATTTTGTTTATTTTGTTTATATTTTTAATTGCTGCCTGTCTTGGTCTATGACTACACACTTACATGTAATCTAAATAAACACAGAAATGTATTTTAACTCTGTGTTAATGTCATGTCTCCGTCTCTCCGCCTTTCTCAATTTGCTGCCCTGCAAACCTCCATACTGTATTGATATCACTGCCGACCGACCGACCAACCAACCGACTGACCGAGTTAGCACAGAGTTAGCGTGACAGGGTGGGTGTGAGATTGTAAGTGACAGGGAGAGAGTGCCAGTTATAGGAGCAAGGCTAGCGTAATGAGGTCGACAAGTGGCGCTGGCAAACGCATCCAGTGCTTCAAAATAGAACACCGTCTCAATTTTTTTCCATGACTGTGATTTTTGTCTCTCTGTTTCTATTGTCCTTGTTTGGCTTCTGATAGGGACGTGTTGCAAAACAGCCTCTGGTTGATTCATTCCTCATGAATGAATGGCTTCACAGTGGCGGATATTCAGGGGAGGGGGGAGGGGGAGGTTAAGGCCCCCCCCCCCCCCCCCCCCCCGGGCTGCTAATGAAAAAAAAAAAGATTCAATTCAATTAAACCTTTGTTGATTCAAAATCCAGACAAATAGGATCACAATCAACATAATACAAAACATGCAACATAGTAGGCCTATACAATTTGAGAACAAAATAACACACTAAAAAAAAATAAAAAATAAAAAATAGGTAACAGATAAGTAGTGAAGATAAATAAACAGTAGTTCAAAGAAAGATAAAAGATATTATCAGGCTGTAACTTGAGGGGAGGGGATTAGGGCATTGGAAAGGGTACTTCCCCCCCCCCCCACTAGCCGCTACACGGCTTGAGCTTCGCGTCTCATCATTAGGCACCCCCTCCCCCATTAGAAAAACGCTAGAACAGCCCTTCATTCATGACTGATTGTTGCCAGTGCTAAAGTTTTTTACAATAATGGTTTCTCCATATTATAAATGAACCCCTCTTTCCCAACTTGGCTAATGACTACAATCATTTGGAAGATTTTTTAAGTGACTGTGTCTGCTTGTGTAATTATCGTCTTTCAACTACAGCGAAATATTTGACTTTTGGGGTGGAATGTGTTTTTTATCTAAAATAAGTGTAAGCTGCAAAAAATAAAAAATAAATAAAAGAATAATATTTAGAATTATGGTAAAAAAATTTGCTCATAAAATTGTTGTGTTATCAAACAGGTCCTAGTACATGTATGTAGGACATTGTAAAAAGATTATTGCCCAACACCTACACTTGTATACATGTACCATATGTTGTATCCACCTTGTATTTAGTAAGATAAGGTTCTATTTGTCCATCCCTGCAGTTAGCCATAGTTAACCCATTGACTCCCTAATTTCTTATTATCATCATTTTTATACAGGAAACATATCAGACCACTGATTAATCAATCAATCAACCAAGATCCTTGTTGCATAGAATTCTTGCTTAAAAGTCCCACTGTGAACCAATCAGAATGGTTGTTTCAAAATAGCGAGTGATAGTAACTCTTTACGTGACAGGGCACTGAAATCATTAGCCTTTTAGAAACCCAGACTGGTTGACCTCATAAATTTGAACAATTACTAAGTTACAAAGATAGGGAACAGATTTATGGCTCATATTCATGACCTGATGGAATACTGCTCCACAAAATATATTATTATTTTTTTTATAATATGGCCATCCTGCTTAAAGCTGGAAAGTTTAGGGATACAAAGTGAAACTATAGGTGTGATTGCTCAGTTGGTAATGCAGTGGTCAATCTATGGAGATCCCAAATTTGAAAATAAATCACTGTGCTAGTGCCTTGGTAAGGCATAAATTCTTATATATAAGTACCCAGGATATGAAGGGGAAAAAAGGTAAAAAGAAGGTCCCATGCACTGATCTCTTGAATAGTCAGATCTAATAATAAAGTGCTCTGAAAATATAGTTCTGAATTAGATTATGCTGTATGATATATCCCCTTTTCTTTCAATCCCAAAGTAATCATTCTTCTCTCCCTTTTTTTTTGGTCTCATCCATTTCACAGATTTCTGAGTCTAAGCGACAGCATCACACTGAGTGTATGGAACCATCGGAAGATCCACAAGAAACAGGGAGCTGGTTTCCTGGGCTGTGTCAAGATTCTTTCCCATGCCATTCAAAGACTCAAAGACACTGGTTGTAAGTAACCTTGGCTATCGCCTCTCAGGGAACTGAACAAGAGAAATCTATATCCGATCTAACACAATGAAAGTTACATAAATCTAGTTTAAGAATGGTGAAATAAAGAAACTATATTTTAGGTTTCCTGTGCTGTGTCAAGATTCTATCCCATGCCATCCAAAGACTCAAGACACTGGTAGTAAGTAACCGCAATGCAATGAACGATATAGCTCAAAGTGTGAAGTGATGATGTCACATGATCTCAGAGGGTCTTCTGTGCTTCCGCCTGTTTTCATTGACATCCTTCTGTCCTGTTTCTGGGAAACTGGGCTCCGGAGAAAATTAGATCATTTTAGATCCATGAGTAAGAGTTGCTACAATGACATTACAAGTCCTATACGCTTCTCTTCCCCCACCTGCCCCAAATGGTCTGTTACCCTTCCTACCCTACCCTCCCTCCCTCCTGTCCCTCCCCACCCTCACCTCCTGTACCTCCCCACCCTCACCTCCTGTCCTCCACACCCCTCACCTCCTGCTCCCTCCCACCTCACCTCCTGTCCCTCCCCACCCTCACCTCCTGTCCCTCCACACCCTCACCTCCTGTCCCTCCCACCTCACCTCCTGTCCCTCCCCACCCTCACCTCCTGTCCCTCCCCACCCTCACCTCCGTCCCTCCCCACCTCACCTCCCGTCCCTCCCCACCCTCACCTCCCTGTCCCTCCCCACCCTCACCTCTTGTCCCTCCCCACCCTCACCTCCTGTCCCTCCCCACCCTCACCTCCCGTCCCCTCCCCACCCTCACCTCCCGTCCCTCCCCACCCTCACTCCCGTCCCTCCCCACCCTTCACCTCCGTCCCTCCCCACCCTCACTCCCGTCCCTCCCCACCCTCACCTCCCGTCCCTCCCCACCCTCACCTCCCGTCCTCCCACCCTCACCTCCTGTCCCTCCACACCCTCACCTCCTGTCCCTCCCCACCCTCACCTCCCACCTCCTGTCCCTCCCCACCCTCACCTCCTGTCCCTCCCCACCTTCACCTCCTGGCCTCCCACCCTCACCTCCTGTCCTCCCCACCCTGCACCTTCCGTCCCCCCATTCCTCCCCTTTCCTCCTCCTTCCTCACTCTTTTCACTCCCTCCTACTTTCTCTCCATCTTCCCCACCTCCTCCAACAAAAGATTGAAACTTGCAATATAACCCATGTGGCTCATAGCATATAAAACTTATGAGAGGTTTTCCTAACCTAGTATTTAAATAATTCCTGCTAATTTTAGATAAACAATAGAAAGTAAATTCTTTTTTATTAGGCATTTGAAAGAACTGAATGCATTTACACACTTTGCATCTAATAGAGAAAGTGAAAATTCATTCTGTTATTTATAGAAATGGTGTGCTGCATTGTACAAATAATTCTGCTTAACCTGAGCTGTAAAGTCAGTCCTGTAAAATCCAGAGTATTTGATGAAGTCCCTTTTCCTTGCAGTTACAATAGAAACACCTTAACACCTCTAAGAATTTTCTTCTTTTTTTTTCATCCTCTGCAGATCAAAGATTAGATCTATGCAAACACAAACCAGAAGATGGAGACAACATCAGAGGTCAAATTGTCATCAGCCTTACATCGAGAGATCGGGTGGGGTCGTCGGCCAGTGGGGCGGTGGTGGATTCCCGCAACATCAACCCCCATCCTATGCTACCATCAGATCCTAACGAACTGCCTGATGGGTAAGACTTGTTCCCTTAGTATCTCTTGACAGACGAGGGATAGTATTGGTAAAATTCATACTTCTAAAAGAAAATAGGATTAATCCTGCTTTAAAGATCACTTTGTAGAAAGTCTACCTCTTCATGAAGACCCCATTCCAACTGCAACATCAACCCTCACCCTATGCTACTGTCAGAGTCTAAAGAACTGCCTGATGGGTAAGACTTGTTTCCCTGAATATCATCTTTTGACAGTTGAGGGATAATGTTTATTCTTCTAAAAGAGAACAGGGTCAAACCTGCTTTAACCTAGCCTATCTGATATGCGTCGGGCTAGTGGGCAAACTGCTGACGGGCGAGGGCATAGCCCGAGCGCCTATGATCTCTGGTGAAGATGAAAAATGAATTTTCTTTTATTAAAATTTTTTCGTTCGTAGAAAATCTACGAACCCCAAGCTAAGCTTTAATATGAATATGTATACCTGATTGCGAACACGGACCAATAAGCGATGAGGATTGAAACATGACGACCAGAAAAATATCGGAGCTTCGTGATATTTGATTGGTTGAATAAATACGGCCGATCGCCATATAAGGGTCGTCTCATGAATGATGCATAAAAAGAAGTACGTCACGCATACGATAACCATATGCATAATGATGACTTTACCAGTGATGATAGGCGCTCGGGCTGCGCCCTCGCCCGTCAGTCAGTCTCCTTCGCACGACCAGTAACTTGCCAACTAGCCCGGCGCATATCAGATAGGCTAGCTTTTAAGACCATCTTCATAGGAAGTATACCGGTCTATAAAGACCAGTTATTCCTCCTTCACAAAGTTTTACATATGGAAACCAGCACTGGTGAGAAAATTTGTGACAACCACTACTCTATCAATCAATCAATGTCACCTATGTCACTCTACAGCTGATGAGAGGCCTTTTCCTCAGGACTTTTGGGAAATCCCTGCGATTTTTGTCTCACAATTTAGATGAATCATTGTGCACAGATGAGGAGAAAACTTTCCAAAGTATGTAGAAAAGGAGACTAAATGATGAATATTTTTTCCAGAGTAATCAGGGCTTTTGTTAAAGTTAAATAATAAATAAAGAACATGCTCTGTATTTTAGAGGATCTGTTTAATATTGCATTTCTTTCTAAAATTTTTCAGTTGACAAAACTGTTGACGATCGTTGCATTGGTGCCCCCAAGCAAAGTAACATTTCAGAGTATCATGGATGACATTGCATTTTCAATGTTTTTGATCCACTGGAATAGAATCATAGATCCTTACAGGTCCCCCATTTAAAATCATTTTGTGCAATGATTCACACTAAAAACCTATGCATGCCCCACGTGATTAATACGAGTTGTTATTATTACGCCCTTGGCGATGAAACGGAGAACAGCTCTGTGTTCGCTCAATTTCTCAATCTGTAGTTCTCTTTTGCTTCACACGCATATATGGCAAGGCTTCAAATTATTTTTTTTATTTCGCACTAGACCTGTGACAACATCAGCACAAATTTTAGGTTTTTGAGTTAATTTTTAATGGTTACTTTGTTCTGGAGTCCTGTCAATGTTGAGCTTTTGTATAGGAATGCATGATTAAACAAAAATCAATTAGTCCTTAGACTAGGGATTACTATAGTTCATTCGTGACTGACATTCATAATTTTTTCCGGAAGATAATTTATGGGATTTTATAATCATAAATTACAGAAATTAGGAAAGTTCATATGTTCATAAACTCTTGAAGGTTTTTAGATCTATTTGAGTTTCAGAAAGCAATATTGATATTAAACGTGAAGTGGGAAAATGTATTGAAGCTGGAGATGATTAGAAACCAGACCTATAAAGCCATGTTATTAATAGAATTGAAACACAAATTTTAATATTTATTGTCTCTCAGTGGGTAATAATTATGTAGCTTTCTCATAAGCCTCTTTTGAACCTCAATGGACATCATGGTCATGTTTATGATTCCTAAGAGCTACTAGTAATTTGCCCAAACCCTAACCTACACCTGCTTCAAATAGCCTTAACACTTGCCTAACAAACAAGGTTATTTCTATTCTTTTCTGGCTGGTTGATTTTTATAGCTTATGTGCCAAATTTTGTTCTATATTTCAATCCTGCCTGAAACATAAAAGTGAGGCACAATGGGAGCAGTGGTGGAAAGGAGCCAGTCAGCTTCCAAAAATGTGTATTGTTAAAGACATAAAATCACTTCCAGAATACTGTATGAGATGTTCTAAAGGGGAAAAATAATTTGATCATAGCCTGACTGAATTTCTACTCAACTTTTATGAGGGGGATACTACATTGTAGGGGTATGGTTTGTCTACAAGTATATTCACAGGTTGCTTTAATAATTTTGATCATAATCAGACTCACAATATCTCATTAGGCAATTGATATTGAGGCGAACCCTCCAATATTTCATGCATTGTAATGTTTTGTTTCCTTCTTTTTTTTAATCAAAGTTATGTAATGTTTCTTGAGGGCAACATGCATTGTAATGCACATTCTAAACATACAATTTTTTAAAAATAGTTCAGGGAGAAGTTTGGTTGAGGTGTCTAAACGTGGATGCAATAACATTTGTGGTCTTTAACAGGTTGCTTTCCGGAGCAACTGTTAAACCAAAAGTGTGAACAAAGTGAGAACGAGATTGGTCCATTGTCACTTCTGATCAGGGAGGGATTAGAATGGGTGTAGGAAGGGGGTTGACATGTGTCAGTGTGGCTAGTTAATCCCCTGATCTGACTGAGGGAGTCAATGACTGTTCTGTTAACTGACTGTGAGTTATGGATATACAGTTGGTAAAGGCATGGTCATTATGTAAAATTAACAAAAGGTGATCCGTCCTTGTCCAATGCTTCAGATTGACAACAGAGTCTGCTCGTTGGACACTTTGAAAGATGTTGGTTGGCTTTTGGTACTACATGTACATTGTATTTGTTAAGGTTTGCGGTTGTTGTAGGATGTAGATTTTAGCCCACTTTTTTGTTGAACTGTTCTTAGTGACAGAAAAATGGTCAAGGTCATATATTAGTTGTTGATTGTTAGACTGGGATGGGGGTGATCTGTCCTTTTACTAAAGCCCCTTTTAAATTGCCATACACGGAACGTCCTCCCGAGGACACACCAGACCCTGTCTGCAACAAACACAGAGTGTGATCCTTATCAAACCACCCTTTCAGTTCACAATTCAAATCTTGGGTGCACTCTGTGTGTGTGTATGTACGGAGGCAATTCAGATTGCCCATAAACAAGGGTAAACAGAAGACAAACGCTGGATGTCACTCCAGACACACCCTAGACCATCTAGGGTGCATTTTACCTCGTGTTCGTGCTGTGTTTGTTCCGTGTTCACCCGGGTGTCTTTTTCCAGTCACTTTCAGATTAGAAGTAACAAGAGGCGAACAAAGGATAACCTCCGGAGGACATCCCTTGTTTGAGTGTCAATCTGTAAGGGGCTTTAGACCTATTTTGGGTAGATGGCGAATTGCCACTTGGTTTACAACCAATTTTTGTGGGTGTTTGTTGTAGCATAATGTCAAATCTTGGAGTGTGATTGTGATTTGGCACATGTGTTTGTAACAGAAGTAAGTCCAAGGTCGTGTCAGTCGGATGAATGAGTAAAATTATTAAGAGCAAGGTTAAGATGGATTAGCTACTCAACACCTCTGTGTCTAGTGATCAACACCATGCAAGAACCTGTATTAAGTTCAAATAGGTTGTCAGGGCCTGATCTTTACTTTTTTGTTGTTGTAAGGAGCCAGCTGGGCTCTTCAAGCACTTTTTTTAGGGAGCCTGCAGGGGTTTAAGGGAGCCCAAGTTTATCACGTCTGTTTTTGGTCATAGTAATGTCATCAACTTATAAAAAATTACACCGTTAAGGCCTCGTCACACCGAGTCCGGTCCGGGTCACGGCACGGGCCCGTTCCGGTTCAACAATGGGCAAAAACGGTCGAAATGAATCGGCCGTGTACTATTGCAATGAGACTGGTCACAACAAACACGGGCTATGCAGTACTAGCCAGAACGGCAACCGGTACGGTTTTTATGGGATCGCTCATGGAGCGATTTGAGACGGTTTGCCGTACCGGTCACCAGACCGGACTCGGTGTGACGAGGCCTTTACACCGTCACAATACGTTTTTTTAATATAACTTGGAGAATATACATGTACGTACCAGGTGAAAAAAAATCGAAAAATTGATTAAAGTGCTTGTAAGAAATAGCATTTTTTGTGGCTGATACTAGAAAATCTTAGGGAGCCAGCCGGGCTTTTTCAATTACTTTCTTAGGAGCCCACCAAGGTTTTAGAGAGCCAGTGGCCACCGGTCTCCTGTTAAAGTCAAGCACTGGTTATTGGTATAACCAGCATGTTTGAGTCACATCCAGAACAGTCAGGGTCTGTTCTTTGGAAATAAATCAAGAGGTGCAATGCCATTGCGTGTTCACTCAGGACTGCTTAACGGTTTTTGCTTGAAGTTTGTTCCCTTTATGTCTATGACTTGTCTAAGAATTGGAACACCTTTCCTTCTCTAAACATTAAACAAATGTATTTTGGGCAGTAGTGTAAGAGGGTACCTTGATAATTTAGCGGTTATTGTACAAGACTAGTCAAGGAATATTCAACTAGCTGGGACATTTTGGCAAGAAGCAGTACCAGATGATGGGAAGTTTGATGAATTTTTTAGTCTTTTGTTTGTCTGCCATCACTCAAATCAGTGCAGTGAAATGGTGTATGATTAAACTAAGTTCTTGACCTTGATTTATGCTTTTTTAGATATTTTGCAAAACATACAACATCTAAAGTTTCCAAGAAAGCACAAGTCATGATATTACTAATTCAGTGTATCATTAGAGGCAGACAAGGTGGACCTCTGCGGTGTTTCACTTTCGGAGAATTACCTTGTCGTTTAACCGCTTTTGAAGAGCAGCGAGACCATTATCAATGATTAAAAGGATTAAGTATCAAATGCAAGTCATTGTTACTGTCTGTGTGAAGAGTGATTGCATGAAAGCTAGTTAGAATTATGTCATAAAGATCAAATAGGAATACAATTCAAATGTATGAAGAGAACTTCCCATTTGCTCTTTGATTCCTATTTCGCATCTTTGTTTTCTTCTTATTTTCTTTTTACATGTACTCTTCCTCTTATCTTCCTACTTCTTCTCCCCCTCCTTGTCCATCTCATTCTCCTCCTCCTCATCCTTCTCCACTTTTTCATCTTCTTTCTCTTCTGTTTTCCTCCCTCAATATTTAATTTAGTATCTTACAATGTTTGCTGCCCTGACACTACTGATAGTCTCTACAGTGTTAGATTCTGTTGTGACATCTCAATGCCACTGCCTAAAATGATTGCGGACTGCATATCTGTGCACCACACATGAACAAGTGGAGGCTCATTATTTCAAAATATTTGAAAACTTCCCACAAAAGGAGAAGAATAATAACGATGATGATGATGATGATGATGATGATGATATTTGTTGTGTTACATGTATGTTGAGCTTTTCCAGTTAACAAACATTTTTGTCCATATTCTGGTGCGAAGCATGAGTCGCAAGTTCCCTTTTGTCTGATGTTGACTGATGCATCAGACAAAAAGATCACACAATAGGCTTGCACGAACTTGCAACGCATACAAACTCGGTCATCAGTTCAGAATATGAGCCATAGTACTTCCTCTCTTTTCTCTCTCTACAGTTTGATCCTTCATATCTTCCTTCATATCTTCCTTCATATCTTCCTTCATATGACCCTCTGTGTGTTTGTAGGCTAGATATGGGGGCTTTTGCCTTGAGAAATCATAGAGTATGTGAGTAATAAAGAAGAAGACTTGCCCATGTGCTCCAACTGTCTGGCCAAGTTGTCATGTTATTTGAATTCAATTAAGACTATTTCTTGGAAAGTATTAAGATGTGTTGTTAAAGATGCCCTGATATTCATGTAGTTACGGCAACCCCCAACACAAGCGTTTGCTTCTATGTAAACATTGAGTTCGTATGCATTAGTATTTTAAGAAAGACATGAAATTTCATATGAATTGAATTGATTAGAGAGAGAATTTACAGAGAAAAAAAAAGTCACCATTGGATTTGAACACTTCTCTACTTTGCCCCCCATCATGTTTTTGTTTAAAAATAATAATTTCAGAAACACTACATGAATTCTAAACTTATGTAAATAATTATTTTAAATATAAAACCAAATGTTATAAGTATTCAAATGACATGGGTCATTGTTTTATTGCTCTGGTCACATTCATCAGAGGTAAAAAGAGCTTGTAACAGTTCTGGTATTGATTTAGCTAAACTAGCTACAGATGTAGCTGCCATTGCACTTTGAGTATATTATATACATCAGGGCTAGGAATTCTTGCAATAGTTCTGATGAATATGGTCCATCATGTACCGTAGGTAGTCGTCTGCTCTTCATAATGCCATCTCTTTACTCTCATTATACTTGAATAAGCCCAAAGTAATTGAGAATAGAATAGGGATACTAATGGCAACTTAGTCATGAAGGAATGGTTGTGAATGATGTTATTGTAATAGTGGTAGGAGAAATAGCTTTCTGATATCACAATTTTAACTGTGATTGTCTTCTTAGTTTCCAATGCATGCACATTATTTAGGGCTTCAAGCAATCAAGCCCTGCGTAAATGTAGTTCGTCTGTGATCTTGCTATCCAGGTATTTCTCCCAATTTTGGAGGTTCAATGCAACATCTATCTATTGAACTCTATGTTCTGCCATTCTAATGCACTTTTGCAGAATAAGTCGAGTCTTTTAATCATCTCTTCCCGGTTGATCGTGGGTTTCCTTCTCGGTTAAGTTCCTTCTACACTTCAACATTCACATCTACCCCCTATTCAACACTTCCCTCCATCATACATACCTGTTAAAGAAACTCTGGCTTTCTGTGATGTATTAGACATGTCAATAAAACAGTGTTTTAAATGTTGTACTTGAACTTTCATGCTAGTTTTAATCAATTGTGTTAACGAGTGGAGTGTTTCACAAAGAGTTGAGTAGACTTAAAGTTGCACTTCAATTTCTATTTGTGTGTGGTATATTACACATAACCCCATTGGTGAGATCATGCTCAGACTGCTCGTTGAGAATTCTATCAATGAGATTGCGTGTAAAATGCAGGATGTGCTTAGAATATAAGTGCCACTTTAATAAAGTTATGAATAAAACTGAAACCAAGAAAATCATTAAAAATCTATTTTGTTTCTTTCATGTAGGTGGGAGGAGCGCATGTCAACATCAGGAAGAGTATACTTTGTGAATCATCTCACAAGAACAACACAATGGGATAGGCCGACAAGGTAAAACAATTGTTTCTAACATTGTTATAGTTGCCTGTCTTTAGACTTGATTTATCCATTTATCTACAATGCAGGTCCCCCTTTCTCTTTCTTACACTATCTCTTCTATTTTATTTCCTATCATACTGGCTCTCTCTGTCTTAATATATTTTGTCTTATCTCTTCCTCCTTTCGTCTGCCTGTGTTTGTATATCGTCAGCCTAATGCCAAAAAGGCCTTACCATTTAAAAAAAACCTAAATGGTAGGCCTTTTTGGCATAAAGCTTACTTTTTGTTTTTGTTGTTTTGTCCCTATCATTTGCCATAACACCCTAGTTCTATTTTGTACCATGCTGCATCAATATCATGGCCCATTGCCAGATGATAACACAGTTACATAAAGCTTTATTGTAAATAATGTTGAAAGGTGAGAGTGTGTCCTACTTCTCTCAGGCCTCATCACAGACTACTCCACCAGCCAAATTTCCTATGATAAATTGCCATTTAGTCTAAACCCACTTTGATTAATGCCTGCTTGATCTCAACCCACTTGGTCTAATTCCATTTGGTCTCAAGCAATTCGTCTATTTCCCATTTCGTCTAATGTTCATTTTGTCTAATATCCACCTCGTCTAACAAGACTTCTTCACTTCCAGTAACAAACAGGTAATAGACCAAATATTCATTTGGGAATTAGACTTAAATGCAATGAGATCATTTGGCTATCAGACTAATTGGCAATTAGACCATTTAAAGTCATTAGACCAAGTGAGAATTTGACCAAGTATGTATTAGGCCAAGTAGAACTTGAACCAAATTAAACCAAATCATTTAACAATTGAACGATTAAACAAAATTGTTAGTAGACCAAATGGTTTCAGCCCATGTGGTATTAGACAAGCAGAGAATTGTACCAACTGCTGTTGGGGGGTGTTTCATCAATATTTAAAAACGATTTTAACTTTAAAATCAATTTTAAATCGGTTTTAAATTGGTTTTAAGGCCATAAAATCGATTTTGAAGCTTTAAAACCAATTTAAAGAGGATGTAAACCTCTCCTATAGGTGCATGATGTGAGTAATCTGTATGACGATCAACCACATCCCTTAAGCCGTAGCCACACATTCTACTTCCTTATAGTTTCCACCTGTATTCCCTGCTTTCCTTACAAATCAAGTCAGGTCCCAAGAGAATACGTTGCGGTTAACCAAGAAATGCGATCATGAAACAAGATTATATTGGATAGTGTGGACTAGATTTATGTGGATGACGTTCGGTGCCAGATCAAAAGTCTTGCCAGAAATTATGAGAAACGGTTAATTTTGTTGGTATTCCCGAAGCCGTCATAACTTGTTAGATTTACAAGTTATGGAAATCATTTGTCATGCATTTATGTGATGTTCTACTTGTACATGTCCATGTATGTTTTGAGCTGTAGCAATATCATAAAGAACAATAAAAGATGAAAACAAAATCTTTGTGTCAGACTGAAGTGAATGAATTTGTAGTTTAAGTGTGGAGAATAATAGAAAAATTAGGAAAACTGTAATTTTGAGTGTATTATAATCAACTTATACCGGTTGTAAATGAAAAATTGCAGGAAGTCCATTGAATTTGAGGCTAATAAAAGAAGGTGTTAAATGCTATTCAAGGAGTCGTTATGGCTTGTTTGGTAGAAAAAAACAATAGGTCGCGTCTTCAAAAACAAGTTGATATACTGATGCTTTTCAGTAAGGTATTGATCCTAATAAAACTGTTCCTCAAGTATTTAATTAAAAGATGATTCTACACCTTATGAAACATGTGTTATTATCCTTACTGTGTACCAAGTTCCTTCAATAGGACTTAAAGCCATTAGTCTCCTTGTTGCAGAGGTACAAACATTTGATTGCTTTCTTAATGTTCAGAAGTCATAACATTCATATTTCTTGTTCTCCTAAATCCAGGCCTGCATCAGAGTGCACCCAGAATGCTTCTTCATCCAGAACCTCCACCCATGCCAACGGTCACCATAACAACCATCACCACTCCTCATCCTCCTCATCATCATCATCTCAACATCATAGAGGAACGAACCATGGGGACAGAGGAGGAGGGGGAGGAGGGGGGAGCGGTAATGAGGGGCATGAAGGGGGTCGGTCTGGGGCGTCCAGTCGGCATGGGCACACAGGAGAGGAGCAGCAGAATAAATATAGCAGGAGAGCGTCATCACGGATGAGGAATTACATGGATCGATCAACGCTGCATAGAGTCATCGATCTACCCGAGGGCTACGGTAAGGAATCTTTCTTTATTGATGGCTGGTTTTTGATTTTTTGACATTGCTCCAGCGACAATTGATTTGCAGTCAAGAATACTCTCATCAAATGGCTAACCCTAAACCTAAAAATATACTACACTTATTATTTTCATGATGAGAGGCCTCAAACTGTGTTATTTGCGGGTTCTTAAATTCGCACCTGCCGATTTTCGTGCAAAATCTGTGGAAATTGATGTACCGCAAATATTTCTACAAGTACAGTACTAATCTCAATCCTAACCCTACATTTTAGGCTGAAGCAACTATCACTGAAGTTAATTTTGTTGCAATAATGTCACGTTTTATCCAGACACTATAAAATACAAGAAGGAACCCGAAAGTTGAATGAATGCTAGTAGAGTCTTGTCCGTCTTACATGGAAACAAAAATATATGATGCATGCCCATTTATTAGATTTGCTTTTTAGGAATTTATTGCAGCTTGAATATGAAAAGACAGGAGTTGATTCTCCTTTAACTCGGCTTCATCAAACTTGTATGCTTTAAATTATTGAGAATGCAGACTGCTTTGTAAGACACAGAAGTTTAGAACACTTCTTTAATCTCTTCTCTCTCCTCTCCTCTCTTACCTCAGAACAACGAACTACAGCACAGGGCCAGGTATACTTCTTAGACACAAGCACAGGGGACAGCACGTGGCACGACCCACGACTACCCCGTGACCTTCATATCAACGAGGCTGACCTTGGGGGACTCCCCCCTGGTTGGGAGACGAGACACACTGCTACAGGGAGGGTATACTATGTGGATCATAACAATAGAACGACACAGTTCACGGATCCAAGGCTAGATGCTCAGATCATCAATAGAGCAATGTCCAAGTAAGATGGGTTTCTTCTTCTATTTTTATGCCTTCGGCCAAAGCCGGAGGTGGTGCGGAGGCAATTATGTTTCTGGGGTGTGTCGTTCCGTCCGTCCGTCGTCCGTCCTCGTCCGTTTTCTTTCTCCTCGACCGATAACTTAGAACCGTTTGACGGATCACTTTCAAACTGTGGATCATGTATGCATATGGTAGGACAATGAACTGATTAGATTTTATGGTCATGGTCAAAGTCAAAGGTCACAGAGGTATTGTAGCATGAAAATGCTCTGTTCTCGCCATAACTAAAACCCGTTTGACGGTCAACTTCAGATTGGGTAATGTGTCTATGGAGGGCAATGAACTGATAGATTTTTAGGATGTCATGAGGTCAAGGTCAAAGGTCACGAGATGTATGTATACATGAAAATGGTTCGTTCTCAACGCATAACTTAAGAACTGTGTGACGGATCATTTTCAACTTGGTCTATATTGATATGGATGGACAATAAACTGATTAGAATTTAGAGTCAGAGTCAAAGGTTCAAAGCCAAGAGACATTGTTACGTGAAATGGCATGTTCTGTGTGATAACTTAAGAAACAGTTGATGGATGAACATCAACTTGGGTCATGTGTATATGTTGAGGACAAGAATTTATTATATTTTGAGGTCATGAAGTCAAAGGTCAAGGGTCACAGACGTCATTGTAATACATTAAAAGGCACGTTCTTGCTGTAACTTGAACGCTTTTATATCAACTTCAACTTGGTCATGTGGGAGGAAAAATGAAGCTGATTAGATTTTTGAGGTCAGGGACATCAAGGTCACTTGGTTATTTAGTAAATGACTCGTGTTGTGCATTTCTGAAGGACCTTTGAAGATCAACTTAAAACATGTTTATCATTCTCATATACACATGCCCATCTTCTGAGTTGGAAATATTCTGATGATACAACTTTAATAGATTGGGTCAATATCAAAGATGTCATGGTATAATGATGAAAATCATCACAAGCATGCAGCCTTTTTTTTCCGATGTCGGCAATACGGAGCATGCCTTCACCGTCTAGCGGTCCGAGATTCATCTAGTATTTTTTTGTTTTTGGTGGAAAATAAATGTTTTTTTTTTATAAGTATATACATGTATTTAAATGAAATATTCATGCCATCTAAATTTTATCAGCTGATGCTGTGGATATTAGAGTCGACTGGAGCATTTTAGAGACTTACGTAGTTAGAGATTTTATTGTTATTGAAAAGAAAAATGATTTTATCAAATGAAGTGTTTAACTTGTCGTCATCTTTAAGACGCAATACGTTGGTGTACAAATTATGTTAAAATTACAAAAGAATGATTATTGTAATAATATTTTTCAAGGATATGTTTCATAAGTAAACTTGTTATCGTCATCATCCCTTCGCTCTACAGGCAAAATGGCAATAGCACGGACTCCTCACCAGTTCCTAAATATAAGAAGAGACCTTGTACAGAAGATGAAACTCTTCATGCAGAGTTAGCTACTGTTCAACTCAGATGGTCATTGTAGGATAGAAGTATCAAGGGAAACATCTTTGAGGTGAGCACTTCTTCTCCTCCTCCTCCTTCCTCTTCCCTCTTCATCTGTTAGACTTGTGAGAGGTGAATAACACCTGTCATATATATATTGACTCACAAAAGGTCAACTTGTGTAGAGTTGACTGCGTATGCACTATATACAAATTTTTCTCATGTTATGAATAATGAAAGTTGACATCTCTGACTCGTGTCTTGAAGACGTAGATGGCCTCAATTCATTGACAGTTCTTGATTTACAAAATCAAAGTTGCCACTTTTTCGGAAATATTTTATAATAATTTTAATAATGGAGGCATACAGAAAGCAAATTATGGAAAGGGGGGGGGGGGAAGAGTATTCTTGATAAGTCACATCTGAACAGATTTTGAGTTGTTTATATTAAAATCTTTCTCATTGATTTGCAACATCTCCCAAAGAAGTCATGTAATTCAAGCAATATGTTGGAATAAAAGGTCTGCCTTTTTATGACACAAATAAAAGCAACGATGAACTTGACACCCAGGGAAAATCCCTTAATTTATGGATGAGACAAAGCCTATTAGTCTCATGAATTTCTTACTTGTTTGAAAGTGGTGTTTTTAAATGTTTATTATGAGCACTCGTAAAAAAAAATAAGTGCTCCTGTGCATTTTCCCCTGCTGTATGGAAGTTTAAGGTTCTAGGACATCTCCCCCGGAGGACAACTCCCCCGGGACAATTCCCGAGGACAGCTCCCGAGGACAACCCTAACCCTAACCTAACCCTAACCCTATGTCCTCGGGGGGCTGTCCTCGGGAATTGTCCCCGGGGGAGTTGTCCTCCGGGGGAGAGATG